>JANCMC010026410.1:5832076-5894538 GCA_024363005.1 Charaxes varanes
GTCCTGACTGAGCAGCCTCACGAGGCAGCCTCGGACGTTTGCCGCGCGATGTTTTTGTTTGAAGCACGTGCATTTTCCTCGTGCGAGACATGTCCTAACTAACCAAGCAATTAGCCTCGCGGGGCTGCTCATTCAGTCACGATACGGCTATTGGAAGATTCAGCACATTAGAAATAACACAAAGTATTCGTAACAGCTACTCTTTAAAGAAAAAAATAATCTTTCCAGCTGTTTCCCTATAACTTATACCACAGAATCACCCCATCGAGGCAACATCGCACTCCGACGTCGCCACAGGCTTTTGATATTTTAATATTTGCTAGATCTGACGGGGAGCGTGACAAATACGAGGGGCAGCATGTCGCTTTACGATCTACACGAACGCTTTTTAAATGTTTTGACTATTATGATTTCATTTTGTTTACCAGTTGCTAAGACTAGAATTTCTGTAGCTCCTATTTTATATTAACGAACAAAGAGTGGTTTACATAAACTCCCCACTCTATGGTAAAAAAAAATTGTTAGTGATTATTTATTTTTTTATAAACGTGCAAAGATATCCAGACGGCCAAAAATTATGCAGTCCAAATAAATGGTAAGAAACCCTGATTTTTAACCGACTTCAAAAAATTGATGAGGTTCTTAATTGGACTGTATGATTTTTTGTGTGTATGTTACGCGATTACTTCTATTTTGCTGTTTGTTTTTTTTTTTCGGTAAAAAAAAGGAGAAGAGGTGCTCCCATGTAAATTTTCTCAAAATCAGTCAAGTGGTTCATGAGAAATGATCAAAACTCTAAAAATGTTATAATACATCGATGATATCTTTGTTTATTTTCCAAAAAAAAAATTAGAAAATAAATTATTGAAAAAAACCCCTCCAAAAACAGCAAGAAATAAAAAAATAATACAATATAAGAAACCTACTGATGTGTTAAAGTCGGTGCCATCGGTGTTGTGAGGAACCTATTTATTTCACTTGGCACCGAGTGAAACACATCAGTAGGTGTTCAGCATATTATATGTGAGTACCAATTATTTTTTGCTTTTTAATTCCTTGTTGTGTTTTTATATTATTTAATAATAATTTATTTAATAAACCTGTAAATGGGGAGAGAGCATTAGTGGAGATAATCGCAAAACTGTAGAAAAAGATCTTAACAGACCACCCTCATCTATATAAAAAGCGAATAGCATAACTAAAAATAGACACAAAATTAATGAACACTTTCAAAACAAACACCAAAAGTCTGTTTGTTTTTAATTACTTTATTCTAGGTTACACCATACATCAAAAATTTCATAATACATTCCTTCACATGGGCGTACACGTTACGCATGTATCAGATCACTGTCAGAAGCAATCTCATACCTACAAAATAAAAACACGAGATCATTATCAGGTGTCATGTGATTTTAGACCCAGTTACAAAGATAGTAGAGTACATAATCAATCCCTCTAAATCTCAGCGGAGGTAATCTGTGCGTGAAATGATAAATCCCTAATCTCTATTTGTGTATCTTTATCAAATGCCTTATGCCAGACTCCGCGTAACTTAGAGTATCATATAAACAAACAGAACTTAAATAGAAATGTATGATTTACTGCATGTTTCTAACGTGAATTCGTGTCTACGACAGCGGTTCTCAAAGTGGTTTGTTTATCTGTGGCGGGATCTAATAAGGCGGGATTTGTGCGTATATAGATTGACTGGATTGTTAAGACCGCGAAAATAGCTCTTATCAAGATGTATTCCGGATTATACGTGTATTAATTACACGATTCATTATAAAATAATACCCTTTGTCTCTAAATCGAAATAGAGTTAAGGACAGAAGTATAGATTATATTTTAATTACCTTACGTAATTATGTAAGAAGGAAATTTGCTCGGGAGGGCTTAAAGATTACAGTAAGAAAACAAAGTCAATTTCGTATTCTTGTAATCAATTATTTCATTATCAATTATCAAGAACAAAAAAGTCCGTGTGCATATTTTCGCCTATATTTGATACGGCCACTATTTTCTGAGGCCGAAAGAAGACACGCGTTATTCCCGTTTGTAATATCAGTTAGGATTGTAATAAAAGGGGTTACTGTGCAAGATTTTTAAGAATCTCTGACCTGGACGCCTTCGCTTTCTTTAATCTCGCCATGATGCTAACAAAACAAACACTCAGATAATGGTAAACACGCCATAACCGTTCACAAACCCCGGCATCGAAGTCTACTTGCGCGTGTACGGTGAAATATTAATGGATTTTTAAAATGCCATATATTTTTAATATTTTGACTGGCCTATTGGTGCAGTTGGCAGTGACCCCGCTTTCCGCTCCGGAGGTTTTGGATTATATTTGGATGATATAATACGTGTATGTCACATATGTATGTATAGCACGGGCATTGAGTTAGGGACAAACGTCCGTGTGTGTCCGTGTGTCGGATAAGCCTATGTATTTACTTATATTGTATTGTATTTTAATTTCATGAAACTCGCTGCAATATATACAACTACAATGTATGTATATATATCAAGGTAGTTAGTAGGTAGTAGAAGTAGTAGTGTGCACCTAAAACTTTTCTATATCTTTCATAGGGGGAAAGGGAGAAAGGGGAAAAAGGGAGATAGGGTAAGGGGAAAGGAGGAAGGGTAAAGGGGAAGAGGGAAAGGCCTAGGGGTAGAATGTAGTCAATAGTAACCCAAGGTTCGGGCAGGACAATGTCTGCCGGGTCCGTTAGTATTTATATAAACATGAATTTAGCGGCTTGGAGCATCGTGCATTTTTAGATTGCACACACAATACAAAAAAGTGTAAAAAATATCGCCATTGCATATCTGTCTCGTTAATACGCGATGGATGCGAAGTGCAGACTGCGGATAGCTGTGCCCTCTTCAAAATTTAACGACTTTTTTATTATATTTCAAGCGGCACTTGTAATGTGACAAAGGGAAAATAAACATGGCGCCGTAAACATGTGGTCGGACCGCGTTACGTGTCAAAAACATATTCAGTGTACGTTAAAACCTCAACCACCAAACGTTATCGTGGTTTACGATTCGACCACGCAATGAATCGTTAAGTACGATAACATACCGCGGTTGAGGTAAAATTTCTGTAACTTAATTAGTTACTTAGTGACAGGTAAAGGGTAAGTTGTGTGAAGCAGATCTACACTGGACTCATATGACACTCTTTAGTCATATGCCTACTTTAGACTTTATAGAACAATATCAAAATTTTAAATTGTATTAAATCAAATTCAACGCTGGTAATTTTATGTTTAACTAACAGTGTCCACGAATTCGCGTAAAATTAAGTAAAAAAATATAAAATAAATATAAGTAACACTGAAAGAATTTTTCAAATCGCACCAGTAGTTTCTGAGATAAGCCCATTCAAACGAACAAACTCTTCAGCTTTATATATTAGTATAAATATGTATTCTACTCTTGGTTTCTAAAAATATAGTGTCATTGCTACGTTTCAAAATCTGATTCACATATTCACATGTAAAATAGATGCGTAATGCGTCCCTCTCTCGGCTAGACGTATCACGTAATTGCAGGCGAGCCAGAATCCCTCCCCTCCATCAGTTTTGATTATGTTCCTTTCTTCTGTAAGGGAAAAACTAAGAGTGCTGCCGCCGGGCATTTCCATAAATAGTTTCCTGTTCTGTATATACATACACTTATGAGGGTAGATTCATCATCTGAATGGGGCGAGAAATGTATTTAACAATAAGTATGCAAAGTTCTTTGGCAAATAATATAACTTATGTACTTATATGTTATATAAGAAGCATATGTTGTTCTGGATGGGTCTTGCATAATCCTAAATACGTTTATGACCCTAAAATAAATCAGAATAAAAAAAATATACGTATTGCAATAGTACTTATTGTAGGAATTGAAAATTAAGCAATATGTTTTATAATCTGTGTTTATTATTTTGAAAATAGAACACCATTCATTATCTATGACGTGAAATTACAAAAATAACTGTTGCGAAATTTTACTTTCGGGACAACTGACACTTGACTATGTGATGGTAAGGAAATATTTTTTTTTATCCAATTATTTCTATACATGGAACTGAGACCTGTATATATGTTAATATATAAAGATAAAGATTTTATTTGTTTACTCGAACGCACTAATCTCAGGAACCACAGGTCTGATTCGAAAAATTATTTCAATGTTAGATAGATCATCATATCATCACGCTAAAAATTAATCCATTTTTTTTAACTAATTTTACGCTTCCGTAGTCACGGGTACAGCTAGTACAATATATATACGTTATCAATCATTCAACTTCCTGGCTAATAAGGCGCAAGCTCAAAAAGATAAACAAAACCGGGAGATTTTTCAGTTTTTTTGACAACTTCACGCTCGAAGTGTCGCGACAAAGGCAATAATTTCATTGCATATTTCTCCCTGCTCTTATAAATTCGTTTCCTTAAAAGCCCCCAGGCTCCTTCGTACTCAGATTGTGATTTTAATAGAAACGCCCTCCTATTTACGAGGGGAGGTGACGAATAATAACGCCCTTATCGTACAATCTCACTCGGCAATTACTAATTCGGCATTTTACAAATCATAATTGTGCTCCGGCATGAAAGGAAATATATTTAATTGATAATGATATTTATTGAATAATATACTTTTATTATAACTGAATTTTCTGTTACAATAATACGGACCTCGTAGATGTTCATCATGGGTAGGATAAGCGAAGTGAAGCAAAGCTAACGAACGAAACGTTCGCATACGCGGTCCTTACGCTATCTAAAAAGTTATATTCATATATAAAACATCATAAGAAAATGGCAGAAACCACTTTAAAATTTTCATCATAAACGTTCTTATAAGCATAAAACAACCCAAGTACTTTTTTAGGACCCAATTCGAGTCGTGGTAATATGAATTATGATAAAAATGTTAAAGGAAGAGATAAAACATAAGCTTCGTTAAATATTACCGGTGTACATTATTTTGCGAGAGAGAGTACATTATTTTCTTAATTTAAATAACTTTTTCTGTCCTTATATCAAGGACCAGGATATCAGAGAAGCATGTGTCAGCGCGACTCTAGTGCCCCATTTAGTGGTTGATGAGGGCCCCGCTGGGTTTTAGTGGGCTCTAGCAGAGCTAGCGTGTCCCACACTCCCGCTTGCAATTTTTCCTACATTATAGGATGATTTGCGAACGGGGTAAAGGTAAAGGCATTTGCCCTGTGAAAAAAACTTATATCAAGAAAATGTTTCACGAGTTAAACATTATTTCTATCAATGTTTCAGTCCATATACTTAGTTATTTCTTTCAATGTTTCACTCCTTTATCTTTTTGTCAGGTTTTATAAAAATAAAATTGATACACAGAATTAGAATGCATGATGATGGTTATTTCTTTTGATTATTATTACATATTTTTAATGAAATTATTTTTTATTCTAATAATGATAATAATTTATATTTAAATACGTATGTTTACTTTTTGACTGGCCCGTTGGCGCAGTGGACAGTGACCTTGCTTTCTGCTCTGGGGGTCGTGGGTTCGATTCCCACCTCGAGTCTGGGTGTATTATCCATATGTATTTAATTACATATTTCTAAAAAAAATATTTGTGTATAACAGGCGGCTGTTACCTATAACACAGGCATTAAGTTGTCTACGTTGGCTCGTTGGTCTAGGGGTATGATTTTCGCTTAGGGTGCGAGAGGTCCCGGGTTCAAATCCCGGACGAGCCCAATTTCTTTTTTAATTTTGATTGTTGAATATTTCATAAGTTACGATTGTGTTTAATATATAATTACCGTATGTATTACTATTTAGTCATGAAAATATATGAATAACTCAGCATAGCGTCATCTATTGATACTTTTGTGACATTAAAAGTATTTTCATATTTTAATATTTGCCTAGAAATAAAATTGAGAGGTCTGTTTGTAACGTCGCTCGGAATTAATTATTTTTACTTACTGTCTGCATTTCGGTCTGCATGTCTATTTGTTCCGGGTAATCTCCGAAATCTCCGGCTGCGGCTGGGCCGATTTCGACGGGCCTTTCACTGGTAGATAGTTATTGTTACAGCAAATAACCTAAGCTACTTTAGTTTTTAGAAAAAATGTTAGTGATCCAAAAAAAAATCCCTCAAAAGTTAACAAAATCACTTGACGCGGACGAAGTCGCGGGTTGCTGTAGTTCTAATTATAACAAAATTAATATTAATGCTATACAGCGCCATCTATCGTAGTCCTCTCTAATTTATGTGATTATCACCTACATATAACTTTACATCTCTCTGTGTTCTGCTACTTTCCGCTAGATAGCAGTGTCTCACAACTGTAGTGTAAAGTTGCAGTAAAGTATCAGAACCATAGACATTCTTATCTATTATATGCTGTTAGGCCGGAGCCAGATATAGCTTCATTTGAATGATCATGCAATGTGGCCGAGGACTTTGAGTAACTGTACAAAGTTTTGTAGTAAGTCCACAAAGACTTCAAAGAGACTTCTTTTTATAAACACTTTGAGCTATGTCTGGCTCCGGTATTATAATTTTATTGCCTAATATTCTGTTGCTGTGTTATAAGGAATAAGGGTGATTGTATTATATCGGAAAGTTTTGACTACTTCTGGTACAAAGAGTTGATTTGACATTGCGCTGTTCAGCGCAATGTCAAGTCAAAATACAGACAGACAATTCAATATTATTTAAATATGTATCCTAGTTACCTCACGATAATAAATCGTTTCTTAGTGCTTATGACTATAATTAAAACATCTGAATTAAAAAAAAAGAACATTAATTAATGTTGATTCATATTTGGATTTATTGTTACTGTTATTTAACACATAGGAAGTTAAAATAACACCAAGATCGATAGCAATATGATGCAATTCATAGGAAGTACACTGGAAAAGTTAATTGAACGACTTTTAGGGTTCCGCATTATCAATAAAGTAAATAGCAACGGCGAATTAAATTCGACTAACTTTTAAATATACCAATATTATTCCCTGAAATAATTAATTAAGGGTCAAATCGTATTCAACAATCTTATGGAATACTTAATGTTATTTTCGTTACTTTTTTATCTCGTATTTGAAACTGCTTAGCCAATTTTTTGGCTTTGACTGAGAAAGTTTGACCCTTTACATTTATTTATCAGCGTCTTACATTTTTTTGTTTAAATCGAAGTTTTATCCTAAGTTACATAATTTTACTTTGTTGTTTCCTATATCACTCGGTTTCTTGTATGAATTTTATTTTATTCAAATGCAGCCTTTTCTAAGAGTCTCGCAGAACCCATTTTTGGAAGATGTACTTTCACTTTTAAAATTCTAAGTCATTCACTGTACTGTACATTACTACACAATTGACCTTTAAAAATGGTTATGCAAATTGATGATTTACGCTTTTTTACCCGCCACTTGTAAATTATATCATAGACAAAATTTTCTAGATTGCTAAATTAAAAAAATAAATGTGTAAAACATATATTTTTACTATAACTTCAACACATTCCGCCCAAAACATAACTTGGAATAAAATAAATTAAATGCTTGTCATGAAGTAATCCTCGGGTGGACATGCGTCGTTGGTGTCGATGGGTTTGTATCTGTAGATTTTCCCCTTAGTGCCGATGATGACGTTGTTTTTACGGTCGAACGCCATGCCAGTTATTTTGTAACCTAGCTGTCCAATTTTTACAGGCAGAATACATTTCGTGGTCAGCTTAAAGAGTGCTCCCTTCACTGCCACAATAGGTTCATCGTTATTGTTCAAACGGAGAATAAATTTCAGCTCCCTGGAGAAACCCTTATACTGCACCGGCTCGTACAGATCCGCGGAGAAGAAGTATAATCTCCCGTCGACGTATTCGTAGAAGGCGTTCCCTTTCTTATCCAAAACGAAGCTGTAAGCCTTGGGGATTTTATCGTATCGCTTCACAGCCGCTGAGCCGTTAACGAAACGAAATATCTCGTGATTCGTCCCAGTGGTTATATACATTTGGTTGTCAGTTTTGTCGATGAATATGCTTCGTACGTCGTCGTCACCTATCGGCCGTTCCGCGTTTATTTCCGTTCTAGAATAGTCGTAGATTAGAAGTCCTTGATTAGTCCCGATATAGATGGTATTGCTTGCGGTATCCACACCAACGCATTGGCCGATCACATCGTCGGAAACCGGTAGTTCTTTGATGCCCAAGGATCCGTGTTTTAACAGGTGGATACCCTTGGTGTAATTTCTTTTATGGAGGATGAAGAATATGTTTTCTGTCCTAGGGTCGATGGTTATTCCCGTCGGATAGCCATCTATTGTAGCTATGAGCTGCCGTTTGTAATATTCGTTACCTATTTTGGTTCGATCGCATCTTTCTGACGTGATTTGCACAATCACAGCGATAAGAATGACAGCAGTGGTGCTTTTTATCGTCTGCATGGTGAACTCATGACAAGTGGTGCCTTACCTGCAATTTATAATTAAATTTAATACATTATAAAGCACTAGTTACACACTTTTAAAATTAAAATACTTTTTTTTTCAAATATATCAGGCTACAACGGAGCTTCTGTAATGCCGGAATCAGACATAGCTTCATTTCAATGATCATGTAGTGTGGCTGGGGACTTTGTGTAGCTGGACAAAGTTTTGTAGTACTTTGTAGTCTTCAAGGACAAAAATTTACAAACTCTTTGAGCTATGTCTGGCTCCGGCATAACACTGAGCTTGAGTTTAAGACTATATCGGAAATAAGTTTGTTAACGACCTGAACTTGAACTATGCAAATACAATCAGTTACTTACAGATTTGAATATATTCAGTTTCCTTGCAGAAAAAGTTAAGTATCCTTCCTATCCTACAGACTTTTAAAAAAAGTAGTTACCAGCTTGAACTACAATATATTAATATTTTTATGGCAATAGTATACTTATTAAATTATTGTAGTCACAATATAATTAAATCTATCCCCAGATTAATATATTTGATAAAAAAAATGTGCGCATTATTGCAAAAAAAATTAGCATTTAAAAAACCACTTACTACTTTTTGCATGGTTATAAAAACTTACCATAAATTGCTTTTCAACTTTTTTCTTTTCTTCTGAACGATTATTTTTAATGTAGAAAAGTGTTAGAAATTTTGATACACTTATTACCTGGACACTTGTTCACACCTGAATAAGATATGTGACTAAGCAGCTCACCAATGCTTTATAAAACATAGCTATTGTATCGGATGTCTGTCTGTTTGTAAACACTGTCGTAACACAAGAACTGCTCATTTCTCTACATACGTAATGGCTTATTCTATTTTAATGAAATTTTCACTAGTAAATAAGGCTATTTAAAGAATACACTTAAATACTCTTTGTCCCGGAAACAGTTAAGGTTCCCACGTATAAATTGTAGATTAAAAGTTTATCCATATCAAAATTTACATAAATCGATAATAAATATTTAAATTAAAGGTTTATTTAAATTATAAGTGCTGTATATTAAAATTAACTTTTATTTTAAAAATAACTTGAGAATGGTAAGTTTATTGTAATATAATAGCTTAAGTTCGCGGCTTCATCCGATTTATCCTACCAAATTTCGGTGGTTTTAATTTTTCTGTCACTAATATTAATTAGTCGTTGCGGGGATTATGGGGGTTCCGGGGATTGCTTCGGATGACGGTCGGTCATCTTAACGTTATACATATTAACTAATTCTTTCATTAGAAGTAGTTGCTAAATTACTATAAAGGTTCCGTCCGCCTAAACTTCACAAGTTCTCAAAAGGGAAAAATTCCCCCGATTTTGAAACATTTTTCATTGGTGGCCGGCTCGTATTGGTCTTAGCGAGATGATATATAGCCGATAGCCTTCCTCGATAAATGGCTTACCTAACACTGAAATAATTTTTCAAATCGGTCTAGTATTTCCTGAGATTAGCGCGTTCAAACAAACAAACAAACACACAAACTCTTCAACTTTATATAGTGGTATAGATTGTGTAAATCGTTTGGCGTTGGTGACCGTTTGGTTTTAGCTAAACAATTTAATATATGGAGCAATTTAATATATATCCTCTATATAAGCTGTAATTGTGCCAAATTTCATAATCTGCTCTAAGCGTTAACATGGCCTCGGGGTTATTGCGGCGTACCCATCCATAAGTCTGACTGTGTGTACATACCTAGGATCTATATATTCAAAAGTGCTATATATATCAATTGTTGTTCGTTAGTCTCGCTAAATCTCGAAAACCGCTCTACCAGTTTAAAATCTGCTTATTTTATTTCATTCACCTTACCATTAATCAGAGTAGGTTTTATAGAAAGAACGGAAGATTACAAGAATTATTTAAATATACTAAAAAAAAATACAAATTTGTACGCTACTTCAGAATGCTTGAAATAGATTAGACGTTCGTACCAGAACCTTTTGACTGACTTGCCTTGTAAAATTATTATTTCATAAAACATACGGACAATATTATGTTTTATGGAGAATACATAAAGGAGATTGGTTGAGCCGGAGCCAGACATAGCTTCATTTGAATGATCATGTAGTGCGGCCGGAGCTTTGTGTAACTTTACAAAGTTTTGCAGTACTTTGTAGACTTCAAGGTCAAAAATATACAAACACTTTGAGCTATGTCTGGCCCTGGTTAAGGTGCATTAGTAAGATGCACTATTCTGAGTAAAAATTAGTACGACTAAAAGTAAAAACAAGAATTTAAATATATAATTAAAGGAAAAATTTTTTTGACTAATTGTTCTTGATTAAAAGTTGAAAAGTTCGAAGTTAAAATTGATCATTTATTTATGCGTATTTAAAGTAGTTATTTTCAAGAATCTAGGGCAATAAACCTAGATAGATCATGAATGCTGAAACGTCTGAAAATGACGTCTATCTTACAGCAATGTTCCTAGTAACGGAACATCATTGCTTGAAGATGCTTTTTATTAATGTTTGATAACTTTAGTTTTTACTCAATCTCATTTGAGGTATTCGTTTTTCTTTGATCTTATTATTTGACTTGCTAAAACAAAGTATTTTGCAATTAACCCAAATTACAAGAAATTCAGCGCTGAGTCGAGGGTCACGCTGAATTGGCGTTGTTGTTAGGGTAAGGTCAGACAAGTAAAATTTTTCATTTAACACTGCTAGGAATTGCACTTGGTACTTTTGACATACAGGATAGACATTCGCATTATTATTCCAGTATTTTTATTTACTCGTATAACCCACTTCTCTATCTTTTATTTTCATTAAATTAATTTTATACAGACTATATTGAGTTTCATTAATTAATATCGGAAAACGATTCCCAGTATTCACGTTGTTAACTTCAATTTCTTGGTTGACTATACTTATAAATGTAATTATATCTGCGATCCCCCTGGTGTTGCAGTTGTATATAGGCGTCGGTAGTCACTTAAGAGTAAAGCCTGCTCGTTTGCGCCTTGTTATACAAATTAAAAAAAAAACTTGAAATGTCTTAGTCAAGGTCAATAACTCAAGGTCAGAAAGGATGGATTAAAATCCACAACTATCCGTAAACCCACTGGGCTATTATCGCACTCCCAGGCTTTACACTTACATGGATGAGTAACTATACTGATATGTTATACAAGGCCTGAATTGAGGCAGATTTAGATAAATATAATACAAAAAGATTTTTTTATATTAGTATGTGAAACATAAGCTTTCGGTACCATTTATCGAAAATTGAAGTACCATATATGAAATTTGACACAATTATAAGATAGTCATTTATTACAGCAATTTATGTATTACTTATAGATTGTCGGAACTTTGTCCGCGTTATGATTAAAAAAATGGCGAAGTGCGTGTCAAGACAGGCTTATATAAAGGAGTTCCATATCGATACGCGAAAAAGATATTTAATAAAATAACTTTAAAAATTGTTGTCCGATTTTCTTTCAAAATAATTTTCTTTATGACTTTTTAGCATATGGGAAATTTCAAGTTTCTACGTCATATAGTTCATAAATCCTTGCGAGCGGACGTCAAACGAACAGAGCGAAACTATAAGGTTTCCTTGTACTGCTACGGAACCCTAAAAAGAGCTCAATTGGATTTAGTTAGAGAGGAAATGTTTTCACTTCCTATTTCCTGAATGTTAGTCATAAATTAATCGTATAAGTCGTTAATAGCCACTACACGATCATTGAAATGATGTCTGGGTCCAGCATAAGACACAAAAATTTTATGTCTATATTTAATTATAAACAACATATCACTGAGATATGACAATTTATTTTTGCCTACTTTCATTCTGATGAAAAATTTGATTGCAAGGAAATAATTAGTCACACATTTTGATATGTGTCACATTGTATTACAAATGCTACTTAGTAATTTATTTTGTTTTTACTTGCATGGTAGATAACATTTATGAATTCTGCCGAATTCTTCTCTCTGATTCCTTTTTCGAGGAAAATCAGAGCTACATGCCTTAGTAAATCATTATTCCATGGCTGACACAAAAGAAGATAACTCCTTTGTCCGGAAATACAAAATAATTGATAACTGCATACAAATTGTGAAGAGACTGTCGAAGTTTAACTGCCTAGGTTGTATCGGTACAGAAACACCGGTAAAAAAACTGACTCAATGGGAGTGCCGACAGAAGTGAAAACTACAATATACAGACTAGACGATGCGGTATTAGCGGTCACGAGTTAATGGTTTTTTTTTTCATTTCAAAAGTGCACAACACAAAGAATTAAAAAAAATAATAAATGAAGTTTTTTACTTAAAAAACTTATTAATTACAAAGAGATCATTGAGTATGTTTATTGCAGAATATGAAAAACGAAAGAGATAGGAGGAATATTTCGTTTTCTTATGGGCTAATCTGGCATTGACTGTGGGCTACATTTTAATTGCAGGGTATGTATGTATTTACGCAGTCTTTATAACGCACGTCTGCGTATTTTATTATAGGACACATACGTACATATGTCATTATAGGGTAATAAAGCTCTCGTGCGAATGAGGGCTAACGATGGAGATAAATATTTGTTGGTGGAATATTTTTATAGCTATTATTTATTGTTTAAGTTGACTGCGTTGTGTCATAATTTGGTAATTATTTTTTCTATTATAACCAGGAAAATTTAGTTCTTTAATATATCTGTGATAGCTTTTTATATGGATATAATAAAGTTTATAACATTTACTTTTTTTTTTAAATTCATTTCGATGCTTTACTAGTTAGTAGAGATCGCCTAGTGTACGAAATTCGGCCATTAATTCTTAGAATTGCACATTATATGCTCACTTAAAGCTATATTAAAAGTTTGCATAACGACAGTGTAATCTTAACAAATAATATTTTTTTACCGTCGTCTTGACTACGTTTTGCCACAATCATAAAGTAAAATGATCAAAAGATTCATTTCATTTAGTATTTTCTTCACTTTTGTTTCATCCTATCTCTAAGTAAATGTTACACTTATGTAAGTGCGTGTAAAGATGTACCCTTTACAATAAAAAGTAATTAGATTGCAAGAGAAAATCTTCAGTTCAAATTCTATTGGAAAATTAAATTTGCAAGGGCTTAGAAAACTTTTGATTGTAGATGTCTAAAAGGTGATGACCTTCTCAAAAATATTAAATCGTTGCCAATAGTTAGATTAAAAAAAAGTTGGAGTATAGATTTTAAATTCTATTTTTGAAAGTAGAAAATCACTATCTTGTTAAAGTACCTTCAGTCAAGTAATTACAGTCTAAAGGTGAGGATTGCTAGGTGTTAATCACTTCTCGAGGGATCCAAAGACATTTGAAGGTGTGGATATAGGTGACCTATAAATTTTGGATGTTATGCAATGTAAGATTCCTAACATCTGAGTGGTAAACAAGTTTGTCTTTTCAAAAATCTAAGAAAATGTTTAAAGCCATTGTATTATGTTGATAAAATTGCTTTAAATCTTTCACTCTGTTGTCTATTTATATTTAAAAAAAAACTTGGTTTTTATTGCTGCACTTAACATATCGTTACCCAATCTAGTATCAGGGTCCATATAAATTGCACAGAATGTGGCTGAGGGGCGAGGTAAGATAACAGACTGCTGTCTAATTCCATCCCCAGAATCTCTGTGTTGAGTAATAAATCAGCGACAGTCATGTGAACCCATTGTTTTACTTGCCTTCCGAGATCAGATATTTGAAAACCAGGGTTAGAATGGGTCACCCATCTATCATCCAGTCCTTTAACAGACATCTAACGTAACTAAGAGTTAGGTCAATCTTTGTCAATAAGCGCACAGTATTTTTTGCCTGAAGAAAGATCTTCTTTCATTTCTTTTTTTCTCATATAAAAAGAAATCTTCTCTACTTTGCTTTAATTCGCGAATGAATACAAGAGAAAATCAGTGTAATGCTGCAACCCGAAAGCTATACCACCGAATCCGCCACCAAAGCACAGTACTACACTGTCTTTTCGATGTGCCTCAACGCACATTTCGCTTCGACACCGAAGCATCATCAGGAGATAGACTCCACAAAGGTTATTTGTAAAGTTAATTTCGAAGGTAATTCTTTAAGTTTTAAGACTGTTGATGAGTCGATGGATATCAAGTGGCGATGGGTAGGACACTTGATCAGGTAGGGTAATGGCAATATTAAAAAAATCTTAATTAACTGGACCACAAGTAGCCAGACAGGCACTCTTAAAACATTACCCTCTTTCCAGGACGGGTGGATAAGAGAATTGAATCCAGATATCACAAAAAATATTCGGACACACAAAAATGCAACAAAATTTTCGTTTATTTTAATTGAACGAAACGATACTTAAATGAGATTATGCGAAAATTTCACTTCACTTAAACATAGATCGATATCGCAATAAGAAATGTTTTTTTATATCAGTTAGTAACTTTTTTTTTTTTTAATGTTACAAGCGGGCAAACAAGCAGGCAGCAGGCACCGAAGTGCCTACCGGCGCCCATGGACACGACCAGAAGGCCAGCAGATGTGCTGCCGGCCCTTAATGACGAGTTTAGGTCACCGGGAAGTCTCACAAACCGAAAAAAATGTTCACGTTGTTTCGTTTCGATGCTCACCAACTTTTTTGTTGGTGTGCGGTAAGCAAGGAGTTAATTGAAAAGGAAAATACACTATGGTGTGCTTAAACAACAACTATAGAGGATTTTTTGTGACCAAATTGCGTTCCACCAATAATAATTGTTCTTCTAAAATTAAAAAGTGATGAATATTAGAAAGATACTAATAGATAACACTAATATAAAAACTTAAAATATTTAAAAAAAGCTATAGGAAAAAATTTCGCGCAAAGAAATCTACGAAAATATGCTAAAAGGAATAAATACTGTTAGTGGAAAACTGAGACTTATAAACTTAAAGCAACTTTTCATATTTTTTAAACTGAAATATCATGTACTTTACTCGTAATAAATCGATATTAAGCAAAAATAGAGGTATAACTTTTATAGAAAACTATAATTTATTCTAAACTATTTGATGGATACTACAATGCATCTTAAATTTAGCTTTTGATATGTATATATTTTAACTTAATTAATTATAAGGCTGTAAGATCGCCCTTGAGCACTTAATCCTATTTTAACCCCAGACGCGTGCGTGCGTATGTGTGTGTGTGTGTCTGTTTGTCTGTGGCTTCATAGCTCCCAAAGGGATAAAGCGATTTCAATTTAGTTTTTTTTTGTATTAAACGTGACTTATGTGCAAGTGTTCTTAGACATGTTTGATGAATCGGTTGAGATATTCAAAAGCTGTGGGGGTGAAAGTTATTGCATTTTTTTAAAGAATATTAGGAATACTTTTTAGGTATGTCTAATATTCCCTTTTCCCCTCCTACTAAGCTTAAATTAATCCGTGGAAATATTGGGGCAAGGTCTCTTGAATTTTAATTGTGCTGTTTTTGTGGGCTAGATCTGAAAACATTATGAAATTATAAATTTCGTCGAACGGACAAACCTTAAGATTACAGCCGTTTTTTTATGGTTAACTGTACAATTTCATTCTCACGACCGTTTTATTTTACTGTTTCTTGCAAGATCATTTTTTTATTTATTATGCCTTTATAAGTGTATAGCTTCATTTGAATGATTTCAATGATCACGTTGTTTGTCCGGGTACCGGGTGTGTAACTTCTCAAAGTTTTGTAGAACTTTGTAGTCTTGAAGGACAAAAATGTACAAACACTATGAGCTATGTGTGGCTCCGGCATTAGACACACCAACAATACAATATAGAAACATCATATAAAATAGAGTGATGATGCGACTCATTTCATAAGAATAGTCATATATACGATAAACGTACGAGTGCCGCAATGTAGAGTACACTTTGCGGCGCTCGTAAGCCAATTCTCGTAAACCATTGACTTTAGGAAAAAAAAGGGTAGACACTTAAGTTGTATTTTTTTTAATAGTACTTAATTGTCTGTAGTTTCAATTTGTATTTTACTGTTTTTATTCTGAAATGAGTCGGTAAGGAGATATTGTAACTGTAAACTGCTTTTAGGCGCCATTTTCCAATATGGCGGCGCGAGAGGCAGAATAACGAGGTGGCAAAGTCGAAACTCGGAAAAAGCACATCAAAACCATCCTTCGAAACTCTTCAGGAAAAGCTACCAAATGGTTGGACTAGAGTTAGGTTTCCAGAAATATCAATAAAGTTAATATTTGGCGGCTTCCATTAAAAGATCGGACACTTTTTTTCACACACCTAAAGCACATAAAAAAACTTCGTTACAGTAAATTACAAACGACAGTCTTTTAAAACCGACAATTTCATAAACAAATATCCAACCAGTTTAACGGGAGCGAAGTCGCAAGCAGAAGCTAGTATCTTATCTTAAACTAGCTGTGCCCGCGATTTCGTCCGTGCAAAATCAGGTAAAAAATATAGATTCAACTTTAGCGTGTTGATATATGATAAATGGGCTATCTAACACTGAAAGAATTTTTCAAATCGGACCAGTTGTTCCTGAGATTAGCGCGTTTAAGCAAACAAACAAACAAAAAAACTCTACAGATTTATATATTAGTATTGATATAAAAGCGAAAGCGCAAAAGGTCGCCCATAACGAAATTACGAAAACCGGTGGGTGCACACAGCTTGATGCAAACAAACCTGGCATGCAATTATCTTAAATTTGTTTTAGCTTTATTTATGTGTCTAGGCTGTGTATATCATACGTGAATAAAGGATTGCTATTCTATTTCTATTCTATTCTAGTACATATCCTATAACATTATTCTCAGTTCCCGTTCCGTTTCCTTTTCGCTTTGCCATTCCTTTTTTTTTTAATCCTTGTCCTAGCAATAACGAACACAACAAAAATAAATTATCCAATTTGGTGCTGGCGTTCGGAAGTTATGCACGTGAATACATTTCAGCGACTAATTTTTATTAGCGACTATATATTGCGATACAAGCTATCCTATCTTTCAAGTTGGATCCAAATTGCATACGGTGTGCAAATTTGATTAAAATCAGTTAAGTAGTTTGGAAGTTTTTCCTTTATTTATGAAAAAAAGAATTGCTTTTTAAAAATCGAAAATGCAAATTAATATCCTGTTGAAAAAAAAATTAATATCGTAGTTAACTTTAGAAAATTATGATGGATTTGTTTCCACTGCCATAAATGTTTTATGATCTGCGAGTTTGTCCATGTAATTTATATTTCTCATTGAATAATTTGATTCTGCAATGAAGACATTCTTTCATTAAAATTTCCGTTTAATAACAAAAATAAACATATCTAGCGTATTTAAATGGACAAGTATTAAGACGTTATTCTTTAAAAGAGCTTCGTAAATAGTTCATTATTTATTTGTAATAAGTAAAAGATAAAAATGGATAGACGTATGCTATCGCGGAATTTCTTAAAGATCTATTTAAGATATACAATACCGTAGTTCATTATTTTGACCTATCTCGTATAGTTTAGCCAGCGCACGCAATATAAGCCGCACAAAAATACAATTTTTACGACATCACGTTACAAATCATTCAAATTCTCGGCTTTTGTCTACTATAATATATATGTGTTATGCAAGTAAACCTTCCTCAAGAATCACTCTATCGATTGGAGAAAACCGCATGACTATCCGTTGAGTAGTTTTTGGGTTTATCGCGAACAGACAGACAGACAGACGCGGCCATGGACTTTGTTTTATAATATTATGTAAGGAATAAGGATATAATGTGTAAGGATAAGGATTATATAATAAATAGATCTACATTTGCAATATAATAGTTGTATAACGAGTTAAACTAGTACAACATTGTATACTAATACGAAAAAAAAATCAATTATTCTACTTGAATAATATCCTAATGGTAAAAGTTTTTTCGGCTTTATAATTTTTATAGTAGATTTATTAATTGCAAACATGATAAATGTTTACTTTTGTAGATTGCAATTTACAAGTCTATATAGGAACTTTGCCGTCGGACTTTCAGTATGGAAACTCGGAACCATTGACAATTATGTATTAGAAGAGCAATGCAATCTCAGAGTATAATTGTAACGAAAGTATATGAGTTTTACAGTTGTCATATGGAAATTTTAATAATTATTATTTTCGACTGACAATGCTGGATTGAGACAAAAAGTTTAGCTACTTAAGTTGATACATAAATAATAGTAACACCATGATAAGAAATGGGCTTATTTTATATAAAATGTACGTTAGTATTTTACAAAATGATGGCTCACTGGAAGTATTAAATAATAATGTTATCGCCACAGCTTATCGCCATACTGATCAAACACAGAGTAGCCAAATTATACCTATCTGACACCTGTAAAACGTCTTTGTTTATGTACTCTGAACTCGCTTTACTCGCTTCGAAAAAAAATTCGAATTTCAATGAAGTATCAACGATTAGCTATCAAATGAAGAAGTACTGTATCCTTTTAAAAAACAATGCTTAATGTAAACTTTGTAAAAACTTATCAAGATATTGTTGTGAATTTTTCTTAATATGTTGGAGTTACAGTCTGCAGATACGGTTATGCCTCCAGATTTATCATTTAACTTGAATTCGGAGTTGTATAATTACGATTACTTTCTACAAGAAAATGTGTGCCGTTTTTGTTGGAATACCCAAGCGTTTACTCCCATCTTAGAGTCGACGGGAACAGTAAATGATTTATTATATAAAATAACCGAATGCTTGGCCATTGATGTATCGCTTCATCCACTCCCAAACAAAGCGTGCGATGAATGCTGCAGCCAGATATACAAATTTCATCGCTTCCGTGAACTATGCCGCGAAAGTGATAGAAAATTGCACAACATTCTTAACCAATATCAAAGCAGAGAGCAAAATGCGGTAAAAATTGAAAAAGAATCATCAGACTTTGAATTCCTGGATTGCGCGCAGGATTCTGACAGTGAATTCGAGCATAAAAAGAAATCGAAGGTTAAATGGAAATACATACCGAAACGCACTCCAACATATTGTAATATATGCAGAGTGGACTGTGAAAACCCTGACAAGTTAAAAATCCACAATTCCAAATGTCACGGCATAGAAATCAACGGCGTATTCAAGTGTTTTGGTTGCGAGAAGCGTTTTAAAAACCGAAAAACTCGCCTCGGCCACGAGAATAACTTTTGTAAAAATCTCAAGAATGGGTATAAATGTACTATTTGTGATAGGTATTTGCCCAAACGAGGAATGTACGAGGCACACATGAGGGACCATAAGAGAAACATATCAATACAGCTACCAGAAGATATTTTTAAGTGCAGAGACTGTGATAAGTTGTTTAAAACTAAAGATTTGTTGAAAGATCACACAATCGAGCACAAAACTGATGTGAAGAGTTATGTTTGTGAGGTAATTATAATTGTAATAAATGAAATAACAGTATCTTTATATATGTTACCGCCTAAACCCAATTTTAGGATAAAGTAGTTTCACCTAGGCTAAACCGATTTGTCACTCATTGCACTTTGAATTTTCTCTTTATCTAACTTATTACAGTTGGGCAGTGCCGTATACATACGAGTTAATTATGAATGTGGGATATCATTCTTGTGAGACAAGTAACTTGACTGGCAAAGCGTTTAAAAACAGAGTGATACAAAGTTAGATAAGGAGAAAATTCCAAGTGTAGCGCATAGTGGGACAAATGAGTTCGGTCTCGGTGAAACTAGTTTATCCTAAAATCGGGTATAGCTGGTAACATATATATACAATATATATTGTAAGTGGGTATGTTGCTGGAGGAGGTTGTGGCCTAATTGTGTGGCTCTTGCTGAGACTGGGTGGTAGATGGGTGAACAATCTTAGTTCTGGTTTATATTTGATATTTGACTTCCTCCATGTTTCGGAAGGCACGTAAAACAGTGGGACCCGATTAATGTCACTTTGTGATATTAGTTATAAGGTTGTTGAAATCGTAGCAGGTTTGAGGATGATGTCAGATGGCAATTGGTTATTTTAACTTGCTCCACAGCCACATCCTCTACAATCTAAATGGGCCCTGGTATTTAACCAGGATAACGCTAGGAAGAAGAAGGTTGTGTATGTCACTGATCCTAAACATACTACAGGAAGGAACTACACTAAAGGAACTTGATGAGTTTTAATAATTGCATTTATTTCAAAGTTAAATACTTAAACATACTTTAACTGTCATAAGTTCATTATTAGAAAGAGCATCTAAAGCCATACTAGTAGGATCACACACGGCTGGGCAGAGGAGGGAACACTGGCAGTGTAGTTGCCACTTGAAAGAGCGCTCTTAAACCTACACCTGGACCATGAGTCCCTTCCATTGCTATGGTTTCTTCCTATATAATGTAACGGACCTGGTGCTTGAGTAAATCCATGGAATGCTTTATTCATCTCTTTGTCTCCTGCCCTGGTCGTTCATCCAGCTTGTTCATGAAGGTGCATTGCTGTTTATTAACCTGAACTGGCTGAAAATGTATTACAGAGTTGCGGCAGAGCCTTCACCAGAAAGGACTATCTGAGTAAACACAAGTTAACGCATACGGGAGAAAAGCAACACGTGTGTCCGCACTGCGGCTTTCGTACAACTCAACGGTCGTCGCTCACTGTTCATATCAGGTGCGGATCTGTTATTTATAAGATATCTACTATATATATTGTTAAAGGCCACAGTGTACATTTAAACGTGATTTACAAAGGCATTAAAAGTTAGTATAGAGATAAATGTCACTGCAATTACAGATGACTACAACACGAGTTGAATAGGATAGAATAAAGCAAGACTTAATATTAACTAAAACAGTAAAAAAGGAAATTCTTGTGAAAAGTATTCTTTTGAACGTGTCATATGTATAATATATTTCTTAAAATCATTATTTAATAGTTTGATGACAAAAATTTACGATTTAAAAGCTAAATTTGAGAGGGTGTCTCTTGCCCTGCGCTGAGAAGAGCCCGCAACAAACTCAGTCAGTCTCAATCAATGTTATTATCTTTTAAACAGTTATTATTAATAATTTTTTGCTTAATCATTAAAATATTTCATTCCAGGCTTGCTGATGTTCTACGACAACCTTTAGGTATATACATTATGGCCTTGTGAACTGCGTTGTGCAAAATGGGATCAATGGCTCAACCGAAATAGCTCCATTTAAACATAAATTAAAAAAGTTTCTTGTACAAAAATCATACTATAGTATTAGTGATTATTTCAATAACAATTTTAAATGTAAAATTTTACCGTAATGTTACATGTATATTTTTATATATTTAAATGTTAAATTTTAGTTTTGCTCTAACTTTCATTTTATTTTTCTATTAGTGTTTAACTTTCCTTTTTTGTAACTATTTTATTGTACCGATTTTTATATAAAGAACTGTTTAATTAAGATCTTCTTTATTAACACATTTTATGTTGCATGCTATAAGCGGAATTTGGCTGAACCTTTTAGCTATAAGACCTTATGTAAAAACCCAAATTCCTAACAAAACAATAATAGTAAAAATTATGATCCAGATAAAGAGTAATTTATTTCCGACCATGAAGAACTCTCCAATGGTTCGTATATTGTATCCTACTTGTATTAATATTATAAAAGCGGAAGTTTGTTCACATGGATGTATGGATATATGTTTGTTTTACACTCTTTCACGGAAAAACTACTTAATGGGTTTTAATAAAATTTTACGATAATATAGTTTATACATTAGAATAACATATAGACTATAAATTATAAGGATATTGTGTGAATTATCCGAAATAAATGTCAAGAAATGTCCAAAATATAAAGATAAATGTCATGTAAATAGAAAAATACTGTCATCTGCGAGCTATTCTAGTGTGCGCTGCACCGTTAACAAAAAACCGTTAGTTTCCAAATGTTTATCTTAAAATATTTGAGTATTTAGTCTACAAATTATAGTATTGTGGGGGTTCCGGGGATGACGTCAGACTGCATTTGGTTATTATCGTTAAGCAGTATTGTTAAAGATATGTTTACTTTTAAGAATGTTCCTCTACTTAAATAATACAAATCCGTTTTTGCTTAAGCTTGTTCGAATACGCAGCAACTTCTAAATCTATACATATAAATACAATCGCAGTGACTCTCTATGTAGGTATTTCTAAAGTATTACCTATTACTTAAGTTTGGCGACAAAAACAGTACTCGTTTGTACTCTTAAAAGTCTAGAATTCTATACGAAAGTAGTAGTTCACAAGTTATAAACTTTAATTAGAGGTAGCGCCATGCTTGTAACCGAATTGGGCCGGCGCGTCCGGGTACCAGTACCTCTTTCTCACATGATATATATATATACTTACTAACATAACACTTGATAGTGTTAATTTTTGCTTTTTTTGGAGTTCCATAGGACCAAGGATTCCGTAAAAACCCGTCACTCTCTCCGTCCGTCTATCCGTCCGCAAAATCTAATAGTTTGAAGACCCCTTGGAATTCTAAACTATTAAATTTAGGAACTTCAAATCTTCTATGCTGATGGGACATACTAGCTAGAACTGATTAGAAAAAATATTTTGGGCAAAATCGAGCAACATTTTAAGATATGTAACAAATACTTTTATCTCCTATCAGTTACGGAACTCGTCTATCTTTCCTCTTTCTCACTCTTCTATCAAGTTCTATCTCCACTTCATTAAACGCTTTTATTTGGTTTGCCGTGTTTGTTGCAACAAATCTTGGAAGTGAAATAAGAACTATTTACTTTTACGTTCGAAACAAAACGACAAATGAAGGTTCGTGCATCCATTTTACACGACTTACATGGCATTAACGTCGAGGATTCGATACGTGGGAGTTCTAATTTAATTCATGCAATATATAGCAACTAAGTTGTCTTATATGGTAGCATTAATGTTTCATTTGACGTTCGGCGACAAACGTACATATAAGTAAGTAAAACTATCGATAATGTTTGTGCTAGGGCTGTCCTCTATTGTATTAAAAATACTCGCGGTGAATAAAATTAGGACAAATAATTTTCTTCACTTTCTATTGCAGCTTTTTGTGAATAGATTTATTGCGCTCTGTTTAACAACTTAATTAGGCTGAGCTGTTAAGTTAAATTCGTAACAGAATTCTCTTCCAAGCTTCCTGCTTTGCGATGAGCATTAGAAAGCATTAGATGCAATTGAAATTTAAGACGTTATTTTGATTTAGAGGTATATCGGTCGACAGCCCTACAGCTATCACGCCATTTTGTTAGAAACAATGCGATTCCACTCTTACTTTTACGTGAACATTACATTTTATTAGGTGATATAGAGGGGTGAGCGATATTTGCCTGTTCATATTACAGTCGTAATATGAAGAACCGTATCCTTTCGATGTTGTATCGATTTTAATGGCAGTAATACTACTAATTGATGTACTGAATTATACTCTTATACATTATGGTGCCTAGAGTTAAGATGAAACATATTAAAGTCCACCCCTTTTTAGGGTTCCGTAGTATTACGAGCAACCCTTATAATTTCACTCTGTCCGTCCGTCCGTCTAGTCCATAAGGTACCTCCACCCTTTCACGTAAGTGACTACCGGCGTCCATGGGCATCTGCACCACAAGGAGGCTTGCAGATGCGTTGTCGGCCTTTAATGACAAGATTAGCTAGGTCACCAGGAAGTCTCACAAACCGACTAAACGTCATAATATAGTAGATATGATAGTCAACATTATTATTCATTGTCATTATTTAATGATCGTGTTAAACATAAGTTTTCATTGTTGTATTTTCATAAATAACAAGACGCAAAGTTTATTTGGTATATATTACTTTGTACAATAATGTCGTCGTTTTTGATGAATGTGTATTTAAACAAGTGTAGGGGAATTTTAGTTGTTTTAGTGGACTGTATGTGTGGTGAAAGGTCGCTGGTGAGGCGCGAACGAAATAGTTCAATTTGTAGCTAGAAAACTCAGCCACGAATATCGACGAGGTGGTGGTGGTGGTGATGATGATGATGATGAAGAAATGTATAGCACTTAAAAGACTATATACTTATAAAAGCGAAAGGTCATCTATCACGAAATTTGAAAACCCTCGAGACGTACATATATGAAATTTGGCAAGTATGTCGTTTGTAGTTAGTAAACATGTTAAGGCGGTCTAATGGTCACGCAAGTTTAATTTTACGCGGACGAAATCGCGGGAAACAGCTTGTATTATATATACTTTTTCTATTATGCTAAAAGCTATGTTGTAATTTGATAAAGTATCTTGTTGTTCGGCCACAAAGGTCTAAAAAAACTCTAAGAAAAGCGGTAACCGTTCTGCGTCACGTTCCTCATCGGTTTTTTATCGGTAAACTTGTTACGATCAACGCAAGACGTGCAGTGACTCTTTTAACCGGTCTGGAGTAAATTTTAAAGTGGAGCGAGATCCAACTGTGTCGCCCCCTTTACCTGCCTTGTTTATATTTCTTTTATATTTCTTTTATATATAATATATATTAATAATCGCATATTAAGAGTCGTCCTTAGTTGAGGCGTCTCCAGGGACTCGGCGCCCGGAGTGGCCGCTCCGTTCGTTCTACGGTAGGGCCAGCACTGTTTGGATATTATTAAAAACAATTGCCCGAATTTAGGCTCGTCTCTTATTAACCAATATCCTTTTTATGTGTTTTCCAAATGACACTGGCCAATGTTTTAATAAAATAATCATAACACGTTAGTTAAAATTATTTTTTGAAGTATTTGGAATTTTTTAGCATTTTTAAATAAACGTTCGTCTTTTCCCTGAAATAAAGGGAATGAATCATAAATATATAAATACATACATATGGATAATACACCCAGACTCGAGGCGGGAATCGAACCCATGACCCCGGAGCAGAAGGCAGGGTCACTGCCCACTACGTCAACGGGCCAGTCAACATATATAAATACATAATTCCTTGTGAAATGAAATCCTTATTCGAAAGTCGGTTGTTAATTTGAATAAAATTACAATAATTTCGGCAAACGTACGCTCACAAATGGCTGTAGAGTTTCGAAAACACTACGTCATTCTAATATATATGGCGCGAGAAAGTTCATGGGGAACTTGTAAATTATCGGTCCATATGTGCAAATGGTCATGTGGAAATAAAATGCACGTAATTTTATGCACGTTTCAGGGAATATTTTTAGGGAAAACGTGCATAAAATTATGTGCTATACACAAAAAGTTGTTTATACACAAAACACATGAAAGTATATTAAGATGCTAGGAAATTCCTGCCGCGCACAACTTCCTTGTGGAACCAGTTGCCAGCTCCGATCTTTTGCAACGGATATGATATTAAGGTACATACATCCACATCGAAGTAACTTTTGTAATTTGCAAGGAATTTCCTACCTTGCATAACATAACTGGGGAAACAGTTGTCAGCTATGATATTTCCGAACAGATTTGACTTTTATAGTACATCCACACTGAAGAAATTTTAGTTATTCGTTAAGAAGTTTTTTTTTTACTATAACAAGGGGCAAACGAGCAGGCGGTACTCTTATTGATTCCACAGAGGAATTTCTCACCATGCCACTGTGGAAACAATTATTAATGTTCTATTTTTATATAAATATACTTAAAAATGTTATAAATAAGATTAAAATTGTAATAATCAGGAGTAACCATACTAAATACGTTTTAATTATAAAAAGGTGATTCTTAAAATAAAAATTCCATTTATACCAAACTTAACGCATATGCGTTACGTAACGTGATTGTTTACAGGTGTTTTTGAGGGATTTCAAAAGATTACGGGTACAAGTGTAACAATGATTTTGGTAATAAAAGAATAACCCTACTGTGACGACACAATGGTGTCCTCCCAACCTTTATATCCATAAAAACGAAAATGATTAATTATTTTTGTGCCCTCTTCAAAAACAGGGTCTTATTCTTCTAAGTACATCCGTTATTTTCCAGACCGATGGCTGTAAGAGGGTAGATTTCTTGTAGAAATTAATATTAAATTATCAAACGAACGGTTTCTTTGTTGTTTTCGCAAATATCAATTTTCTGTCTGTGTAAAAATTACCCGTTGCCTACTTTTCATTTGTATTTTTTTTTGTAAACAGACCAGCATATAAGTACAATCATCAGCAATCATTTAGAAATACCTATGTTGTAATGTTACACACATAAGCACGTATTTTTTTTTTATGTTACAAAGGGCAAACGAGCAGGCGGCTCATCATCTAAGTGATAACAGATCTATGGACATCTGCACAACCAGAAGGGTCGCCAACCACATGCGTTGCCGTCCTTTAAAGAATGACTCAGACCACCGGGAACTCTCACAAACCGAACGAAACGCGACAACAACACAAAGCGATTATGTTATGAAATTCCAAACAGTTAAACTAACTTTATATATAGTATCTTGCTCATATATGTGGTTAAAAGGTTCAGCCTACCAGACATGCAAATCCATGGCAAATAAAAAAGTTATGTCTATAAGTGTACACATCGGTACAAAACGCTGAAAATATGGACTTCGGTCATAGCCTACGTACGTGTAAACTGGAATTGAAATGTCTATCCTGAAATGCACCCGGCAAAAGGCGTCAAAGACTTTATTCATCGAATGTCGACACGTACCATGTCACCGGATCTAGCGACACCGTAAATTTTCAAAGCTTTCCCAACATATGTTAGATTGATCTGTGTATAGAACTCTACGTAGGTTTCTTTATTAAACCAAGATGGTGTGGTTAATATAAAGGAATAAAATGACACAGGTTGTTTTTATTAGTCACAAAGACCTAAATAAATGAGCACGGATATATTTAACACATTGCTTTTAAAACAACCCGCAACTTTTAGCATTGCAGCCATAACTACTACTACTACTACTGCGATGGCGCATAGACTCAAGCTGAATCTTGGCCTGGGAGACCAAATGACGCCACTTCTTGCGGTCAGGAGACCAGTCGGGCGTCACAAGTACCGCTGGAAGGATCAAGTTGAAGAGGCCACGTAGTGTCAGGAAACGGCACACGATCGCCATAACAGGTACCAATAGATAATCATTATACTGTTAGGACGAAAAAAAACATTAAATTTAAATAGAAATTAACTATGTACTACGTAAAATTAAAAGAAAGTCAAAAAATTATATACGGAACGCCATGGACATTTTATCGTGAACGCACGATGATGGATTTTCCCTTCATACTTTAGTCCTGGCCAGTCTTAAACAGCCAAAAATACCTATTTCACTCATTCGAATAACTAAATTGTTTAATAAGTATATCCAAACATAGATCAGAATGAGATGAATTTTAATTATAATTGATTCTACTGACAGCCGTCACTAAATCTTTTTTATAACTGACCAGTTCTTTTACGCTGGGAAATGCATTTACGGACTAACTTTTTCGAGCAGCAAATTTTCGAAAAGCAACAAGGACCACACTTTGTCTAATTTTACGGAACTTTGGTTCAAAATTAAGAACCTACTTTTATTACTTAATTATAATGTGAATCGAGTACTGAGTTCCCTCCTTAAATAATCTAAGTGTCTCACCAGTCACCCTCTATAATCTTAAAAATGAATATTAGTGTGAGAAGTTGAAAAAATATTAAAACGCCATAATTAAAATCGAAATGTCTCAATGTAGTCTGTAATTTACTACGAAAAGTTGGAGCGCAGTTGAATCTCCACAGTCTCAAATGAAAGCTTAAAGTTTCAGTAAGGCAGTTGTTCCCCTTCTAGACGATCAGCGTAAATTATTCCACAAGAAGTAATCTCCAGGGGCTGAGTGACGGGCAGGGGGCGAAAGATTTTATTGCATTAATCGATTATGATGGGTTTGCGCGCCAATAAACAGACATCCAAAAAAACTGTTTTGCTTTTTTAAAAATAATGTTAATAGTACTTTATTATATGTATTTTTATAATTTATATATATTTACGTTCCCCGTCCTTCTATGCTTAAAATAAAATCTTGTGTTAGATGTGAGAATGCCTATACCCCCGACGCCAAGGGGTTTGAATTGGATATCTTGTGGATTTCTATCCATCCCTTCTACCGTTGAACCATTGATGCTCTTAATGAAAATATAATAAGTAACTGCTACTATTCATAGATATAAAAGAATCAATAGGGCATACTTAACATTAGTAAGGGTTTATCCGCTGAGGACCTGGCACGAATATTTTCAAAGACGTCTCTTCGACTTTGAATGGTTAAAAATGTTCGTGTTTTTTTATTATTGCTATTGTAATTCAAGCTTAAGGCCCGTGCCGTGAAGATATTTTATTATTTTCTTCAATTTTATTCCATTATCTTCTTCGATTTCCTCATTTTCTACAGTTCTAGTTTCTTTTTGTTCTTCTTCTTCGGGGCAGCCATTTCCGCGATTAAAAAAAGGTTCCTCTTAGGGACTCTTGCCCATCATGCATCCAAAAATAACCTGCACAGTATTGAAAATCTTAGATGTGGAGATTTGAAATTTTCCATGTTGAAAATGCCAAAATCTCATTGGGAAAATTATTTTGAACTAAACGAAACAACTTTTGAAGTTATTTAACAAATATTCCTTTACCGCGTATCCGATACGGAACCCTTTTATATAAGCTTGTCACGCGCTCTTGGCCACTTTTTTATTGTATTAAGTTCACGGAATCAGGGTCATTTGCATATAATTTTTATCGATAACTCCATGAAGTTTGAATCTCTTCAAATCAAGAAATTATTTAATTTACCAGACGCGGCAAATATACGAACTTTTCGCAAAACTCTTCATCGGGGATGTAACTCAGTGGTAGAGTGTCTGCTTCGCATGCTGAAAGTCCTGCGCAAGACTTTGAATGACAGAATATTTTAAAATTTCAATCTTACAGTATACTTCAAGACTTTGACTGACAGAATGTTGTGACGACATCAATCTTACAATATGCCTCAAGACTGACTGAAAAATTATTTTGACGGTTTCAATTTTACAATATACTTAAAGAGTTTGTGACAGAACGATTTGACGGCAACAATCTAGAAGCGCTGTCCTGTCGGCCTGGACCCGATGTGGAACCTAGACGGAAATTTTGAACTATTCTTAAGTATTTATGAAGCATTTATTTCTTGATTTTGCGCTCCCAAGAACGGTAATAGTAATATTGTTTTTCAGAGTTTAAGCTTTAACAAATGCCTTTATTATTCCTGGCTACTCTTGGCCATTTTTTTTAACTGCAAAGTCTCAGGGCAATGTCAAAGGGTACATTTTTTTTTTAGAACATATGCTAAAAATTGGTTGTCAACAGAGTACTTAATGAGAAATGGCGTATCGAAAGAATTAACAATACCCAATTATAATATAAGTGAAGATTAATGAAAACGATTTAACAATTGTACCCTTTTATACTATCGTGTTGAAACAATAAATAGTTTAAAACATTTAAGCGATGCACTATAGTAATACGATGGATTATTGTTTTGTTAAAAGTTCCTACGTGATACAATACGGAATGTATGATCAGATAAACAACATAAAAACTGCAAATACTAGAAGTTATAAATAAAATTGAAGCTCCGCACAAAAAAAAAATCCTCAAAATGTAACATCTATGAAAATTACGCGGGCGAAATCTCGGGATATAGCTAGTACTAAATATTATGCGTATCAATGGTCCAAAGGACGATGCAAGCTTTGTACCAAAGGCCAAACTACGGTTATGTGCCTAAAATGTAATATGAGGCTGTGTCTGCCACCGGATAGGAATTGTTTTTTTTAATTTACATAATATTAATTTTTTAAAATAAACTGATTTTGTTTTATTTTTCAATAGAAAGTATATTTTTGTCACATAACTAAACGGCAGACTTAAAACGCGGTTTAATTATAATTATTTTCGTATAAATAATTTTATAGGCAAACAATACCTAATAAGGTAATGTATCTTTAGAGATACATGTGATTTTTTTAAACTGCACACATCAATTTTTTTTAGTTATTTTTCCAGACATTTAATTAGAGGTAGCGCCATGCTTGTAGCCGAACTGGGCCGGCGCGTCCGGGTACCAGTACCTCTTTCTCACAGCACACTTTGATGGTTGACTGTTGACTGAGATTAAAGGGACCGCAGGCCTCAGTATTTGGTATTAAGTTCAACATTGCAGCTCTACGCGTTCTTGAGTAAAAGGGTTTTGACAGACAGACAGACGGACGGAGGGACTGACAACAAAGTAATCCAATAAGGGTTCTTTTTTTCCCTTGAAGGTACGAAACTGTTAGCTTTAAATTTTGAACATTTGCTGTCATTTTTATATGTGCTATGTAATCATATTTATGCATAAACTCTCATAATTGAAATATTATTAGACCAATTTAGTCTCAAGCATTAAATATGTTCGAAAATAAATACAAGCGCACTAAAGAATAATACAGATGCCCACTTAAATGGGATTCTATGTTACTAAAGTGTGCTGTGTGACTTCATTCATTTATTAAGATGGTAGTAAAGTATTACCTCTCATTAACTCCACTTCTTGATTGGGGTTATCTGTCCCAAACAAACACATTTTCAGTGTACAAAAATATGACTAATTATAATAAGTGCTGGATTTTTATAGTCCTGACTATTCAACAGATGTATTTCAAATAAGGAATCTTCAAAAGAAATTTAATTTAAAACAAAGGTCGGCAGCCTTTGTGGCAGGCAAGGGCCACATCGTTAAGCAATAGGCTAGTTGACTATTTTTCAGAAACTAGTTTATATCATACCTTACAGTCAACTAAACCTAAAATTTAAATATTTCAGCCAAAAACAAACTTCCAACTGGTTAACGTGTTTTTATAAGTGCACATAACTTTTAGCGCTAAAACGCTTTGACTATCATGGCGTCTTCTATGACGTAACGACGCATTTTTTAAGGTAATATCCATTGCATTGTTGATGGCTTGCATCATATTCATTTTAGATGTTTGTCCTAAAAGCATAAACATTTTTTTTTACTAATTTGGAAGTTTATACTTGAGAAAAATATAAAGGTTAGAAAAAGTTAATAATAATGTTCTTCTTCTTCTTAATTTCATGTCTCAATGTCCAATTAAAGCCAAACCTGCGACTTCATCCATTTATATAAGTTTCGTAGGTGTAAAGTTTGAGGTATTCACATAGATTTTCAATAATTCTATGTAACTACTAAGAAACGCTTTAACAGCTCAGGTCAAGTCTGTATCTGCCTGATTATATTGTAAAAAAAAACTTAATACTAATCAATAATTACCGTCCACTGGCTTCTGATTATCAGGGTAATAAGTGAAATGTGATGACGCCCCATATCCAAACCCTCTGCAATATAAGCGGACCCTGGTACAAGACCGGGATAACGCTAAGAAGAAATCTATAGAAATTTAACAAAAAAGATCGGTACTCCCAAGCCTCTATTGCTTCATTGCTATTTAAAATACTTAAATTTTACTTCTACGATAATATGAATAAAAAAAATATAATTTTATACGTTTCATATAATCCGAACATAAGAACAAATTAAAAATTATACGCTACGTAAAAAATAACGAAAAATAATTTAGTATTTCTGTTTGAATATAGTCTAATCTAACGCGGACGAAGTTGCGGGTTCCGCTTGTCAAGTATAGGTATAGGTAATAGGTCCATAACCACATTTCCAATATCACGCTGGAAAGAACTTCATTATAAGTTTTATTATGAAAATTAATTCAATTAAAAGACACACACATAACCTTTTCAAATTACTTTAAGACATTCCTGCTATTAAGAGTTACATCTGATACGAAAGGGTTACTTGCCGTGGGAAATAAGCATAATTTTAGAATGGGATTGCAAATTGTGTGTACATAGCCACACCAGGCGGTGAAGATCAATGTAATAAACGTTTTAATTTAATTTTCAATACTGCAACAATCATAATAGATTCATTTATTCAACTTCATAGTTATAATAAGAAATATTATTGATTCATTGTCCTTCATTTTTATTGTCACTGCTTTGTTATTATTTAATATTGTTAGATATTTCGTAATTTTAAATTCTAGACAGTTTTATGGAACGGTTTGCTTAGAAATGTTTTCACAAGATTGCGGTGCGCCAAGCATGTGTCATTCCATTGGTAGTTTGTTGTGCGTTATGATCATGGAAATCGATCTATAGTTAGGTAAAGATGATTCATATTTATTATTCCAAGTTATTTTAAGTTTTAAACTTTATAAGAGATCATAATTGTGTTATATGAAGCAGTTCTTGGATAACGAACCTATACTATGAAAGTTAAGATGGCGGTGTAATGATTGATTTTTTTTATTCATTTCTTGGACCGATAGGGAATGGTTAATTACAGTTGATCCATTAATAAAATTAACGAATTAACTGCGTGCATAGGTTTGTTATTTTATACGTATTTTGATCCAATAGAACAAGGATAGCTGATGGTTCTTGATCAGAAACCTTTTATGTTTGGGTAGGAGGCATCCTAACTGCCCATGTGGAATATTACACAAATTTAATTATTATTTATCATTAATTTAGTATAATTATTTATAACTAGCTGTACCCACGACTTCGTCCGAATAAAATTAGGTTAGGTTAGGTTAGGTAAAAAATATTACATTCAATTTTAACGCAATGATAATTATAGCCTATGGCCTTCCTCGATAAATGGGCTATCTAACAATGAAAGAATTTTTCAAATTAGACCAGTAGTTCCTGAGATCATTGCGTTCAAGTAACAAACAAACTCTTCAGCTTTATTTATTAGTATAGACTATGGAAACTAGTAAAGACACATGCATAACTTTTAAAATAATTTAATGTCACGTCAAGGAGAGAGGGTTTTTAAAATGTCATAACACCTACACCTGTGAAAAGGAAGTGAGTTAAAAAATCGTAAAATTCGTGTGACGTTATTATTGGTGACCCGTAAGCATATCGTTATTTCGATCATAATTAATACTTTTTTCATTGCACTGAATATTTTGTGATTGTATATAATATTTAAAAGTAATCAGCAAAAATGTTTGTATCGTCGAAACCCACCCGAGCCTATAGCATTCTAATAAAAAGGTTTTTAATTATTACAGCGTATGTTGAACACAATTCTTTTATAAAAAGCAGGCCAGCCGTTAAAATTGCTTTGATCATGCTTCCAGTTGGATGCCGTCCAAACAGGCTTTGCTGCAAATTGGGGTAAGGGTTTCACAAAATACATATTTGAAAATGTCAACCCAATAATAATACTTAATATAGCTGCAACAATAATTTTCATATAACTTATATATTTTTTTTATATATTAGGTCCTTACGTATGACATTGGCGTTTTTCGTACTGGCCACTTTGACCAATTTCAATTTCAAAACTAATATGTGTCGTGTACGTTTTATTTTTCGCACAACAGAAGGCCTATTCGCGAATATCAAGTGATTCTTTCCGTGTTTGCGACGTAATGTTATTTCGGGAATAGTAAATTTACTACGAACTCTGGTATCGTGCAGTTGGCTGCACGACATTAAAGGGCGTAGGCCCCTTCGGTCATAGAAGGTTGTATTCTTATGTCTTATTGAAAACCGTAATCCGGAATTAGAAAATAGAAATATCTATATCCTATACATTATTACACTACGTCGTAATACAAATATATCTCGTTAAACGGTTATTGTTACAGTTGGTATTATTAATAAAAACTATTTGCAACTGGCGAAATTGCTTAATTTAAGCGAATAAAAATTAAATCACTTTAAATATTTGTTTTTAATGCTACATCTCTCACCAAGAGGTAATATATATTCGCGTACATATCTAACTGCATACCAGTGACCCATTGACTTTCTTAAATAAGTTCGGTTATGAATTTCAAGTAGTAAGCTGAAATAATATTACACAACATTGCGTTTCTAATAAATCGCGATTTCAAAATGAGTCACTTAAGTTATATATCAGACGTGCGCTTAATACGCGATTCTGTTAGATAATAATTGTAGTGAAAGAGCGATGTCTGCCGACTGTTAACGTTATAATCGGAACAAAGCTATTAAATCCAATGGATTTAGTTAGCTTTATTTCACGCGCTTGTATTGGTAGATTTTTACACATCTACCTACAATATATAATAATAATAATAATAAATCATTTATTTCAGACACATAGATCCATACAAAAGAAAACACAAAATTTAAGAAATATTCACACTCTGAAATAATCACACATTTAAGTTTCATTAAATAAAACTAATCTACATAAATTTATTAAAAGAAATTTGTTATTAAGGTGCTGAATTTAAAAACTTAATATAATACATAAATTAGTATGGAATTTAATATTGAAAACTAGGAGAACATAGTTTTGAAATAAATGGCATGTGACATATCCCATGCTTCCCTGTAAAACAGGAACAATTTATTAATAAAAAAAATCCAACATAAAGTCAAAGTCAAAATTGTATATTCATATAGACTTTTCTTAAGCACTTATGAACATCATATGTGTAATAGTATTATAATTTTTCATTTTACATATTTGTGACATATCCTCTGCTTCCTTATAAAAATGGAACACTTTATTAAAAAACACATTGAACATATATGTGACATATCCCACCGACGCCGCTGGGGTATTCTCACAACCCATACCTAACACAAGCTTTTAATTTAGGCTTGGTAAACAAAAAAAAAGAAGAAAAACAACACGCTTCTAAAAGATACAAGACAAGTCTCTTGTATCTTTATTTTTTCTTATAAAGATGGGGAATAGAGCAGCCGGTTCGCTGTTCGTTTGAGAGACTTCAGGCCTCTGAGAAATTTGTATGTTTATAAAAATCTCAATATTGAAATTTAGGAATATATTGTAAGAATGGCTGACTAAGAAAACTACGACTAAAACTTTAGACTTTTATTTTTCATTTACATTTGACTGGCTGTATTTTTTATTAACTCAATATTTGTTACCTTCTATTTATTATAAATTATTTTTTCTATGAATTCAAACACCAAATAGAAATTCTATAAACGCAATTTGCTAACATTCGATATGTGGCATGAACAAATGGACTTTTATTTACAACCATCGGTAGCAATGTAGTAATGTTATAAATAATACTTAGTACAATGTAATAAAAAAAAAAATGATAAATCTTACTTAGTTATTTTTTTAATGTGAAAAATGTTTATTACGACATTTATTCAACTTGTAGCTACGTATTGCTCATCTTTATTCCTGAATAGCTCTTTGTTTCCTGCCAAATATCGGTTACCATAATTGATAAAGTCTATTTTTATTGCCAAGATAATTCAAATGTATAACTGTATAGAATAAAGTAGAAGTTTGACGAGATAAGACTTAGTATCTCCTTAAAAACGCTTTTTAGGCATCTTTTAACATTTACAAGCGTAAATATTTGTGGCTCTATAATTTCACAAAATGACAATTCTTTTCGATAAATCTTTATCGATAGATTTTGTGACATCGTTATCGATAAATTTATTAACATTGTCAGGAACTAATTTTCTGTTTCTCGGGGTCGCCTTCTTCGTCATTTGTTTATTATTTGACATCCACAATTTAAAGCAACGTTTCGCAACAATTTTCTACTGAACAACAGATCTATACTTAAATTCTAAATTGCCTATATATTTGAAGTTACTCAACTTCTATAGCGTCAATTACAATATTTCTGTGCAGTTATTTTTCATAGATTTTAACATACCCTCTTTTTTATTTGATTTTAACACTCTCTCTTCCAGTAAATCGAGTAAATTGTTGAGTGGAGATCGGAAGAAAATGCGTCTTAGCACGCGTCTCTCAATTGCTTTATTATACAAATTCTTTGAATATCATGGCAGTCACGCTTGGGAGTGAGGTTCCGATGTCAGACCGCATTACAGTCGTTAACCAACTGCCCTCGAGAGATTAACCTTTAAGTTAAATGCCTCGTCAATCATGCAGAAAAACTGAATTTTAAATTGATTAATATTGATGCTGATTTATAAAAACAAGACCTCCCCTGGTGGTCGAAATTCGGCCACAAATCTTTAGATTTGTGAACTAAACGCTCATTTAAAGCTATATACAATTTTTCATTACATTTAAATTTCTTGTACAAAGATAATACAATATTTGACAATTAATATTTTGTTCGCCGTCATGACTACGCTTTGACACAACCTTAGAGTAAAATGTATACATGTGTGCGTAAATCGTTTGGCATTGGTGTGCGTGAGGATTTATTTTAATAATTTAATGTAGTCTGAGCCAGATAAGTTTTTGGGTCACCGTATGAATCAGACGGAAGATAGAAATGGGCGAATTGAAAATATTAAAGTAGTGCTTTTCATAGATATCATAAACTATCTCAACTATCCATTGTTCGCTGAACCTATCCGGCTCGAAGGACCATATTAAAATAGTACACTATTTGAATATGCATATATTTATCACTGCACTAATATCAATATTGTATAGCGCACCTAAGGAAACATCATTAAATTTAAGTAGATCTTTGGTAAGAGTGTCTAAGAATTTTTCATCATTAAACATTAAGAACCAATTATTGAGTTGTGAACTTTGTAAAATAAATTCACAGATTGTCTGAATGTGACAAGTTTTTGTCATTGTCTGTTACTGACAGACGGCAGTATTATCCCGGTCACTAGACTGGGGCAATGCTGCAATCCGAAAGCTACACCACCGAATCCGCCACCAAAGCACAGCACTACACTGACTTTCCGATGTGCCTTAACGCACGTTTCGCTTCGACATCGAAGCATCATCAGGAGATAGACTCTACAAAGGTTATTTTTAAAGTTTCAGCGTCGAAAAGAAATGCAAAAAATATATTTCAAAATGAAGCTTATCTGGCGAGGTATTGAGACATACCTTAAAATACCTGCACGCAGGACTTAATGTCCGTCCGCCTCAGATCGCGAAAAATTTTGCTTCATTTTGAATGCAAAAATATAGTCTCTTTCAAATGGATTGGCATAAACGTGCGTTAAATCCTTGTGAAGAATAGCTAAGGCATCGTTTCTCAAACTTTTTCTTTATATATTTACACTTAGCTCTCATTCGTTCGAGAGCGTTAAACAATCATTCAAATAGACCATCTGAATTCCCAAGTTTGTATTCACACGGCAGCGCTTTTATAACGCGACGCTTTTTTTTATCGAGCTATGTTGTATTTTTAATGCCATATATATTTATTTATAACGACTTGGATCGTTATAATGGATATTGGCAACGATTAGCCTTAGGCAGAACCTTATGGAAAGAGGGTAGGGAGGCGTTAGCCCTGCAGTGGGAAAAAATAGACTCTAAATAATAGTAATAAAAATATATTTGTATGCACTATATTTTTGTATCGAAAACACCGAGATTTAACGCAATGCTTTTTTAACTCTTGTGCGAATGAGGGTATTATCTGCGTGGCGTCGAAGTTAAAAAGGTTTATACCAATCCATTTGGAACAGACTTGGCCGTAATCACATGACCAAATCTATAGTTACATGTTTTAAGTTTATGGATTAAGAGCCCTTGAACAACCTTTTTCTTTTATAGAATACTTCGGTATTCTATAAAAGCTGATGAAATATGTAAATTTACATTTATCATCTTGCTCTCTATACAGGTAACAACAATGGCTTATTATGAAGTTTTTGTGATCGTGGCTTTAGCAGGTATACGACACTAAAGGTGTGAAAAATGTGAATTTCTAAATTTTACACCTCTAGTGCCGTATACCTGCCAAAGCCACGATCAGTCAAACTTCATAACGGGCCATTGTTCTTACCTGTATAAAGAACATGCGCTGAGAAACTTTCAGCTTTTACAAAATACCGTAAGTCTTTTAAGAAAAAATTCTGCTGTTGCTCTCTGGTGTTGTTAGGCGGGAACCCTTAAAATAAAAACAAGGGAGGGTAGAGAATTTTTTTATTCCAAATGTGTTTGACAATACACGGAAACTAATGAATTATGATTTTAATTATGTTACATTGAATTCCTTTTAAGTTTTACCGTAAAATTTCATATTATACACACGTCTAGATGACAAGCGTATCGACCCTATGTAACCACAGTGCGACACGGGTTTACATTTTCTATTAATTTGGGAAAATTAATGCATACATTTGGATGTTTTGTAAGGATTTAAATAAATACGTAATAACGTTGATACAGCTAATTATTTTTTTTGGTTAAACTTTCGAACTAAACACTAATCTAGGTCACACAAAATATCGTCCATATAAAATTTAGAGAACTCAGCTTTTAGATATATCTAAATAAATAGCACCGACCGAATAAGTTTCTAGTTTTATTACCACATTATATATACTTTATACACTTCGAAAAAAACGAATAAATTTATATGCAAAACTCTTTGATAAGATATTATGTATAAATAATAATATTTAAATTTGGTAATTTAAAAGTCGTACTAATCGAATCGTATTAAACGTATCTAAACGTGTGTACAACAAAATTTTACACCATATTTTTAACATTTATTAACATTATCTTAAATATATTGTAATATATATTCCGTTTTTTAACATATTTAAGTATTGTATGTGAATATATGTATTTCAAACAAAAAGCAGATTGCGTGAAAAAACTTGTCCTATTTTTAGTCACTAAATAAGTCTATTGCAGTTTATGAAAAGCTAAAAAAGTCGTACATAATATATTAAATCCCTTTTTGTACTTTTAGAGTTTAAAGTTGCAGGATGGGATATGATATAGGAAAAAATAGGTATGTTGCATTGATAATAATTCTTTTTTATCTTCACGATAGCACTAACTCTGGTATTTTAGAAGCGAGATGACATTTACTTTTATACATGTCCCTAATTTTAAATATATATGTACATAATTTTAAAACGAACAATTGTAGTAATCAAACAATTCTCATTACATATATATGTATATATTTACATGTATCATGAAATTTCTGTACAAACTAAGTAAGTGGTTGTTCACGAATACATAAGGTCACCAACAGTAATAGTGCTTATGGCGTAGCCAGACATACTTCATTTGAATGATCATTTCAATGATCATATAGTGCGGCGGGGGACTTTTTGTAGCTGCGCAAAGTTTTGTAGTAAATGTAGTCTTCAAGGACAAAAATGTACAAACACTGATCTATGTCCGGCTGCGGCATTATGAATATTTAAACAAACCGTTACAGATCCCCATTAAATGTTGCCATGATAAAACAAAACTTACCCCCACATTGGCGTTGCATTTCTGTTTTAATGGACGCTACAATTTAATAATTTAGGGAGATTTTTAAGAATTAGATAACAAATGTAAGAAATTATTGCAAATGTGTCGATCTATTTCTGGGCAGAGAAATTGGTCACAATTTTACTGTCGATACAAAACTGCCAATTGGATATATGTATACGTTTTCAGTCATAGAATTATTTTACATATTTTGATATTTTATACAATAAAGTAACAACATATATAAAAACAACGTATTCTAGTTCAACTAAATAAAATTTTATCTCCACATCATCAACTCTACTTCCTATAGCTAACAGCAAGCAGTGTTTTGTTTTGTAAACAAATAATTAAGGTAAGTTTGAAGTAGACATTAATATGTAATATTACTATTTAAAACGTATTAAACGACAAAAGTAAATAAACTCTTAATTAATTGATGATAAATATAGCCAGGATTCATTCTCCAGGGGTCACTTTCATTTAGTTTTAATTAGGCAGATAATTATAATTGGCTTCACATATTGAAATACGTAAAAAGTAATTGATTCAAAAGTAGTTACCGCTAGTGACTTCTTAGTTCGTCACGCTAACTGATATATACAATGAGATTTAAAAGATTTTAAGCAAAGTAATTTCGTTATGTATATAATATATCCAGTCATGCTGTACACGTGCGACAACAACGAAGCCGTAACACTTATTATAGCTCTCTTAATGGAAAACGATCACGAACGACGTTGTAAATGAATTCAACGACGTCATCTACATTGAAAAAGTGAAGCTATTCAAGTATTTTTCGTTACGTACGAAATTGAATTTCAGTGCTCGGTTTTAAACGTTCTGACAATATTTAATACTCGGTCGCTCGACGTATCACTTCCGCGGCGATCGAAGGCGGCGAAGTTTTTGGGCTCCGAATTAACGCTGTCGAGCAGCTGGCGGCCCCGCGACGACACCGGCCCGATGTTCGGCCCCTACAGTCAAATAAAATACTTAGCTTGTAACGATTCAATCGCTTGTATCTCTTGACTGCTTATCATTAACTTTTATATAAACAATGAAGACATAATATCGAGAGCTAGGACTTTTTATAGCAAATTTCCTTCTTTTTGAAGTAATTTTTTTTCTTATTTAATTTCACAAATTTCAACTTCTTGACTAAAATACAATAAAATCAGAACACCCGTACTCAAGAATATACAACTATCGGGACTTATCTCGCTAAAAGAAACAAAATAGCAAAATTGTGTTTTACGTAATTGCTGTTTTCTTTTCATAGGCGCTTTATTAGTATTAAAAATTACAGGTAATATGTTTATTTATTAACAAATTATAACAAGGTACAAATTCTTAACCGTGCCTGTAACTTCTATCGTAATTTGTCCAAAAAAAAGTTCTCTGAATATATTTGTACCCAAATCTCAATATAAAAAAACTATTGTGAAGTATTTTATTTTCTTAGTCAATTACAACAATACATAAACAAATATCTTTTTACAAGTTTTCCTTACTTTTGTAATTTTTTGTACTAGAAAAAGGTTCCAACATATTTTTACACATCATTCGTGATCAAATAAGCCATTGTCCTTATTTTTTCGAGCTTTATCTCTTATTTTTTTAGTAACTTGTCAAACTAGACGTCTGACAAATCAGATGGTTTCTTATAATTTAAAAAAAATCTAGCAACACTAAAAATTTAAATGTGCAAATTGACAAGTTAGGCAGCCATTTTCTTAATTAGAATCAATTATGTTAATTAGCACTAATTACACCAATACCAGAGCCAGACATAACTCAAAGTGTTTGCACATTATTGTCCCTGTTGGGTTTTTGAACATTAAATGTCAGTTATGTCACCGACTCGATATTTCATTATACAGATTTTCCTTTAGACCTTAATAAGACATAATCCCTTGATGTCGTCAAGCATGTGACAAAGTCACATTTCACTAACGGTGCTTAACTAGTGAATAATAACAACAAAACAAACAGAAAACTGTGTCACTGGTACCGTAACATACTTAAGCATTCATATCAATACAAGCTTTTGTGCACGACTTTGCCTAATCAGAAAAATTAGGAGCTAAAAACTGCATTAAAAAAAAATTAAGATAAAAACGTGTTAAAAAAATTATTGAAATTACAGCAAGCATTTCTTTATATCCATGAATTGGACTTGCAGATAATATTTAGTTAACCAAAATATAATTCATCTGAAAAGAAACACAGATATGCGAGAGATAATTTATTGAGACATTCTTCCTCTCCTTCTTCGGTTTCCTATAAAAAAATGATTTTTACAATATATAATTAAAAGTTAATGTCAAAAAATGAATACAATATGTCATAGATAATTAAAAATTTAGAAATATTCCCCGTTCCATTTCCTTTTTGCTTTCGCTTTGCCATTCCTTTTTTATCATACAAACCTTGTCCTAACAATCACGAACGCAACAAAAAGGAAATTATCCAATTTGGTGCAGTGGTTCGGAATTATGCACGTGCATACATTTGAGCGACTCATTTCTATTTGCGACAATAAATTGGGATGTAAGCTATCCTATCTTTCAAGTTGGATCAAACTGCGCACAATGTACAAATTTGATTAAAATCGGTTGAGGACTGTAGGCTTAGTGAGAAAGTTCCAACTGAATATACCTTTAAAAGTGCAACTGGATGTAAAAAAAGGTAATATAGTAATTTTGTCTCCTTTAATGAGTAAAATTAATTAGTATTACACGCTCGAGTATCAAATAGTTTATTAAATAATTTTGTTGTAATTTAGGAGCTAAAAATGGCCAAGAGCGTGTCAAGACACGCTTATATGTAAGGGTTCCGTATCTGATGCGCTATAAACGTATTTGTTAAATAACATCAAAAGTTGTTGTCCGATTTCGTTCAAAATAATTTTCTTAACGAGTTTTTAGCATGTTCGATAGAGACTTGAAATATTCCATGTTGATAAACATAGAATATTTCAAGTCTCTGCGTATAATCGTTTGGAAATGTTGGGGGGGGGGAACCTTACGGATGGACGAACGTACGGACGGACGGACAGAGCGATATTATAAGGGTTCCTTGTAGTACTACGAAACCCTAAAAATTAAGGATCGATAAATGGGCTGTCTAACACTGCAAGAATTTTTCAAATCACACCAGTAGTACCTGAGATTAGCGCGTTCAAGCAAACAAACAAACTCTTCAGATTTATATATTAGTATAGATGTCCAAACAACTATCTGGTGATCCTGGTTCAAAATTGGAGATGTACAAAAATGCCTTTGATTAATTTTGACCATAATGAAATTGATATGTATGTAAAAACCTTGCACGTCTCATATTACCTTTGTTGTATATGCTTTCACCTTTACTCATTTATTACAAAAAAAAAACTGTTATATTTTATTATGTATTTGCCCCATAACAACTAATAGGATCCGTGGGGGAACACGTCTCACGGGAACCTTGTTTTATTTAAGATAAGGCGCATCCGTTCCTCTTATCGACCTTTCGTAAATAACCCGTAGTTTCTGCAAAATAAATGAAAAACTTATTAAATTCATGACTTTCTTTAACAGGATGGATATAAGGTTTTAAAGCCTCGACTGCTAAGCGGACGGGACGGGCTTTGGGGACGGGCTGAATTCGTAAGGTGCCTGGTTCAACGCACGGCTCCAATTGACTATAATCAAATCAAATAATTTTTACAAGGTCTTTGGAATCGTCAAAGATTTTAAAAGCTACCAATGATTCAGAAAGTTCGAACCGCAAGACGAATCAGCCAATTTCTTAAACTTCAATTGGAGCCAATATAGCTATTTCTTGTACTCAAAAAACATATTTTGTAGTATATTTTGTTTATTTTAAATTTTCGGAACGGATTATCCGATTTAGATGAGATTCTGACAAAAAGATATAAAAGAACGGAAGTATTTAAAGATGAGATGTTTGCTTGAACGCATTAATCTCAGGAACTACTGTCCGATTTGAAAAATTCTTTCAGTGTTAAATGGCCCATTGATCGAGGAAGGCTATATATCATCACGATAAATTTTAATCTATTTTTTTTTACTTCATTTTAGGTTGACGAAGTCGCGGGCACAGCTAGTCTTGTATAAACTTACAGAATATTGCCGCTGGGTAGATAGAAAATAAGGTATACATTATACAAGAAAATATCATATAAACACTAAGCTCTAACTGGTACACCAATATCCCAACCAATACAAACCGAATCAATAAACATTCAATGACAGGAAATATAAATAACCTCATTTACATTACAACACAAAGATTTAAACGAAATCCCCATAAAAATCTCCATCTAATAGACCGGGAAACACTCCCCCATGTAGATAGTTTTTAAATAAAATCAAGATGCGCTCGCAAGTTTGAAAAAAATTTATAAAACAATTACTGAAACGAAAAAGTTGTTTGATTTTTTAGCTTAGATATATCACAAAAACCATTTGTGATATTTAAAATCTGAATAAAGATTCAAATTGAGGAGAAATAAAAAAAAAATAATTCTTGCACTCAAAAAATTTATACTGAAAATTGGCCTCCGACAGTTGTTTCAGATATGGAGTCGTCGGGTCTAGAATGGCTTAATTTTTGTAACTTATAAATTATTATTATTTTTTACCGCTATATGCTATTTTGTTTACGAGTAACTCAAATTAAAACATGTTTAACTCAAATAGACTCTTAGAAGCTCCTCTTGTTTATGAAAAAGAACATTTTGGAATATACAAAAAAAAATGAGTATGCTCTTTTCTTGAAGGTCCCTAAGTCGTATCCGTTTGGAAATACAGACGCTGGTAATTGATTCCACAAAGGAATTGCGCGAGGCTTACCTCGCACAATTCACTCTCCTCAAAACTCCTTAGGGTTTCTTGAAAATCGCACGGTTGTGAATTTTAGGACATCAAGGTGGTGAGGGTAAAATTTCAAATTCTGGCGAGCTGTCCTATGGTAAATAATTAATTTATTTCCTTAACTTACATCATTAACATTTAATAGAGATTCTTCTACTAAAAAAACCGGGCAAGTGCGTGTTAGATTCGCGCATTGAGGGTTCCGTGCTGTCACACAATACTTTTACAAGGTATTTTACGAGTAAGATTAGTACTTCTCATGGGATTTCCTTGAATGTGACAGTCTTCGTAATTTAAAGCTTGGTAAATTCTCATGCTATTCCAAAATATAATTTAACGAAAGTTTGCTTTTTATATGACTTCTGTCACTCTTTCTGACATGATTTCCATATATATGACTTCTGTCACTCCATCATGGTTTCCATTTATGTTCATATTGTTTCAATTCTGTTGTAAAAAATAAATAACAATGAAACAAATTATACCTAATCCTTAACGTTCAAGGTAGAAGTCTAAATTACAGTACTCGGAATTAATTAAACGAGGAAAGGTCCTCTCGCTAGATTATCGGGTAAGGATTTTATTGATGATTGTTCTCGACTAATAAATTTTCTTACGTTTTCGTAATAATTATTTGTTCCATCGACAAAATTGACTGTAAAAATATTAAAATGATTGTAGAAAAATCAGACATTTTCATGCAAATATACCAAACTACTTTAATTACTTTTCGCATCAACCAGAATTACATGATATAAATTTGTTGTGTTTTGATATAAAGCAGAAAAAATTGCAAAGAAAATAAGTACTTCAACTCGTTAGAATAAAAATTTAATTAATTATTTTTACAGGTATGCATTTCGTATTTATGATTTAGATGACGATAGATACATAGGTAGAGAAGATCTACTCGAGGCTACTCGTTTGCTGACTAAAGGAGAGCTACAACCAAAGGAACGGGACGACATAGTGGCTAACGTCTTAGACGAGGCCGATGTTGATGGAGACGGAAGACTTTCTTTCATGGATTTTGAACATGTTGTCGTTCGGGCACCCGATTTTTTATCCACTTTTCATATCAGAGTTTAATAAATGTGATTGAATAACGTATTGGCTTTACCGTACGTAATCTGTTGATGCATTTAAGATATCGTGTTGTTGCGTACATTAGTAAACTGGAGTAATGTATAAATTTCTCAATTTGTGTTTTACGTCTGTTCTTAGTATTTATTTCTATTATTTATTTGTAGTATTATTATTTATAATAAATATATCACAACAGTTAACGTTTTTAATAATTTATTATTTAACGTTCATGCACAGTTTTCATTCAGCACTGAACATATACATGTACAAAAACATCAAGAAAAGTATATTGAGATGATGATTATCTAATTTCAAAATGGATGTGCGTCTGTACGTACAAGCGTGCGTGCATGAGTGTTTTTAATGCCGGAACCAGACAGCTCAGTGTTTGTACATTTTTTCTTTGAAGACTACAAAGTACTACAAAACTTTGCGTAGCTAAAGAAAGTCCCCGACCACACTACATGATCATTAAACATCATTTAAATGAAGCTACGTCTGGCTCCGGCATAAGAACAGTTAACAAAACAAAGATTACCTATCTCTTAACAGTAACAGCAAAGCGTACATAATATAGTAAAAATTATTACTTTTTATCTTATAATTCATTGTACGAGTCTCTAAAGTATTACAGTTTCTTTTGTTAAACTCATGTTAATTAATCATTTCGTTTACAATAACATCAATTTGATTAACGGTAAATCGAATTTCGGTCCCATTGTAAGCGATTAACGACTTTGCCAATCTTATCGACAGGTCACAATCACTGAGAGATCCTCTAACAATACAACTTTATACCCTTCGGGCTATTGTCACCGTATCTCGATGTCGATAATACCTTTCAGTCGGTGTAATTCTTTATTGATCTCCTTAAGCAGAAGCGAATCCGTCTCTACTTCGTCCGGTCTCGAGTAACGTTAGTTATAATTATAATTTAGATTGTAAGGGTAGCTGTATCGGCTTATCTTTAGTAAAAGGCTCATTTGTGTTAAATCATAAATGTCTATTATTATTACAACCATGATAATTATGACGTAAGACGAATGTTATTGGTGGGTCGCAATGTTGGCATTTGTGACATATCATGCTAACAATGCTACCATCGTTGATAACAGTGTTATGGAGATTAGAATTTAAGGAGGACCATCTTCTATGAGGAGCTAGTTGAAGAAGTGGTAATGAATTGCAAAATGTAACAATGAATTGACCAATAATGACCATTAAAATTCTTCCTCGTTCTAATGTGGCGCCCCTTATTTGCTGATTTCGATGGACACTTTAATATATTGAGATGGTTCTCCTTTTATTCTAATCTCCGTAAACATTATGATAAATATCTATTGGTGGTTATTGTGGCGGCAATGATACTGAAATAATGGGTGCCGATAAAAGCAATGTGTTAAATATATCCGAGTTATTATTGTAAACAGTTTTGTTCTAATCATTAATGAAGCTGATGCTTCTATCTGATAGAAGACTCGACATCACACTCGATGAAAACTTTCTATTTGAAAAAGATAAACACACAATTCGAAAAGCACTTGAGGTTATACTTACATACCCAATTCGATGGCGCCAATGTTATTTGTCGTAACCCCAAACTACCAGTTTTACAGGATAGCGTTGCAGACAACTAAATTGAAATAATACCTACTTAATTATTTCAATTTACATGTTTGTAACTTTCTGCTGTGAAGTTTGGGGATTTATAGTTACGACATTTTACGTGGAAGCCATTGAATTGTTCGGTATCGGTTTCTTTCGAAGTTCGGCGTCTATATAATAGCGATTTGCGTCGATGTAATAAGTTTAGTAGGTCGTTTCATTAAACGATCTAATCACGCGGCAAAGCCTTGCTCGAGCATCTTTGACATATTCCACGAGATTGGGTAATTCAGTAAATGACTCTCATCTCTTATTAATCACCTTTTTGTAATTTATCGTAACTAATAACGAATAAAGTAGTTTTCGATGATAACCCCCAAGACGCTGATACAGGGTCAAGTTACCCATAAGCCAGGAATTTCTTAACATCTATCATTTTCACTAATGGTCAAAAAGTGTTACAAATTTTTATCCTATTTCATGAAATGTACGTTTTGAAGTAAAACTTCTTTACGCACGTGAGGTGAACGCTGCTGCGTGATGAGAGCGCTACAAAATGTACAATCGGGCGAGACGAAAAAAAGTAAATTCTAAGTCAATATTTATATATATAGAGCTGTGGATGTTTTACTTCAGTCGTGTGGGCAGTGACTCTGCCTTCCGCTCTAAGGGTCGTGGGTTCGATATCCGCCTCGTATTTATATGTATTTATATGTTTCTACAATAAAATGTTAGTGTATAACAGGCGTCTGTTGTCTACCTTAGAAACAGACGTGCGGTGCATCATATAGCACTGAATATATTTATTACTATTTTTAACTTGAAGAAATTTATTTTACTTGTAGCACAAGTCACTTCCTAAACAATTTCTAAGAAAAATATTAGAAACGACCGTTATATCTACGCGCATCGGCTAAAAATAGCATTTCAGGTTCCGTCGGGCGTCGACGGGGAAATCTAATAGGCAAGGATGAACAAATTTCCGTTTCGATTTTTCAACTTCGATTTGAGTAACGACCAATTTGCTCATATGTGGTTCTTTTTGATTACGAGCAGCGCAGCTGTTAGTGATTAACCGCATTCCCGTTTATTATTAAATGCGAATATCATTTTAATCGTCATAACACAGTCCTTCGGCATTCAACTAGACTATTCAAAATTTTTAGTCAGTGTGAGTTCAGATTACGAAAACGCTTTTATAATTAACCCAGTTTTTTTCAGAAGGAGTTAGCTATCTCGCTCACTATGTACACTAGTGCCAGCCCCATTTAGTTGTGCCGTCGACGTCCGCGGTCGAAGACGTCGCTATGCCACTCGTCTTGTATCATCTGTCCGCAACAGTAATAGTAATAATATTTATTATAAATAATAAAAATCAAAATTGTCAGGTTTAAAAAAATAAAAAATAAAATGAAATTTAGGCTTTCTGCATCACTAGACGTATGAAAATCCTGCTCTCTCGATTTGTCTGACGAGATATGTTTCTTTTAAATGTTTCTTAAAACATGCTGTAGTACGATTTAGTGATCGCAAAGGTGGAGGAATGTCGTTCCAAATCTTAGCAGCTGCTACAGTTAAGTTCAGTTCAGCTGCTAAGTTCTTTTTTTAAGATTGTTTTTGTCACCAGTAACGTATTTTCAAGATGCCAACTCAATGTTTATTTGCTAATTTATTTGAAAGCAGCGACCAACCAGTTTCTTGCAGTTTTGTCTCGACAAACCTTTCCGAATTACTGGTAGATTACAAAATTTTTCACGATTTAAAAGGTCTTGTAAGAGCCAATTCAAATTTGGTTTGTTTTGAACTTAAAATTTGACAGCACACATTGCATAACCTTAGTATTTTCCAATATTGTTGATGTATATTGTCATACAAAGACAGTACATTACTTATTTATGAACGTCGTAGGTAATCCCGAACAAGGATTGATAAGATAAGATAATTTATTTCTCAAAATTTTTTTACACGTACATCACTGAAATATTACATTGCATGTGTATATTAACTCTAAGTTGTGTCGCTGATACTTAAAATAGGTAAAATAGAATTTATTTCGATCCGTTCGTTGACACACCAACCCATAATAGAATAATGAATAGAATAACAATGTATTTTGTGACGTAAGAGATGAAAGCATCCATTATTTAACACAAAGAAATCAAAGTTAATAATAAACTTTTTTGATTGAAAAAGAAGAAGATTAAATAACTACGTTTTGTTTATTGGTTGGTGCTTCGGTTGAAAAGGGCGCCACATTAGCGTTGCTGCAGGTTATTCTGCAACGCGATTTGCTTTTCAGGCACGTCCAATTCACCGATGAATTCCCGAAGAAAGCAAACCAAAACAAAAGATCTTTACCATGTTTAAACGAATGATAGGTGATAAGATATTAGTCCAACATTGATTACTTCTTGCAAGGATTGCATTAATTATAAATTTCACTTGATAACAGTGAAGTTATTTTTTTGTTTTATTCCTTAAGAAACTAATACTTTTATTAGTGTGATTTTTTCTCTCTACTTTATGACCTTAAGAAATATTTTTTTCTCAAACTTGCTTGGAAATTTAAGCATTATTTTAACAACCTTCTTCGAGATAAATTGAACTTGACGTACTGGTCGAGTAGCGGCCGGCATTAGTTGTATGAAAATTCATATCTGTCGTTTTTAGCGGCCAATAAATTACTATATAAAATCATATTTGTCGTGTAATTTAAAAATAGAACGATCTTCTACTCCGGAACATCGCGACCAAAGAGGTAACTTATCAAAGGTTTAATTTAAATTTCGAACTGGTTTGAACATAGAAAGCTGTTTAGGAAAAAAAATACTTTGGCGCGTAAAAAACTATTGTTATTAGTTGTTCGTTATACCCTTGGCTAGTTATCTGTTAATGTAGACATTGTAAGCGGTATTAAAAATGCAAAATTTTCGTACAATACGACGAAACTATACGATCCTGTAATGTAATTAACTAATTTTTATTTATTTATAAGAAATAGATTTTCATTTACAAAAAAACACCGCGGGCCCTAAAAAGAAGGGTCGTGGGCCAGAAGTGGTCCGCGGGACACGCGTTGCTGACCACTGGTTTAGACATTTAAATAATTTATATCTATACACAGGCATCGCTTCTTCTTCTTGTCGTATCGATGTCGCATCAAACAGTTTTGTTCCAGAACTCAGCCGCGCGAACAGCATCTTCTGTGGCTCGCATCAGGTCCTCCCGAGTACAGGTAGCAGGGCAGGAAAGGCACGATAAAAGATTCTCCATTTTCAAAATTGTACATAAAGTTTTTGCTTCGCATATTAATATTTAAGTTATAAAAAAAAGTTTGATGTGAATGTGTTAGGTTTGCTAATAGGATAAACTGTTGCCAAATAGCAACTGGATTGTTAGGACAACTTTCGCCTAGCAGGTATAAAAATTGACACAACATCGGTGTTCCCGACACAAAGGCAGAAGTTGTTTGAAGGCAATTACAGAGTTATTTGCAGCCAGACTCAATAGTAAAATCACCTATCGGTAATCATTGTACTCGTATATAGGTTTTATATAATACATATGTCTTATAGTAGGACTGTCAAAGCTAATATGAATAGTTGTTAGGTTTGCTAATAGGATAAACTGTTACCAAATAGAAACTGGATTGTTAGAATAACTTTCGCCTTGCAGGTATAAAACATAGACACTCGAACCTGAGACGATTTTGTTTTTGACTTGAATTTGTTAGGCGATAATGTCTTGCAATCAAGACCGAATTAAGAAAGGAATCCAATCGAGAACAAGATTAGTAACAAATCATTATCAGGAGTAAGCTCCCTGATCAAGGTTCGAACTTTGTAATATTTTAGTCTAATTTTTTAATGACTTTTGACGATGTTGTTAGAAGGGTTGGTTGGAGTATATTTTAATTGCTATACTATTTTTTAGAACATACACGTATAACTGTAGCGATTTTTGCAGCGCACGCCAAAATAGTTGAATTTGTTCGTATTTGCCTGACATTTATTATTATTTTGGATAATGTTTATAATATCCTTATAATTTATAGCCTATGTGTTAATCTGATGTATAAGCTATTTTATTAAAATCAATTAAGTCGCAGCCAGAGCAACTTAACTTAGCGATCGACTCCAATGCCGACCACTGATTAGGACACGACCTCCTCTTTGTATATTACAATGTAATCGCCATTATTGAATGTTTTATGTATTTGTATACAAAAACATATTAAATAATGACGATTTTATTTCAACTTACATGTTTATAATACTCTACTGTAAAGTTAGAAATTTGGAGTTACGACAATTTACGTGGATGCTATCTATGTATGTGTAACATTGACGGCCATATACATCTATTCTGGTTGCCGCCACTTGCCAAGTTAGCCGGTGTTTGCACAGGAGAATCGGAGATTGGAAGAGTCAGCTGTTGTGTGGCGTCCACAGAAAACGGTGCTGTGAAAATATTAACAAGTGGAATAGTGACAAAATTTCTACGTGAAATAGTGTAGTAATGGGTAAGTCAATTAATATTTAATTATAGATATCAATATTTTTTATTTATTTATTCATTTAACTATAATTTTGTATGTTGTACATACAATTTTGAACTGCTTTTATTTATTTATTATCACATAAGTAGCAAAAATAGTGTACAAGGCTTAAAACAACGAATAACAATTATAAATACTGTTAATACAAGGCATTTTAATTGGTTTAAGTCTCATAATAAATGTAGAAATATAGCACTACACTTTAAAGTCTTTGCACATATAAGAACGAAAGACATAATGCAAATAATTTGTATCTGTACTGATTCATAAAGGAAGTCACATTAAACAAATTTTATGAATATTTTATAATGATGCATCATACCTCGGAATTTAATAAGTCGAAGCAGCTAAGAATAATATGAGAACCAAATGAATTTGTTAAGAAAAGGTGAACTCTGAGTTATGTCAAACTGCTTTCACATAAATTCATCCGCCCACATTAGAAGATATTGCCCCTGCGCTCATACTATCAAATATTCCGTGTTTATAAAACTTGGTTTTATATCTAGTTCATGTTCTTATATAATACTATGATTTAAATTTATGATATAATTCTTTCTTGCTTTTATATTCTATTTAAAAGCTTACTGGACTGGAGTACTGAAGCTAAAAATGACGAAGAATTAATAGTAGACTATTGCACCGGGCGCAAAGAGCCAGAAAGAATTGCGAATTTGAAAAAAATATAATAAAAAAACTAAAGACAGTTCACATACAATTTTTATTTCAATTAAAAGAAGACATCCGGGAAATTCATTTCTTAAAAATAACATCATTGAGCGTGTAACTTTCGGCTTTTGCAGCGCACGCCAGAATTGCTCACAAATGGTGGAATTTTCTCCTACTTATTTGATATTTATCGTTATATTTTGGATAATTCGTACAATATCTTCGTAATTTGTAACCTATCTGTTATTCTGATGTTTACTATATTTTATGATGAACTATATTATTGTAGTTTTATTTAAATCCATTCAGTAGTTATTTTCCGTGAAAGAGTGTCAAACATGCATCCATACACCCATATGTATGTATGCCTTTATAATAGAATAGATAAAAAGTGTAGACATATATAGTATAATTATGTAAAATAATACCAGTAATACTATAATTTAGTCTTAATATATATTATGCAGGGATATGATAGACTGAGGACAGATAAATAGAAGTAAATAAAATACATTCTCATCGCAATGAGTCAAACATAATGAATTTTTTTTTTTGGGTAGATTTTTGTATTGAAAATGTTGCATTGCCAATTTATATATAAGTTCTTATTAAAACTGTAGACAGATAGTATCGTGCTTACAAACAGGTTACCAAGCAATAATTTGATAAATTATTGTAGGCAGGTGATCCACTTTATTAGTGTGGTTGGGAGCGGCGCGGAAAAAGTACCTTTCAATAAAGTGATAAAATATTATATAAGGATATTATACAATTAGAATAACGGCGTTGCTCTAATTGTAATGACCCCATTTCGTTTAGAATTTTTATTACCATTTATTTAAAAACCTTAATGCGTGGTATCGGTGAATGCGTTACTTGATCAAGGAAAGACCAGAATAATTTAAGACATAAAACATCTTAAATTACCCTTTTTTATTATAGATTCCAAAGAGGAACGCCTGACAGTAGCAACTTTATTTTTGGATTTTTGAAAAAGAGAATATTTTCATTACATTTTCGCTGTATTCAGAACTAGCGCAAATATAAACAAGGCAACCCTGCAAGCCTGGAGCCAAAAATGAAAAGATTCTTAAATAATGCACTAAAACATACACGGCCTTTGGAAAGAGCAATCGATAAATTCTAGGACCAGCCGTGAATGTACGATATGAATTTAATTTTTAACGATTTAAAAGTTGAAACCGATAAAGCGCGCCCTCTTTGTTTTCATTTAGGAACTAAGTCTGATGAATTTATAAGTAGAACCTAGATGGCTATACAAGTAGATATTTAGCAAAAATAATTGATAAAGTTAAATAATAAAACAATGTAAATAATATGTGAATTTGTTCATCTTAAATGTATGTATTTTCTAAAATTAAATCAATTATTTTAGCCTAATATTAAAATGTTCTATATTATTTGTAAAATCAATACGAGTTTTTAATATCTGTGGGTATGTCAAGCCAGTGACAGATAAAAACCTTGAAATTGACGTTTTCCTCCAGACGTCACGTTAGTTGGGCGCATCGCGAAAAATATAAAGCAATTTTATTGCGTAAATTTCAATAATCAAAATGACTTCGGTGGTGCGAGCTGGACATTTGGCCCCATACTTCAGGGCAACCTCCAACGTTGTGTCGAATGGCCTGAAGCCTGTCGTCGCAGTTGCTAGTTCTTCAGAAAAAGTGTTAGCTCAACCTCTGCCTAAGACTTCCACTACACAGGCATTAAATGGGGCCTTACCTATACGGAGTTTGAAAGTTAAGCATGGAAATCAAGGTAAGTGCAAAAAGAATAGAGGTTTTCGTGTACTCATTACGAGGAAAACTTTGTTACATAACAATCTGTAATTGTCATTTTCAGTGCCAACTCAAGTGCGTTTCGCCCATACCGATATTGCGTATCCTGATTTTACTGCTTACCGTCGCAAGCAAACACAGGACCCCACCGTGAAGGCAGAGGAAAATGTTGACGATCGCCAGTCATTTACTTATCTCATTGCTGGAGGTTGGTTTGTTATTTTTGTAATTCTTTAAGAGATTAAGATGAAAAAGAGCATCGTACTATTATTATTATTCTTCGTATGAAGTATCAGACCTTGAGTCTAAATCAATTCAGGCAATTTAAAAGTATTTTTATGACACAAGTATCAAGTTTGTATATTACTAACCTGTGACTTTGTCTGCATGGGTCACCTTTATCACGTAGGAGCTTAAAGAATAGTTTACGACTTAATCTTAGACCTACATAATAGACACAAAAAATTTCATAAGAATCAGTCAAGCTGTTTTATTAAATATTGACACAAGAATTTTGTATATTAGATCTAATAGAAGAATATATGTCCTCTGTAAAGAAGAATCACTTTAATTTAAATTCATTGTAATTACTAACAACATAAAATATAAAATGTATATGATCACAATTCTTAGTTTATGCTATTATTGGTTTTCATAAAAGTCGTAGATTATGTTATGTAAAATATGGTTGCTAGAATTAGACCCTTGGTTAAAATCTTAAAACATGTCGCACGAATTTAGGGAGGGTTGGGCAGAGCTGACTCAAGTGGTTAGGTTAATTTTTTTATGACCACCCAAAAGTTCCTTTTGAGACAGAACTGAGTTGACTAACAGTAAATAAGGGTTATTTCAATTGTTTTTTCTGCCTTGAACCCTTAATTAGTTTTTGAATAGAGTAGGGTCAGTAAATTTAATTTAAAAAATTGTGTCTCTGGTGGGACAAAGTGGTGGGCGGTTATACTAACCACCAGATATTGTACCACCAAATATTATATATATTTGATTTATGATAGAAGTGAACCCACTTATTTTCCCTAAACAAATTCCTATGAGTACCAATGTGTTCATGCATACATTAAGTCATGATTAGATGTGCATGTCATTATTTACATCTATCTAGAGACTGTAACTTTGCACACCTTCACTTATTTGTGAAGGTGTGCAAACGCCCCCTTCAGGTGAAATGGGAAAAAATTCTTTCAGCATCTTCCGTCCACCGTTTGTAGTTTTTTTATTTGTGGATTAAAGGGTAATAAAAAAAATTAATAGTCTATTGAAATGTTCCATTTTTTGGGTCCAATGGAGGAGAATAATGAGGCGAAAATTTATTTGTTTCATCAGTTTTACCTGCACCACCTGTCTTTTTCTTTCAGTATTTTTCAATTGTGTTTCATATTATGCAGTTTACACACACATAAATTTAATTTGAAGAGGTTAGTTTTGGAAATTTGCAACAAAATTTTTGGTTTGTTAACATAAGTAGAACCATAATTGTGTTAATTCAATTTCCTAAAAAAATGTTCTTATATTTTTTTGTGAATTTAATATTTTGGCCTCTAGAGCCACTGTAGAGATATATTCCGTCCGCTCTCTTCTGTACCGTAATACAGAACCTTTAAAAATCATTTCCTTATCCGACTTTCAGTCAAGATTTTTATTTGCAAGAACACATAAAGTTAAACAACTTTCTAAGGGTATGCAATGAAAAGATGTTTCTTATGTCACATTTCCCATAAAGGAAAATGAAAGAAAATTAACATAATGTTTATTAATATTTCAGCTGGCAGTGTTGCTGGTGCCTATGCAGCGAAATCACTTGTCACACATTTTGTGTCGTCCATGGCTGCAGCCGCTGATGTGTTGGCCTTAGCCAAAATTGAAATCAAACTTGCTGAGATTCCAGAAGGAAAGTCTGTTACTTTCAAGAGAGGTACACAATGCAAATTTTCCCCACTACAATTGATATCCGAATAAATATTTACGGCTTTTCTTTTTCAATGTTCTTTATTAATAATAATAATTGATTAATAATACTACAAGATCGCCAGCTGGTCGAAATTTGCCCACAAATCTGTTTGCGTACAACGACATATATTTTTCTGTTCAAATAAATTAAAATTTAGCAATTACTAAAACATACGGTTGTCACAACTATCCTTTGACATCATCCAAGACATGTGTGTGTAAATAGTTTAGAATTGGTGTGGGTGTGGTTTTATTTTAATATATCAATACTGCATATTATAAAAAATATTAGCATTAGCACACCTTCCTCTATATAAACTACAATTGTGCTAAATTTCATACTCTTCCGTCCCCGCAATTTAAGTAAAATGATATTAAAACACTCACGAAAGTCGTAGTTTAAAATAATATACAGACATATTGTTATTTTTTTACTTTATTTTAAGGTAAATAAGGCATTTTACAAATTAAAATAATTTTACATTACAGGATCTTTAATCTATGTGTGTAAAACATTTTCACAGGCACGTATACAGTTGAAATGCTTAATTGAGTACAAAACTTACAATTAAAAAACATAAAATAATTATAAGTAAAGTAAGTATAATTATCTAATAGAAACTAATATAGTTGAGAAAAGGCACTTGATTTTTTTTTTAATATATGAAACTATTGTGAAAGATACCTATATCAGAGCAATTTATTTTATTATACAAGTGCATGTGCAGTGGGCTATTTTTACCTTTATCACCAATAAAATTAATAAGACTGTTTACTAATGCACTTACAGCGATTCATAATATTTATATCTATACTTCTATTCTAATATATAAATCTGAAGAGTTTGTTTGTTTGTTTGCTAATCTCAGGAACTACTGGTGCGATTTGAAAAATCTTTCAGTGTAAGATGGCCTATTTGTCAAGGAAGGTTTTAGGGTATACATATATTACCACGATAAAATGGATTCTATTATTTTTACCTACTTTTATGCGGACGAAGTCGCAAGTACAGTCAGTCCTTAATAAATACTCTTTAAACTAAATGTTAAATTATTTTTCGCAATACTTATAAAATCTTTGCTTAACTGATCGTAGTAAAATTTTAAACATATTTTGTCGGAACACAGACTACTTTTCTTGTAGAAAAAAGAACTTTTCTCGATAGAATAATCCTTTTTGACTTTTAAATGGTAAAATGCATAGACGCCCTAGCACCTAATGAATGCCATCAATTTCATATTTTCAGAGTATACTGGCACTAGTCAGATACTTTTAATCTGTAAATTTCAAATTTCTATATATTGGGAATTTTTAATTGAAAAAAAAAATTCTTACTGAGCTTATCGTCCGAAGGCCTTCCAAATTTTTCTTTCGCTCGTTCTCCGAAATCTCGAAAAACGCGGGAAGTGCGAAGATGAAATTTGGCAAGGAGATAGTTTATAGTTAGTACACTTCAGCTAAGAAAGGATTTCTCGAATGGGGATTGCGGACTTTTAACGGCTCTCGCATTTTTACGCGGCCGAAGTTGCGAGAAACAGCTAGTGAATAAATAAAAAAATATATATCAGTTGAGCCTCCGATTTTAGAAGCTTACATTAAGTGGTTGGGAAAGACACTATCAGTGACTAATTGTTTGATATGATGCAGATATAAATGTCAGAATAACTCTGACACTGATATTTATACAATATCCTTTATATGACCTGAAATCTAATCTAATCTGAAAAATTTTTACGTTCTATCGAAATATATTAAGTACAAAGACACTATCTATTTTTAGTTTTATCCTACTACTATTATTAACGCGAAAGTTTGTACACATGGATGTGTATGTTTGACGCTCTTTCACGGAAAACCTACTAAATTGATTTGAATAAAACCTTACACTAATATAGTTTATACATCAGAATAACACATAGGCTATGAATTATAAAGATATTGTGTGAATTGTCCAAGATATAACGATAAATGTCTAGTAAGTAGGAGAAAATTCTGCCATCTGCGAGCTATTCTGGCGTGCCTACTGTTTTGTGGGTCTCTTGTCAGATGGGGGCGCGGGGAACTCATAAACTCTGTTTTAAGAGGTAGGATTATGAAATCAAATCGAAAAATGTTTCATTGAAGTAGACTTTTACGGGCTCTGTTGAACCATTAAATATTTTAAAAGCTATCACTGATTCGGAAAATCTGAGTCATGAGAAGAATCAGCAAGAAACTCGTTAGCCACTCATTTAAAAATAGTTCTTATTAAAATTGACTTTCATACATTTCCAAGTTAACTATAAAGCACAAACAAGAGCGACTCAACCCTAAGCAGGTTTATCTTTAACACAGTCTTGGACTGTATAATACGCATTACGAATAAACGTGTTTTTAACATGTCGTTTAAATTTATCAATACACAAAATACCGCATCTCGATTTTTTTTGGCTGTTGATTTGATGATGGAGCTGGAAGTTGACCCCAGGAACTCTGGTACAAAACGTCATAACCTCATCGAGTTTGGGCTCGTTTGATTCGTCCTGACGAGTACTTTGTATTTAGATGAAATCCAAACTCTGATGATGAAGCTGGGAGATGGGCTTAGGGACTTAATTAAAAAAACGACATAATCGCATCAAGTTTGGGCCCGTATGAGTGTTCATCACGAGTGCTTTGTCTTTAAATGGTATCCAAGTTCTGATGTTGGAACTGGAAGATCATCATAAGAACTCTGTGACAAAACGACGTACGCACAACTAATTTTAGATAGTATGACTCTTTTTCAGGAGTGCTTTGCCTTTAGCAACGATCTAGATTCTAAAATACAATAACAAGCAATAAAAGCTTGTTTTAAAAAACTCTTTCCAAACTATTAGACGTAGAGACTTGAAATTTTCCATGTTGATAGAACATGCTGAAAACTCATTAGGAAAATTATTCTGAACGAAATTGAACAACAACTTTTGAAGTAATTTAACAAATAAGTTTATAGCGTATCAGATACGGAACCCTTCTGTATAAGCGTGTCTTGACACGCTTTTGGCCATTTTTATTAGAATACCTTATAAATCGTTTATGTTTGTTAACAACTTTATACTTAACCAGTATGTTAATAATAAAAAATAGTGCTCATATACCAGTGTAATTAACATAAAGTCTAGAAGAAACCAAACAATGTTAAATTATAGTAAATTTAGCCGAACATTTTACGGCAAAAGTCACATACCTCCGCAGATTTAGGTATCGGTGTTACAATGGGATAGTTTGGTGTAATCATTTAAATGTGATTTGAAACATGTGTCCGATTTGTTATCTTTATATATAAAACTGGCTGTTACCCGCGACTTTGTCCGTGTGGAATTCAATGATCTTGTTAAATTTTGAGACTTAAGTTTTTTTGCGCGAATCCGTAAATATGTAGTTACATATGTGGTAAACACAGACTAGGCTCACATAAGCCTTATACTTGATTTTGAGCCCCACACGAAGCATGAAATCAAATGAAAAGATGTTTTATTCAAGTGGACTTTTAAAAGCTTTCTTGAATTGTCAAATATTTTAAAAACCACCACTGATTTGGAAAAATCGAGCTACGAGAAACTCGTTTGACACTCTTTTAAAAATAGTTCTAATACCGGAGCCAGACATAGCTTCATTTCAATGATCATGTAGTAAGGCCGTGGACTAGCACCTGGAAAATCAAACCTAAGAAATGAAATGAAATCCCTGAACCTAGTAGACATCAATACGTAACTTGAGGCAGCGAAAATATATCCTCACTCATTTCTATGTAAAAAGAAAAATATTACGAAAAATGTGAGATAACTTGCTTACAAGATAATCGTGGGCTTACCTCAATCCATTCTCCGAAGTATAAATAGCATTAAAAAGAAGCGAATACCTGCTATCGATCGTCTATCGTCTCGAGGTAAGACTACACGCACTCTTGACCTTGTCTGTCTGTTTATGTCGATTTCCATATTTTCCACATTTAGGACATCTGAAATACATTTGGTATGGAAAAAATAGCATTACATTTTATGAAATGTGAACGCTGAACGCTAATGTATTTCAAGGCAATAAATAAAATAGGAAAAAAATAAAGGAAGAGTGGAAAGATCATTTGAAATACAAAGGAATGCAGATTTGGTCGGTACTTCATAAAACTTCAAATAGATGACGTTTGTACTAAACCTTTTGACTGACGTTCTATATAAAAAATACGGGCAGTGTCACGTTTCACGGAAAATACATAAAGGAAATTGGTTGAATGGATAATAGCGGGCAGGACAACGTCTGTCGGGTCCGCTAGTGTTGTATAATTCTAGATGATATCACACAAATAATTTATGAGGGATATTACAGAGGCCGCCCAAATGACAGCCTTCAGATAAGATCGCGACCTTTATATATCACAGCATCGGAAGGCAAAAGCATCGGGAAATTATTGCCCCGCTATTAATATATGATATAATAGTATATCAATATTTATATAATATAGTCAACCAAGAAATTTGTTTGCCTCGCTAAGGTCGAATTTCGTTTGCACGTCAATTAGTTAAAAGGCTCATTTTTGCTTGTTATGCATTACGTTAATTTCGAATAATAACTATACATAACGTTACAATCACTTTCAGTCTTTCAGATACATTAACTGCTATAAAAGATATTATATACACGTATTTATAGACGTTATCTCGGCAGTAAATTACGGATATTACAGAGGCCGCCCAAATGACAGTCTTCAGATATGGCCGCAATCTTTATATAACGGAGTATTGGAACGCGAAGGCACTCGGAGAATTACTGCCCAGATATTTCCATTATAGTCTATTAATATGACAAGTATACCACTTATATATAAATAAATAGATATATACAGGGCTATATGACACACGGACGTCTGTTCCTAAGGTAAACAATATGTTATAGGTAACAAGTGCCTTTTATACACAAATATTTTTTTAGACAAATATAAATACATACATATAGATAATACAATACAGACTAGAGGGGAGCATTGAACCCACGACCCCCGGAGCGGAAGGCAGGGTCACTGCCCACTGCGCCAACGGGCCAGTCAAACTTACATATCAATTCTTGATATTATTGAAGTCATATAATTTCAAATGATATCACTAGTAAAGTATATTCTTATAAGAAATTACCATAGACATACTAATACTAGATTGCGCAATTTGATGAAATTTATGTTCCAATATTAGACAGAGATGCAAAGAAAATTGCGGTATAATTGTTTCACCAATCTCTGCACGGTGGAATAAAGATAGCTCTACTTTTATCTGAAGTTGTCTCTTTCTAAAGTTTGCACAGCATTTTAATACAGAAATTATATGAATCGCGCTATCTAGTATTGCTATGTCTATGGAATATTACAGAGGCCGCCCAAATGACAGCCTTTAGATATGGCCGCGACCTTTATATTATATCAAAGCATCGGAAGGCAAAGGCACTCGGGGAATTATTGCCCCGCTATTAATACGAGCCTCTCTGTAAATTTATTATGAAAGCTCGTGCGGACCAAAAAACCTTATGCCTGAGACAGATTTACGTGAGCAGAAATTATTTTAGTAACAAATTATTTTGGGAATGAAAGTGAATTCTTAATGTCCTGTATATGTGATATGTTTTAACAAACCTCTCAATACCTTAGAATTCAAAATAAGCATGCATATTAGGTATATAAGGTATAACGTAAGTGCTTGCATTTATGCAAATTCAACTAAACAGCCATTACCTTAGATATATTTGGATTATGAAGCCAGATTCAAGAGAAAATCCAATTAAATTCCTGACACCTACGTTATAATATTGCCAAACTGCAGAATTTCGTAGTTAAACTAAACTTTAATTACGAAATGTTTAGTCGTTACGTATGCAATAACTTTTGAAATTTACCACTTGTATTCAATTAATTATTAAAAATTAAATTAGGACATGCAAAAATCTCACTAGGAACATTATTTTGAACAATATATATAAAACAACTTTTGAAGTTACTTCACAAATACGTTTATCGCGTATCAGATACGGAACCCTTCTAAATAAGCGTGCCCTGACACAGTCTTGGCCACTTTTATTTCTTTAACGTTATTTCTGTATATTTACCTTTCCTAACTTTCTAACTTTATTTTTTGCTGCCGATAGCAGGTGTGTCTGAAGCTTTACCGTGCTATTCAGACCTATTCGTTTTTTATCGATGCCG
>JANCMC010026410.1:5894638-5909433 GCA_024363005.1 Charaxes varanes
GCGTGAGCGATAACCGGTTTGGGCCGGTTTGGACCGGTTTTAACCGGCTTAATCCGGTGCCCGCGACACGTCCGATAACGTCCCAACATAAGGGATGTAAACATTTTATGTACGGACCATTTATGTCACGGTCTAAACGACAGTTGAAGCCTGCGATAAGAGGGAAAGGAGACATATAGATAATAGATATGACATAAATACAATATGTTTTATGTCACGCCAGTAAGGGGGGTCTGACATAGATACAGTTAAGAGCAAAAATCTCTGTAAATCAGCCTTCCAATGCCGCTATTTTCATACTAATACCACTTTGGGACTTAAAAAAAGAATATACTAATTTTTCTAAGTCTGGCAACGCATCTGCATGTCTTTCAACAGTGTAGTTATCTGTGGAAATCTGTAGTCACACATCATTTAAAAATTCCTAAAGATGTTTTGAGTGCAAATCTGCACTCTTGCTTTTAATTTTAAACTATTGATCTATGCCTAAAAAAGTTAAAATAAAGCAGAAATACACGTCCAAAAGGCGTTTTATTGTAAATAAAATAGTATCCAGCGTTAGTTTTTATTCTAAATTGCTACTCTCTGAAAAAGGCTCAAGCGGTGACAAATATCACAAAAGTTTTACCATTCCTTTGTTCAACCAGGATATCAAAAATATTTTCCTCTTGCACGTATGAATATTTCACAAGCCGCACTAATCCAGGATGACGTATGTCAAAGCTAGTTTCTGCGAAATATGTCACGTTGACAGCGTAAACCAAAAATATAGGAAGCTTTGAGCAAACAGCATACCCCTAACGTCCACAGAGGCTCCGGGAAATAAGCAAAAAAAAGTGAAAAAAAAATAAAGGACTGAATGTTGTATAGGTCATTATTGTACAGAAAAGTTAAGGACTTATAAAAAATCAAACTTTTTCTTCATCAGTTTCGGAATTGTACAAAATTTACAATAGGTTTGAGCTAAGAAAGAGCCCTTGATATAACAAATGAAACAAACAAAAACTTAAAAATTAAAAGGACTGAATAATGTTTTGATATAAGACATTTAAAATTTACAGAATACAAAACGAATTGTAAACAGATTTCGAACACCAATAGAAAATATTAAGCAAAATCTTTATTTTCAGTTCGCTTAAATTGCAGAGGATGTGGCTGTGGGGCAAATTAACATGACCGACTGCCGTCTGTCTTCAATCCTTGACCCCTCACAATCTCACGAGTAATACAAAACGAAACCCACTGTTTTACGTGCCTAACGAAACACGAATAATAGAATACGAATTTGATTAATATATTTGAGAGTATGAGCAATTTAAATTCCAAATAAATATAAGATCTTCTTTTGAATACTAATAGAGATTTTTTTTACTTATTCGATAAATCTATATAGCCGGCATTTGAGTCGATTGCTAGGTTAAGCAGCTCAATTACCAGCGTCTGTCTTTCCGAACGGATACGACTTAGGGACCTTCAAGAAAAGAGCATTCTCATTTCTCAAAGGCCGGCACCGCATCTGCGATCCCCTGGGGTTGCAGTTGTCCATGGGCGTCGGTAGTCACTTAGTTGAACCGCCTGCTTGTTTGCCACTTGTTATTTGAAAAATACAATTAATTAATATGTTGTAATTTTACAACATATTTATTTTGAATTAATTAAATTAATTATTTAATTAATTCAGAATAAATATGTTGTTATAAGTTGAAATTAATAGTACACAGTGATTTTTACTTTCCGTTAAACAAACGTTCCACGAGCGCTGTAGGTGATAAATCAGTATCAGAGGGCAGGAGGGCGTAAGTTTCTAAAAATCCTATCAGACCTGGGGTTGTCCGCCCTTGCGCACTTTATAAATCAGTTTTTTTAAAATTATTATTATTTTTATTGTATTGTTTACTCTTTCTGTGTGTGCAATAAAGTATAAAGTAGGAGGTGAACGGGATTTTTAGACATACCTAATTAGTATAGCCAAGTTTGTATTCCTTTTAAACAAAAAAAAAATGCGTGTTATTAAATTCTTGCTTCCTATTTTTCATTTCGCGCCAATATTCATCTTTTTGACAGAGGGCTCTTTTAATAATGATCAAGTACGATTAATATAAACGAGACATATATAATAGAACCTAATTTATATATTTTTTTTTAAATATTTTTTTTCAAACATGCGCGAAAGTAGTCTCATTACATTCGAAAAATGAATACGCGAATTTTACCCATCTTTTCGTTGGGAGTTCAAATTGTTACAATGTAATAAGCAATATGATGTGTGAGTTATGAAGCTTCGAGATTGCATTCCAGAAGCCCTCGGACGAGTTTAATCAGATAACTTTGTTCAATTTTGAATTTCACACGACGTTAGGTATCAGTGCTTATAAGAGTTTACATTGTATCCAAAAGTAGTTGAAGTATAATATAGAATAAGAATAAGAAAAACTTTATTAAGTACCAAAGCACTGCATATGTATAAGACACACATGTAAAATAATGAAATTCCACACCTTTAGAATAAACATCCACACTTATAATTTATTACTGATCATTCAAGATGTTATGCAGTGCAATATACCTAAAAGGAAACCTACTCAGTAAAGGTTATTGATTTTCAATAGGTGCCTTATACGTTCACATAGACTACTACTAGTATGGGTATTTTCCGATACACACTGCGAGCACTGCTCAGTGATAAATTCATTCCGGTATAAATTGCCAGTATACTACCCTACTCTATAGAAATATATGACGTCATAAATAGTCGCCATTTTTGACTGTGAGCACTGGCGCTTTCAAGTTACAATACTGTCAGTACTTTGATCACGTGATTAATGAAAAATAGAGCACCGCTTGTTAAAAATTACAGTTAAATTTAACACTTTTATATTATTAAAAAATCGTGGGTAAAGCAAAAATCGTGGTTTTATAAAAAAGGTGAAAATGAAAAAATTTAATGGGAATGTCAGTGTACTGGACCGCGTTCCGTTTTCAACTGTAACCAGTACAGCAAAAGAAAAAGAACACCTTTACAGTATACAAAATTGAATCGTGTACGTATATACAATAAGTTACCTGTAAGTTTAAAAATCCTTAACGATAGGTTATTTAACTTGAAATTGTATGATTGGTTAATTGCATTACAGTATTAAGGATTTGTTATATTAAAATACAATTGAAGGAGGAGATAGCATTTGCACGTTAACTATTGTAAGCAAAACGTGTTGGAACTTCAGCTAAAACTGTAACACCTTTAAATGTTTTACGCAAATAAAAATATTTCTATTTCTATTAGAATAATCATGTGATCTGGTGGAAGTGCATACAATTTCCAAGAATTTCTTGCCTCCTATAATCTGTTACAAAATAATTTATTCCCACTCAAAGCTTTGTAATTCAAATTCGCGTCGTGTCAGCGCTGGAAGTCGATCCTATCTTCGAATAAAATTTCGCGTTAAGATTATATATAATGGACCTACATCGAACCGTTTCATTTCTTTTGTTATGTCGAATTCTTTAATATAACAATTTATAACGTAAGAAAAATCGAGAGGCAAACAAGGCAGGCAAGAATCAAATACACTCATATCTTACGAAGATATTAAATATGTATCTGGTGCAAAAAAAATATTACACGGATGCCAAATTTATCGTTTGTGGCGGGAGACACAGTTTAAAGCCCTGAACAATGATTATGATCGTAAGTATGTTTTCAATTTTCATAGACAATCTGTATAAATAGTAAATACTCATATATGATTTTGCAGGCTGGCAAGCGTATTCTCGTAATCTATCAAAGCAAGAATTTGAAAAATAACAGTCTGATATAACAACCAGTCGAAGAAAATAATTTTAATAACGAAATGCTTAAGGCAAAAGTCTATTTGGGTAACGGAGTGTCTTGCCGTGTGTTGATTGTGTTTCTCCTGCAGTTTTGAATAGTACGGGAATACAAGCTGTTAAGAGAGATTAACCGAATGCCGAGTACCCTTAATTCGATATAGTTTTAACTTGATCTCTATTTATTAATTGTACAAAAATGTTCAACTCTCAGCAAAAAGGCTTCTTTATTTATTTGTTTTATTAAACGTATGGTCAATGGAAAAATCTAACGCGTAGAAAAACAGTTCTGTTTAAAAAAGTAACTTTTTACTGGGTTTCAGTAGATTTTCAACAGTGAAGCAGTATTAATACATTGGAATAATGTATGGAAGCTAATATGCGCCTTACATAACAAGCAATGATAATATGATAAAGGTAATTATTTTTTTATAAGTCACTGGCTCGATACTCGCGAAAACTGATCCAGGGACAGTATGTGCTGAAGAAAACAATATAGAACGAAGTATCAACAACCGGGTAGGCAACACTCAAATGCGGGGGGAGCCTGGTCCAGTTGAAAAGGGTAAACCAGGCTCAACACCTCAACCGCTTGCACATGAGTATTCGACTGAACGTTGTCGACCTGCGAAACCACGCCTAGTCGTTTTGGGAACTTCACGTCGACTTAGGTCACCTACGCCGACTCGACCTATAGAACGAGGGTCTGATCGACGTGCTGATGATTTCAAGCGAATAGCGCGCATTATTGTACCATGCCGACAAGCTGAAGACCTGCCTATGTTTCGCGAAGGGGAACAAGACTTAATAGAAGAAGCATTCCCAGTTGAAGATGCTGAGTTTTGTGTACCCAAGTGCTTTGTGTGTGCTAAGGGCAGCTTTAAGCTTTTAAATACTGATAAAAAACCACAAAAGTGAATAAAAGTGATGTTTAATACATAAAATAAATTGTTTTGTTATAATAAAGATACAAAATATTTACCCTATAAATCCTTAGGAATTTTTGAAAAAAAAAATTGATCCTTGAGAATAAAATTTATTTGTTTATTAAAATGATTGAATGAAAACTGTGTTAATTAAATGTCTCTTTTGATTCTGACAGTATATTAAATAGTAGGTACTATATTAGAATATCAAACGATCTTAAATTTTATTATAGAATAAAGTGCAAAAATTATTAGTTCGAAATTTAATTCGGAAAAATGAGGTGTGAGATTCCAGCACCAAATAGGTGTTTATTCTGCTTTCCACTCAGACCTGGATTGCTGCATCGCGTGGGAGTCAGTTGTGCAAACATCATAGAGCATTAATAACCTGAATGTTTATATTAATTTATACTAATATACCAGGGTCACTGCCCACTGCGCCAACGGGCCAGCCTATATATTAGTACAGATGGATGTTACATGGAGTCATCGACCAAGAAATTGGTTTGCCACGCTGTGGTCGAATGTCTTTTGCACGTCAATTGGTTAAAAGGCTCATTTTTGCTTGTTATGAATTAAGTTAATTTGTAACAATAACCCTTAGCAAAATTATCTTTAAGTAGGAACTGTCATTCCAAATGGTAAAGCACTTCCTTGATCGACTAAACAAACAGGACATTATTTTACAGCATCGCGCCGCCATTTTGAAATCGCGTTTCGTATGTTTGATCTAAATGGGGATGGAGACGTGGATGGTCCCACTGTTTTACGTGCTTTCGGAAACACGAAGGAGGTCGGATATTAAATATAAACCAGTGCTAGAATGGATCACCCATCTGTCACACCGTCGCAGCAAGAGCGACTTAACCTAACCACGTACTCAAATATCGACCACTGATTAGGCCACGACCTTCTCAGTTACAATTAACTCTAATTAAGATTTTTTTTTCGTTCCGTGACAATATGAATGGATAGAATAAAGAGTGTGATTAGATAAATGCGACTGGTCAGGTTTAGGGGAGAGTGGCATGAAAGAATGGAGGCCTATGCCCAGCTTCAAATTATATTTCACTAGCGGACACGACAGACACTGTCTTACCCGAATTTAGGCTCGTCTCGTATTAACCTATTAATCAATCTCCTTTGTGTCTTTTCCATACGTAGTTTTATGAAATAATAACCCAAAGCCCTGACGTTGTTCTGCTTAGGGCAGACGTTGTTCTGCCCTAAGCAGAACAACGCCTACCTGGTCTACGAGTAAAAACATATTATGTTAAACATACGATACTGGTCGAATAACACGATGACTTAATCCTAGTAAAATCTATTGAGCACGGCTTAGACAATGCATTAGTAGCATAACTACGTTTGTTAATTAATGTGTCCTAATGTGATACTCGTGTTGCCAAGTGTTATTGGGCTGCGGAAGTGCGACTTTGGACGGTAATTGCTCGGTGTAAATCCGTCAAATCTATGTTGCCTTGTCACGCTTGACCTGGATAACTATTGCGAATTGAGTAGGGCTGCTGCTAAGAGCCAGCATTCCGTTTAAGCATTACTTGTAAGGCAATTACTGGGAACAGGCCTATGGTACTATATAAAAGAAAATACTACGTTTAGTAACATAAATCATCATGACTTACTATTTACTTTTACACCACCTTTTGTTAAAAATTTCATGTCTTGTCTTACCAGGGTCATCTGTAAGAGATCTCTCTAAGCAATAAAACAGCCCTTGCACATTTTATTTTATGTGTTACGTTAAGTTATTATCCATTGATATTGTTTTCTATTGTGTGCAATAAGTATTAAATAAATAAATCTTGCAGATATCCGAAGTGATTTCTGCTTTCATTAAACAGAAGATCCTTTAATATGTATATAAATATTATTTTCTGGCTTTGAAATCAAAATCAGCTATAAGGAATTTAATTATTCTGTTATTCACTTGCATCGTCTATAACATTTGCTTGATGAGATCGTGGCCTAATCAGTGGTCGGTATTTGAGTCCATCGCTAGATAGATGGGTGATCCATTCTAGCACTGGTTTATATTTGATATCCGACCTCCACCGTGTTTCGGAAGACACGTAAAACAGTGGGACCCGATTAATGTCACTTTGTGTTATTAGTCGTAATGTAGTAGAGATCGTGGGAGTTCCGAGGATGACGTCTGGTCCGACCCACAGCCAAATTTTCTGCAATCTAAGTGGACCATGGTACTACTAGACCGGGATAACGCTAGGAATATCTGATATACATATGTGGGCAAAATTTCTGTTCAATCAATTGAAGACATCTGCTTCAAAATTAAGTTGTAAGATTCCAACCGAACATCAAACCGGGAAGTTAAATTATAGGTTTTAATTTAGCCATTACTTTGCGAAAGTATATGACAAATAGAAAAATAAATGAATTTGCATAAATCTGCGAACAAATAATGATAATTGTTAAAATATGTTATAAATGATCAAAATTTCACCCCTAGAAATACTATTGAACAATATGTGTAAATAAATACACATTTGGGGTTGCGCGCATCGAATATGCGAGCACCAATTTACTCTGACCTTAAAACCAATGTGATTTGGAACAAAATGTATTACGTAATTTTAAATGGAGAGTTCAAATTATAGTAGTTACTTTAGCACCCTTACATTGTTTCATAGCCCAGAAAGATACAAATACTTAGTGATTTTGATTCCATACAGTGTAACTTTAGCACAGAATCTGCTGATTAGATAAATCATAACTTTTAATTTTAATTACAGACTAAAACGAATATTTAAAAAAGTTTTTCAAATCTATATATATAAGCGAATCCCAAACTTTGTTGCTAAGCGCAAATCTTGAGAACAGCTGAACCGATTTCGTTAATTCCTTTTTTGTAATATTCCTTGAAGTACCAGGATGGTTCCTACGAAGAGAAAAATTTAAAAAATTGCCTGAAAAAGTCTAAAAGCAACACTTTTCTATACTCCTATACAAAACGATTGGTAATCATTCCTAAAAGTTAATTTGAAACAACAGCAAACATCAATAACCCTCGGCCATTTTTTATACAGGTTCCTTTTTATTTCAGACACTCTCACCTATATCATGCATTCTAGTCGATTTTATTGTCAAGGCACGCTAATTTGTATATATAAAAGTGAAAGATCACCTAACACGAAATATCCAAAACCACGAGACGTACAATGAGTAAATTTGGCAAGGATATAGTTTAAAGTTAGTAGACATTCGCAAAAAAATATTTTTTTACATTTCATTTTGAGATTTTATTTTTAATTAAGAAATTTGTTAGATTAGGGCAATCTCGCAGTTTAACGCGTTCGTACATATATAACCTCAAACATTTATTATCTGTGATCAAGTTGTTCTGTGCACAGCTTAATACCTTCCCAACAATAGACGTTGTCGGGCTGCGTTAGTGTTTCGGAAGGTTTTATTTGATATTCATGACGTCACGCGCGTTGATCCCTTTTGATCAATTGCTCGCAACAAAATAGCAGGATGCGTTGCAATAGGCGAATTTGCTTATTCGACCATTTTATCTACTTGTATACAAAATCGGCGAAGCAAAAGTTACACATGCATTCTGTATGTTATACAATATACGCGATTTGTTTAGACAAAACGAATCTATAGTCTTATATATATAATTCTCGTGTCTCAATGTCAGTTACCGTAGTCCTCCGTAACGGCTTGACCGATTTTTATGAAATTTTATATGCTTATTCAGTAGGTCTGAGAATCGGCTACTATCTATTTTTTATACTCCTAAGTGATAAGGGTGGCCCACGCGGACGAAGTCGCGGGGTACAGCTAGTAATATATAAAGCTGAAGAGTTCGTTTGTTAGTTTATTTGGACGCGCTAATCTCAGGAACCACTAGTCCGATTTGAAGAATTATTTCAGTGTTAGATAGTCCATTTATCGAGAAAGGCAATATAATAAATAGGCTTTAATATATCATCACGCTAAAATATTTCACCTAATTTTACGCTTACGAAATAGCGGGTAACAACTAGTGAAGTATAAAATAAAATAAAGAGGTTGTATTTCAATACAAATTTCTTATAATCATTTAATTATTAAGTATTTTGTTCAATTTTCGACAAATTATCTTAGCCCCTGTCATTTCTGAGGTACTCTTAAACATTAGCTATGTGCTAGTGAAAGTCCCTTCAAAATCGATGCAGCCAGTCCAAAATGGACACACAATTCGAGTGACAAATTATTTACTTTTGATTTAAGTATCATATTGTCTATCTTTATTTATAAAAGCGAAAGGTCACCTAACAGGAAATCTCGAAGACCGCGGGACGGACAAAGATGAAATTTGGAAAGAAGGTAGTTAATAGTTAGTAGTTTTCATTTGTATTAAATTTGTTTGGACTTCCTGAAGAATGTTTAGGTTATTTTTAATCCGTTCGTTAATCGCTTGATGCGCTAAAAAGGAACGCCTATGTCATTTAACTCTAAACGAAACGTTGTTAGTTTCGTTGTGTCTGTCCGTTCTTATATTCTCAGATTATTAGTGATATTACTAGATATCTAGAATTATTTATATGAGATAACAAATATGAAGATAATAAGCGTAACGCCTTTTAAAAGTCAAATCAAATTTAATTTATTACTTGCAATGTCATTGTCATATCATTCAATGTACAATGTCATGTCATAATTAGCTAAACAATGGCGTGCAAATATTAACAAACTCGTTATTAAACTAAAGATTTTACATCTGCAAATATGTAATAAACAATAATATTTATCCAGGGATGAAAATATTCGTGCTAGGCCCACAGGAGGCAAGTCTTTATCGTGTCACGCTTTTAAACAATACTAGTGCAACCCGCGCTGACACTAAGGAGGGTCCGATGTGTGCCCAGCAAGAATATTTTCAAAGTCTAATCTTTGACTCGAACGGTTCGAAATATTCATCGAAAGCGACTTTTTTACGAAGTAAAGACATAAAAATTTGTTAAAATCATTCGTTCAAAAATACTCAAAGAATTTAATGAATAACTTCTGACTTGAAGATTGAAAAAAAATAAAGAGATTATTAAAACACGCAAAATACGTAAACTATTAGCATATTAAGAAATGCAATAAGAAGCATATTTTCACCCATGGGAAAATACAGACGAAATAGCCCGGTATAGCCAGTATCTCACACCGATTCGATTCATTCTGGGACAGTTTAAATTTATTCTAGACAGAAGATAATTAGAATCAACTTTATTGTGCAATATTTTATATAAAAGAATTTGATCTCTTTTATAGACAGCTAGTTGTTCCCTCGGTTCGTTAGATTTTCCTAAACGTTATGTAATACTTTTATAATTAATTTTTTTGTCTCTCCCACAAAATTAAAAAAACTTCGCATACAAAATCAACTCCTGTTAAGATAAAATTTTGAAAAACACCGATATACATTACTTCTAATCTGGTGGAAATGTATTACATTCCGTGCCTCTAAGTTTGAAAATGACGGACTATGTATAATACGATAGCTTATTTTACCCCAGTACCTTAACTCGCGACTTCACCCGCGTGAATACGGTGATTTTGCTAAATTTTGAGTGTTTTTATTTTTGTCTTTATAATAAATAAGGGATCCTCCTTCCTTTAAAAAATAAAGGTTTTTCTTTAGATATTTAATAATATGCGCAAACCGCGATATAGCAGCGTAATGGTTTACTCCCATAAGAAATAAGGATCATATTCCTACAATTTTCTGATATGAAATGGTATTAATATAAAATGTTAAACATTTATAAAACTAAGTGTTTGCTCAAATATGATAAATTTTTAAAAAAAATTATTGCTAAAAAAAAACAAAATAAGAAACCAAAAATTCTTATTTTATGTTTTATTTTGAGTTATGCACTGTAACTTGAACAGCTTTTTCACTCAAGTTTCACAGAGAGCACGTTACGTTTTCCTCTTAGAAAATTCTCTGAACTTTCACATGTAAAAACACGCAGAGCAAAACCGGCGCCCAATACAAAAGTTTTTCGCTATAATTCAAAACGGTTGGGCCATTTGACTCCTGCCTGTTTTGTTTTATTCGCATTATATCCGGTAAGATTAAAAAAAAGAAACGAAAACACAGAAGAATAATTTTAATTCAGAAGTTGTCTTGCCCAAATCGGGCAAGACAACGTCTGCCGCTAGTTCTTTATATGAACAATTTTTATTTACCTGATTGGTATGATTGGACTCTTGAATCCAAGTTAAACCTTTTGGAGAATATTAAATTTGCTTGAAGGCCTTATCAAGTTTTAGAAGCTCTGACTTGTTTGTCTTTAAAAAAATCTGCATCATATACCTTTAAAGTTTTTTAGGTAAATGTGACCTTTGATTTGGCAGAATTTGTGGGAATGCAATACACTGCTGAAGATTGGTCACGGTTGTTAAGATCCTAGTTTTCGGAGTGGTTTTCGACGCCAGGAGGGCTTACAGGTTGTAGGCCTTTGAGTAATTAGTAAGTATTTTCTTAATTCAGACAGTTTTTATTTATTTTTATTTATTTATTCTTCATACATACAATTTTTTTTAATAGTTATTACATTACCGGTGCATCATAAACCTATTCAGATTTTTCCGCAAACCGACATTTTGGGGTCTATATTAGTCTTTATAAATAGATTCTTATTCACTGACGTAAAGAAGCTTATTCCGGAAGAACAAAAACAGAGACAATTATATAAAAAGACAGACGAACTCTCAAATTTTTATTCCAAAACGTGTTTTTTTATCAGCGTCTAGTGGCAAAGGCCTCTCCCCTTTCAAACCATTATTTCCTATTGTGTGCTACTTGAATCCATGTCTTTTCCACCTATTGTGCCCATTCCGGTGCATTTCCAAAATATTACTTTGCTTCAAAGCAATATCGTCTTTAAATAAAGATGAGAGAGTTGGTTTTTGTATTTGCAATTTTTTGATGTGTTGAAATGATTGATAATCAAGATTTACACAATTTTCCAATTGAAAGATTCTTGTTTGGGATTCTAGTACTTACAGTTAATTGTCTTAGTAGCTATTGTGCTACTGAATGATGAGCGAGTGATCAAAAATTAAAATATTAAGTAGCAGCATTATAGTAGACTAGCTTCAACCCGCGGCTTTTTCCGCGGTATTTTCTTCTAACTGTTGTTTTCTTTCAACCCCACTTTCACCCCTTTCAAATTCTATTTTCGCAACTAAAAGTAGCCTCTGTTCATCCTCAAGGTCCAATTTATCTTTGGTTGGTTATTTATTATTAAGTTGTATTGTTCTACATACGAGTTCTATAAAAGAACTCTAAGATACTGGCCTATACCTAATGATTTATTCTTCCAGACTTTGTATACTTTGACAGAACTTTATGTGTGTCTGTAACACTTTATAAATGCTATAAATGTGTTCGTCTCGACAAAGTTAGATTGGCTGACATCGAGTGATGGCCGTCTGATGGATACATCGTAAAATAACTAGTAAATAGATGAACGAGTATCGTCTGACGCTGTGATCAAAGTGACTGCTCAAATCTTCAACGAGTCTAGGTTCAAATCTTATGAAAATTATTTTTTTATTTATCGTCTGATTTCAGAATGAAAATTCTTTTATTTTTAATTATCATCTGATTTCAGAATGAAAATTCTTTTTTTTATTTATCGGTGCGTTCGTTCCGTCGCTGGTGGTGGAGGCTAACCTGGCTGACCGCCTGTATCCCTTGTGGAAATTATTCGCCTTCTGTATGGAGGAGTTCGGCTACTTCCACTTGCAAGCCACCAAACCTGATACTGTTGGTCAGTACGAAGTATTTCAGTATTTCTGATCTTTAAGGACCTGCTGTTGCTTGTAGACCTTATTGTCATAAATTATTCATTACTACAAATAAACAATAGTCAATCTTTAGTCCATTAAATTAATTGAAATCATTTTGTCTGACTTTTACATTTTTTAGGGTTCTGTAATTTTAAACAAATAAAGAAACCCTTATAGGATCACTTTTTTATATTACAAGGGGCAAACGAGCACGGCAGCAGGCAGATAAGTGCCTGCCGACGGCCATGGACACCTGCACGTCGCAACGATTTAACTGAACAGTTTTTTCACAACGATTTATCGATACGTGTGAAGCGGCTATAAGTCTATTGTCATGTCCAAGCACAAGGCTTAATAATATTCAAACATAATTGTAAAAAAAAACTACTTCAGATTGTAAGAACTGAACCAAATTGGAAATGGGACCACATGGGAAGCACCAGCTTTCAAATAATAATAGAATCATCAAAATTGGTTCACCCAGTCGAAAGATCTGAGGCAACAAACTTAAAAAAGACGAATTGAGAACACACACAAAAGTGTTACCTACTAGCATCAAAAATAAGTTAAAATGGGAATTTAAAAATATATATTCCAAAATTCCAACATATCTATTCGAACAGCTCTCTTACACTGTCCTGATACGCTGATTTACATAGAACTATCTGTAACATTTGATATTAATGTCAACTTTGTAGCTCTATGCGTTCTTGAGAAAAAGGATCTTGACAGGCAGACGGACTACAAAGTGATCCTTTTTTCCTTTTGACGTACGGAACTAAACATAATTATTACAACACATCTAACTAGTGGCTATAAAGATTAAAGAATAAAATTTAGATTAATTGTTTGTAATTACATTTGCTAAAATAAACCCATAAGAGTACCGGCAGAAAAAATATATATATCGAGTGCAAGAATGAGGTTATAGACTAGTTTGGACTACATAGAATGTCGCCTCTGTCGCTGATACTTATGCGATGTCACCATTTGTGACGGAGATGATCCTAACTAATAAATGCATATGTAAGTCTCTCTGTTCATTCATTTGTTACAGAACTGAGCTACTTAAGCGATCATCATAAATCATAAAAGTTTTACCCACATTGTTACACAAAAAAAAATTAAGGTACGCTTATTCGGAAAAAACATTCTGTTTACAAGTGATTAAGGGAAGTCGCAGGTAGAAGGTAGACACATGCTCATGGGCCAAAGACAATTTGGATATGAGGAATTACATGTATGATTATATTATTGAACGTAATAAAAATAGTTATTGCATTAACATTTGCTTCGCGTCCTTAAAACTAATCGGATTGTCTAGACATTCATCTACACAATACAACACTAGTCTTATTATCAAGTTGTAATATTTACAAACTCAATTAATGCGGTATATATTTAAAAATCTATCTTTGTTCGTTAGTATCGCTAAAATTCGGGGAGGGCTTAAAAGAAAATATTTAAAAATACAAAAAAAAAATGCAGAATTGACATAAAGGAGATTGGTTGATTGACAACGTCTGTGGGGTCTGCTAGTACTAAATAAAAATTAACACTGTCATCGTATTATATTGGATACTAGCTTCAAGACCCTTATGTCACCTTTATAATCTTAATTCGATACTTCCGCGTCAGTATGTAAAACCCATATTTAATATACTAAACAGGAACTACTACACAGGAATCTGAAATATATACGATCCGAAAATAACGTAAATAACTCTAAATTATGTGTCGGCTGTACATTCAAGAGTACTAGTAAATTCAAATCGCGCTAATTTTTCAAAGGTTTCCAGTGAGCTGAGGCGATATACCGTAAAAATAAATAAAGAGATATTATATATCTATCGGAAGTTAAAACTCTTTACGAGTTACTAACCAGCTCCAGAGGCCCTAGCACGATCATTTCGAACCTTTCGAGTCAAAGATTCGACTTTGAAAACATTCTTGCTGGGCATACATCAGACCCTCCTTAGTGTCAACGCGGGTTGCATTAGCATTGACTAAAAGTGTGACACGATAAATACTTGCCTCCTGTGTGCTTAGCACGAATATTTTCATCCTAAACACAGTCGAATCTTTGAATTCGAACGGTTCGAAATGTTCGTGCTGGGGCCTCTGTACTCGTAAGTATAAATTAATCAGAACGCAATCAAAGCCGCGGGCCAAACGAGTACGTTAATGACCAGAAATCGTTACACAATACAAACAAGGAGTTGA
>JANCMC010026410.1:5909533-6011272 GCA_024363005.1 Charaxes varanes
AGTGTTTTTATATTTTTATACTTTATCATACAACACCTTATTAAACTTTGTGTGTGTTCCGATATACCCTGCGAGCACTGTAAGCTGTAACGTCTATTTTGTATACTGTAAAGGTGTCCCTTTTTCGTTTGCTATACTCGTTACAGTTTAAAACGGAACGCGGTCCAGTATACTGACATCCACATGCAATTTGTATATTTTCACTTTTTTAATTTAACAAAACCACCATATTAAAAACCCGCGATTTGTCCTCACCCACAATTAATAATATAAAAGGAAATAAACGTCAATGAAAACTGTTAATTTTTTTAATAAGAGCCCCTTTGTTTTTAATTGATCACGTGATCAAAGAACTAAGAGCACTGAAGCCCAAAAACGCCAGTACTCACAGTACAAAAATGGCGAATATTTATATTTCCATAGGATATTGCGGTAGTATACTGGCAATGTATAACGGAACGATTTTATCAAAAGTGTGAGCACTGAGCAGTACTCGCAGTGTGTATCGGAACATACCATTTATCTGTCTATTTTTATCCAGACAAATTTTTAGAAAAGATTATCCGTTTTTACTGTCATTTGTAACCGTATATAAAGGTATATACGCATAGAGTATGTTATATCTTCGAATATTTAGAATAAAAATCCTTAAATATAAGATGGATGGTTTACGCAAAGATTTAGCATGACAGGGAAAAAGTCATACATAAAATTGCTCTAACAAACAAGATAACTTCTGAAGGCTATATTGAAACGGTAACAAACAGACAGACAGAGAAAGTTACTTTCGGATATTTATTGGTATTAGTATGACCATTCAATTGAAATAATTTATTCGCTTTTATTGGGGAATCTAGCCTTGATTATTGAAATAATATGAGTAGAGATAAGAGTGATAACGAATGTAGACACACACTTTCGCGTGTGACTGCTCTGATAATGATACGCAATGATAAGAGACGCCACAGCACTTGATTGTATTGATGTCATACAAGAAACTCTTATATATTAACTAAAACACTTTATTCTTTAAAGAAAAATTGTTGAATAGAAAAAAATTGTGAAAATATCCCTCTTACTGGTTTAATATTTGCCCGCTTTACCTCAAAAGTCAGGTTTTTGTCATGAATTATAAATTTTGTTGTGTATTTTAAATCATATTAGTTTTCTTTTTAAGTCTGCAGTACAGCAGCGTCATGATATGGTCATGACATAAGTTGTAAGTTGTAGTTGTAACAAACATGACAGTTTTTATTTTTAAAACGACATAAGAAATATATATATTGGCAATTCTAAATTACATCATCACTTTAAACCAGTTGAGATTATTGTTAATAAAAATGGATGTTCCTCGCTTTAGGGTTTCGTAGTACAACAAAAAATCCTCATTGTTTCACTCTGGCCGTCTATCTGTCCGCCCACAAAGTGGTCCCGCTAGCGTTACCAAATTTTTAGACTTAAATAATTGCTACAACTTTGACTCTACCATGCTATAAACTCTAACATGCTAAAAACTCATTAAGAAAAATTTTGAACGAAATCTTGAAGTTGAAGTCATTTAACAAATACGTTTTTCACGTATCAGATACGGAACCCTGTATATAAGCGTGTCTTAACACGCTCTGTGGCATTTTTTAACAAAAGACAGCTAGCAACTTGAGGGTGTAATATTCCTGTTTCCTATAGTATTATGTGATCAAAAAAGATACGACAACTGTCTAATGGATCGATGATTGAACCGGGTACCTAACTGATTTCATATTACTTCTTTTACCATTGACCTATAAAGGCTTTAAATGATTCAAAGTCAAAATCGTTTATTCATATAGACTTTTGTTGTAAGCACTTTTAAACGTCATAATATGCACAATATTATTTTTAAATCATTATTTAATAATTTGATGATAAAATTTACGACTTAAAAGCTAAGTTTACAAGGGTTCCTCGCACCCTGCAATAAGAAGACCTATAACACAGGTATTAAGTTGTCTACCTTAGGAACAGACGTCCGTGTGTCATATAGTCCTATATATTTATTTATTTATAAAATTTTTCATCTAGCAGTGCCCGCGACGTCGGCCGCGTAAATTTATATTTAAAAAAAAAATGTAACATGTCGATAGCCAATGGCCATCCGCGATGAATGGACTCTAACAATGAAAGATTTTCAAATCGATCCAGTAGTTCCTGAGATAAGCGCGTTCCAGCAAACAAACAAACAGCTTCAGCTTTATATATTTGTAAAAGACATAATGAGATTGTAATTATTAAAATTAGAAAAGGTGATTTCTGTTATTGTACTCTGTGAGGCAATATCAACGGGACAGCCAATTCGACAGCACTAGTGCAACTAAAATCGCTTAACAACACCCAATGCACTTTATTAATATTTTCTTTTAATTGAATTAAGTTTACATTCTTCGAGTGTTACCTTTGACTTTTACGAAGGGAATATAATACAACCGACTACAAAATAATAATAATAACGTTTATTTGACCAAAATATACATTACACCTAATCAGAACAGTATTGGCCCCCAAACTATGATTCCCTATATCATGAGGGCCAAAAAAGCATAGGGTTGTCAATTCGACTGTATTGTTTAATGTTTGTTAGGTACCTTAGAACTTTCGATTGGATAAACCGATTTTCATGATTCTGTTTTTATTTCAAAACTGGTGCTTTCCGTGTGTTTTAAGTCGGTTTTTTTTATTTTTATCATGTTAAATTGCAAGTCACATGAAATGTGACATAAATATTATAGATAGAATTAGTATAGTAAAAAAAACCTCCTTAATCTAGCTTTATCAAAAAATCCTTTCTTAATGGTTTTTCCAGCGTTCGTGTTAGTGGGTTTTCACTTTTATATTTATAGACAAACCATCAAGCGCTGGTTCATCCTGCCCTCGTCAAACTCAATTGTATTTGATCAAATTACACAACATACCTACCTACTACACCTTTTGCGAGAGTAAAAGAGGATAGATATAATAATTATATTATTATATCTATCCTCTTTATATCTATATAAAAAATGGCCAAAAGCGTGCTAAGACACGCTTATATAGAAGGGTTCCGTATCTGATACGCTATAAACGTATTTGTTAAATAACTTCAAAAGGTGTCCGATTTCGTTTAAAATAATTTTCCTAATGAGTTTTTAGCATGTTCTATCAACATGGAAAATTTCAAGTCTCTACTAGGGTTCTGGTAAAAAAAGCCCTCAAAACCCCACTTCTAATACGAGCTTTTAATTTAAGCTTAATAGGAGGGGAAAAGGGAACATTAGACATACCTAAAAAGTATTCCTAATATTAAAAAAAAATAAAAATGAGTCCATTCTCAATCTGGCCAACCCATCGCAATTATGTTTATTTACCAAAGTCTTTAAAGTCCAATATTCTATTGCTGACAATATAAAAAATAGAAGTAAATGTTTGCGTTTTATTAGTACTTATACAGACAGACTATCTATATTTATACATACTATAGTTTGCTCGAAAGGATTCAAATATTGGTCGCGAGTCGTCGATCACACCCACGCGCAACGCCGCGCTCGCTTCGGCATGTTAACATTTGCGTCTCTATTTATAATAAAGTCTCTGGTACATTATAGCGAAAATTTAAAGCGTTGCACACAAAAGCACGTTTACTCAGTACAATTCCTAATAGATAAACCAGAGGGCCTAGCACGAACATTCTCGATAGTTTTACTTCCTTTTACGTTCGAAACCGAACGTCAAATGAAACAGTAATGCTACCGTTTTACACAACTTAGTTGCTTAATATTGCCAGCACGAATGAAATCAAAACTCGCACGTATCGAAGTTACGGCCTTATAAGCCGTGTAAAATGGAAGTACAAACCTTCAGTTGACGTTTCGTTTCGAACTCGTAGTAAGTAAAACTATCGAGAATGTTCGTGCTAGGCCCTCTGATGATTAAGATTTAATTAATAAGTAGGAAGGGTCACATTGTCTGTCGTAGATATTGTCTTTCTATCGTCTTCAAACAAATAAACAGCGATACCATTTTGAGATCATTAACGAATTTGGCAGCTTCATAAACTCATTGCTAACATATGCAACTTTAGTGCCAAAATGATTTAATAAATCGTATATTATACACTGAACTTCTTTATAAAGTCAAATAAAACTTAATTATCTGAGTTAATAAATGAGGGAAAATAAACTACCTCTTTTAACAGTCTATTAAAAGTTTGTTATCTGAGGTAATAAATGAGCAAGTAATACTCTCGCTATAAGTAAATTGATTTTTGGTTAGTATACCATTTTGAGATCATTAACGAATTTGGCAGCTTTATAAACTCGTTGCTAACTCAAGCAATTTGCTAAAATTGATTTAATAAATTATATTATATACAAAACCTCTTATTTTAAAAGTCTATTAAAAACTTTACTGTCTGCTAATTGATAGTAACTGTGAGACCCGTCTCACGTTCTCACTGGCATAACAACCTCATTAAAAATAGTTTGAAAAATCCAAAGTGCACGCCTCATATTTCCTAAATATTACGAGCTATGCAGGCCAACATTCGTATTAAGCGCCCTCTCTTAGAAGAAGCTCAATATTTAATAGTACGGTAATATGTAGCTGCTGGACTGGATTTCGATAAAACATAGTATTAGGTCCAGCTGGATTTTAGTCTTTCATTAATGATAAATAAAGGATATCGAATTACCCATTGTCATTAGTAATCAGCCATAATTCTAAAGTTAATAAAAAGAAAATTATCGCGTTAAAAATTTACCGTTTCGAACATGATCGTGCCAGATCCACACACACAGACATCTGGGCGGCTAAGGAAATACTTTTTAAATCAGTTTTTTAAGTATTTTTGAGGGAGATGAGTTTTCTTTTTTTTCTTTTTCACAAATGAAGAAGAATTTTTGTTGATCTATTAATGTAATGCCGCAGCCAGACATAGCTCAAAGTGTTTGTACAATTTTGTCGTTGAAGACTACAAATTCCTATAAACTTTTCGCAGCCAAACCAAGTCCCCGCCCATACTACATGATCAATCAAATGAAGCTATGTCTGGCTCCGGCATAATAAATGAAGTATCAAAATTTATTTTATTTTCTGATACTTACCGTAATGTTTCGTCTTATTTTATAAAGTTTTATCAAAGTATAATACAAGTATGTTATAAGAGTTTAATACGTGTTTTATTAAGTATCGAAATGTACATAAATATAATTATAATACACTTGTTGAAAGAGGAGGATAAATATATAAGTAACATACACATCGGAAGTCAACATCTTCTGATTTGTACATAATTGGCGACTGCCCGGTGCACGCTCGCTTTATTGTCTATGGTTATTAAAAAAAATTCTATGTTAACAGATGATAAATTTCCCAGCTTTTCTCAATCTCCCCAAAGTTTTCCACAATAATTGTGAAATTCAATTTATGTTATAAATGTATTAGTAACGATTTTATCACAGTAAAAACGACTACTTATTTTTAAGCCGGAGACAGACATAGCTTCATTTGAATGATCATTTCAGTGATCATGTTTTGAAGTACTTTGTAGTCTTCAAGGACAAAAATGTACAAACACTTTGAACTATTGGCTTCAGCATTAATAATGATTTAATATTGTAGGGATTGAAGAGATTAGTTATCGATAATGTAATGAATTTAAAAGATATTTATTAAGAAAAATAACCGTAGGTATATTGTATTTAGATGAAACGAAGAGATCTCAAGAATTTCATGGACTAAGCATGCGTGTAATGGGCTATCGTTTTTCAATAGTGTATAAATCGTTTGTCTTTATTATGCTGTAAAATATCATTTTATGTAAATGATATTTTTATCGATTATGACGTTTTTGTATTGAAGCAAAAAAAGCGGAATTACAATATTGTAATTGTTACAGCGAGATTTCAAACGATGCTTATAGTTAACTGGCAGTTCCCTGCGAATTCGTTTGTGTCAAAATTCATATAAACTTTCGAGACCAAGACAAGAGACCGCGCCAAGTGTCTTCTGATTATACTGTACTTGTACCTCTGTCTCCTGTCTCTGCCTTGGAAGCAAACTGTCGTACATACATATATATCATTGAAGATATAAACAAACTTAGGATAATTAAATAATATCGTCATAAAATCAGGTCCGTAAGCCATTGTTTCATATCAGTAAATCAAATCGATGTTCTGGTTTCCAGCAGAAGGGTAACCCTTGTAACATCCGTCAACTAACTGACGTCAATAGAACAACAGTAATGCAAGCAAATAAAAGAAGTGAAATCAAATATGACCTAGCCCTCTGCTGGTATTTAGCCAAATAAGAATGTGATGTTTCACTCCTAATAGATCCCGTTAAAAGTTATTCGTATTCTTAAAAAAAATCATAAAACTTATTTCAGTCCCCGAAGCCAATTTTTGTAAAGGCAATCAAATCGAAACGTGTGTTGTTTGACGCAGACACGTGACACGACCTGATGCAGCCATCAGATATTGTTGGCAGGATACCGGAAGATGTTTCGTAGAAGCGTATAATAGATACCGGCTCATACAAGACCATCGAATGGACAGGGTTCTATGCGCCCATAATTAAGCTACAAAATATATTAAAAATAGTTTATTATCAAATACTTACTCGATCTGACAAAGATGATAATGACAAGGCTAACCAAATACATGACTCGAGGTGGTCTATGACACCACTCACCAATGAATGGCGATACTAATCGAAATATGGTGTCTGAAAAGCCAAGAACCGCCATAATCTTTGCAATGTCTCCCGTCTCAAATTTTAACATATCTTTAAGTATTATAGGTAGTAACAGAGAAAAATTTGTCTCAACACACGCAGCAATAGACAGTCCAAACATAATATTTACAAATATAGGATCTTTAAGTAGAGTAAGGTCAAAGAAGTCAACAAAACTCTTGAAAAAGTTCTTGGATTTGCTTTTATCTTCTGCAACTAGATTTTCTTTTGGTTTTCCATTCATTAATTCTGTTTCATGAAATATGTTTATTGAACTGCCCAAATTTATTTCTTGAGATTCCCACCATTTATATTTAGATTCAACTAAAGGAGGATCAGGTATTGTTTTTCGTATATCAGGATGTGAGACTGCGTTTCTGGTTTCATGCCCATTTGCATTTGTGAGGGAATGCATTGATATACTTTTGGGTGATATAACTTCATTTTCAATTGACTGCTCTAACTTTGGGGCTATAATAGTACCTGAAAATAAAATTCCTGTTATTGTTCCTAATATTGAATTAAATTTTATTTAGACTGAAAAGTTTAACGTGCAATGTGACTAATTATAGTAGGACATTTTAATGTCACTTGTTTTTTTTAATATGATTAATAACAAATTATAAATTATATTTATATAAATTAAGATCTAGATGAAGATCGTTGTAACATTTAGAATATATCTATCTATGAGTGAAATAAAAATATGGATCGGTTTATTAGTTCAAGAGAATTTTCATACCTTAAACCACAAACATACTCATTGTTTGATTGTAATATTAAACTATACCATTCAAACATTATAGACGATTTACATTCCACTTATTCAATTTGGCAGAAATACTTGAGTTATTTTATTGATTCGTATTATTTTAGGATAATTCAAACAGCTATACGGCTTACCTGTGGAAATACTGCCATTAACTAGTTCCACGCTAGTATTTTTATTCAACGGAACAGTTTCTTCAGAAATTGGTGGATCTTTTAAGTACCATTTAGCCGGTCTAAGTAAACATGCCCCTAAAAGCGAATGGAGACAAATCGCGGCCAATATTAAGACCGCATATCTCCAACCATATGCATACATAAGTACACTCATCAGTAGTGGCATATAAATAGCGCCTAATCCTGTTATCGACATACCAACACCAATAGCTCGACCTCTTTTTTCTCTAAAGAAGGAATTTATTGCTAATGAAAACGCTGCCATCACTGCTGCTACCCCCATAGCTGAAGTAAGACAAAATAATAAGATATTTCATAACATTAACATTAAAAATCAAGATCAATTTAAATTTATTCAAACACTCACAATTAATAATACTGTAAGCGATTATAAATAACCAGAAACTTGATGATAGTGCCGTTAATACCAGTCCGACAAATATCAACAATGCTCCAACAACAGCCACTTTCCGATACCCAAATCGCCGCAAAACTGGGCCACCGAAAAAGGACAAGAGCATTCCAAACCCATGATTTAAAATGATCACAAGGGTTCCCTGTGTTGCCGTGAGGCCCGTCTCGTCAAAGGCTTCTTGAAATACCAATCCAAAGCCAGCTATAAGTGGAAGTACCACTACCTAGAAACGAAACGGTTAGAGTTCAAACACACTGAATTTCGGTTGAATATACGTATTTTTTTACTGTGCCCATAGCAAAAGTTTATCATGTGTCACTTAAAAATGATTCGTAACTTTATCAAGCCTTATTATATATTTTCTTACAATCAAAACCTAATTTTATGTCTCGTCCGTTGGGTATCATTATGTCTGAGCAAATATCGTTTCGAACGTTTATCTTTATTGGCACAAATTAGTTCAGTTATTTACTTGTAACATACTCACATTATTTAGGGCATAAGCAAAAGTCACAACCCAACCATATCCTCCATCAGGCGGTACTTTATTAACTTCACGAGACATGGTGTCGATTGTATTAGCGTCGTTAAACTATCACATTTCTTGAGTAATTTCAAATGTCCTCTTAGACAGTCCTAGTCCACTTTCACTAATCACTTGCCATAACGAGGGTATCTTTCATTATTTACCGTCACTCGTGTCTTATATAGTCCCTTTAAATTTGCGCGATATTGATAATTTAGTAGCATAAAGCTGTGTATTATCGAATTCGTATTAAAGGGCGAACTTACACTCTGCCCGCATGCAGTAATATATGATGAATGGTATAAAAGTAGGCAGTGACATTTCTTATCATAACGACATTAATGTCGCTGTTATCAAATAAACATTGGCCCAAAGATATTTGCCTAGTATCTACTATTAAAACTGTACTTTCTTTCACAAATGGTCGAATTTCAGTAATATTTTGAACAGTTGCTAGAATCTGCTAGAATTTTGCCTTGCGTAAATGCAAGAGACAAGAAGGAAAAGAATTTAGTCGAAAACCATGCTTTCAATGAAAAGTTTACACAATTTTCTTTTATCAAAAGCAAAACCTAATTTATATGATTTCATGCAGTAATTGTAGAGCTTGTATGCATTTATAAGTCGTTATGGTTTTAATTGTCTATAGATTATCATTTTATATGTGTTTAAGAACGATGTGTTAGAGATATCGTGATAAACAAAATGGGTTATCGGTGGAATATTTACGAATCCACAACGCATTCATGAGCAGAGCAGCCCATGGGCTCCAGATCAGGCGCACCTTCTGCACGATTGCCCCTTATTATAAAAAAAAATTTAGATTTACTTTCACAAATGTTAACTTAAATTACAAAAAACAATGTGTTAATAAATCAGAAATTTTTGACTGTAACTTCTGAGCCCAATATTTTATTCTACAAGGTATCTAGCTTTCGTCCCTTGCTTTATTTACGTATTCTTTGTAACCTGTTTTTTGTACATGTGACAACATAAGTACCTAACGTTTAGTACCTCTTTCTTACATAAGATCGGCGTAAAGTGGCGGCAATGCTATCACGTCAAGTGTAGTTACCGTACTCCTCCGAAACGGCTTGACCGATTTTTATGAAATTTTATATGCTTATTCAGTAGGTCTGAGAATCAGCAAGCCATTTTTCAAACTCCTAAATGATAAGTCGCGGGGCACAGCTAGTATATGTATATAAAAGCGAAAGGTCACTTATCACCAAATCTCGAAAATTGCAAAATATATAAAGATGAAATTTGGCAGGGGGCTAGTTTATAGTTAGTAGATCCGCTAAAGACGAATTTTGCGTAGTGGCCTATATAAGGAGGTCTAATGTCAAGTTTAATTTCATGCGGACGAAGTCGCGAGAATCAGCTAATAAAATAATAAATAGTTATACATACGTGATGGGTACATCAATGATGAGACCAATAAGTGCATCAACGAGCATTTCAACCCGACTTTCGCCACGGGGACAACGGTTCTGTCTCAGTTATATTAAATCAAATCATCCTTTGTTTGCTATAAAACATGTGTAACGACATGATCTTATAAATAATTAAGCGTACCGTACATGCCCTGCCATTATACTGGCTTGGTAAGGTAAGGTTGGTAAAGGTTTATATTAATCTAATTTAATTATCACAAACTCTATTTAGATTACAAATATGTTAATTATTTATAAGGTTACAACAATTAATAAGGTGGCTGGTATTAAAAAAAAGCTATACAGCTTTTCAAAAAGGTAATAAACCAGTTTTTTACCTTTTTTAATTCAGTATTCTAAAAGCACTTCAAAACTCTCGTAAGTTTATTTAATAGAATCCGTAAAGCGAACACTGCTGCCAGTAGAATATATTACGGACTCTTATTACGGCCTGGGTCTGGTCGTGCAGATGTCCATGGGCGCCGGTAGGCACTTCGGTGCCTGCTGCCTGCTCGTCTGCCCCCTTGTAACTTTAAAAAAAATAACCTATTTTTCAAAATTTATTTTAATGCCTATTTATCTTATGATGCAATAAGAATGACATAAGTATTATGAAATAAAAAAAGGAAAAAAATAGCGCAGTGTTGAAAAAGGAAATTAAAAAAATCTTAATTGTTTTTGGACAGGTCGAAATGCTATTTTTTTTTGCAAGTATGCAGTGTAAAATATTAATATGCTTCAATATTGAGCCGCGAAAAAATTCCCCAGTTTATCTTTTATGGTTAAAACAAAGCATCGGTTTCAAAGCACTCTTGGCGCAAATTCAACGGGCTGTGTAATTTAAAATATCGACTCGTTCACCCTGTTGCATTAAGTTGTCTACCTTAGGAACAGACGTCCGTGTGTCATATAGTCCTGTATATATTTATTTATTTATTTATTATAGAGGCAATGTGAGAGCGAGATATACATATAATGTAATAGTTTAATTTGTTTGAAAAATGTAATATTATTCTGTAATTAATTATGAAATATGATTGGAAGATGAACAAGTGATGGATTAGTAGGAGATTCTATATTGAACTGTATTTTTTTATCTTTGTTACCTCAAAACTTTCGACTGTGTTAACCGATTTTGAAGATTCTGTTTTTATTTGACAGCTGGTGCTTCCCGTGTGGCCCCGAATTCGGACTAGGTCTGATTATTGTAAGTCGTTTTTAGGATTCCGTAGTACTATAAGGAACTCTTATAATTTCGCTCTGTCCGTCCGTCCGTCTGTGTTATTATTGATGTGTTGATAATATTTCTGATAGCATCTAAACTATCAGGAAGTGTGAAAAGGAGCATATCTAGAGTTATTTTATCGTTTCCCTCAGCATTTGACTCTAATTGTTTAATTATTTTTAAAATTTCAAAACCTGTAGCAGTTTTAAGTGAGAAAGCATTATCATACAATTTATTATATTCAAAAAATGTGAGATAAGAAAAGCTGACAAAATTTGAACCGGGAACGTTTAAAAAATGTGAATTTATTGCTTGTGCATCTGTAAAATGTCCTGGCAACCGGTCCGACTTTTTTGGTAAAACAGAAAACTTTAAATTTTTCCACAAAACTTTTGGGAACTTAATTTTTCTATTGACATTATATTTAAAGTACGCGTGTTTTTCATTGTGGATAGCTTCGATAACTAAACGGTAAACGAACGGTAAACGAGTATGAGTCATACCAAACGTATTTAAAGGATTCTTTGAAAAATAAGAAACGTTTTATATGGATAAGAAGTGATCTAGTCTCTAAGATAATCCCCGTTTACCTGCTTGTAAATATAGAGTTCCGTGAATCAAAGAATCTTGTTCCTTTTATCAAAGAGTTTTTTGTCACTTTCATTTTCAAACAAAAAAAAAACACAAACGACCAAAGGCCTATTTTTGGATTGTATACTTTACATAAAATAGATATGGTTTATTTATTTAAATATATTGGTGTACACAAGATAAATTTCCTAATTATTATACTAAAATTCTTTTATAAAATCAGCTTCTGAAGCTGAAGTAGGAAACCTTGTGCTTCAGCTTCAATGCCTCAACCCCAGATAAATTTTAAATTTATGTTAAACAATTAGAGCACTGCGCTAACGATACTTCTGTAGCAAATTCTTCTGCTTCTGAACAAAGAAATGTAATTGATGCTAAAGAGCTTGAGCACTGGACTTATGATAAAATTTGTAATAAATTCTTCTTTATACTTCTTCTTAGAGCTCACTGAAGTGGATATTTTTTTAATTTCTTATTTAAGTAACTCGATTGTAAAATTCATGAGTTTTCTAAAGTTATTTAATTACACATAATAGCAGTGAGGTAAACCCCACGATTTGCTTATCAGATTAAACGAAGTGCAACGTACTTTATATAATATACTGATTAAGAATTTAAACATTAAAGTGTTAATCTAGTAAGAATCGTATACATTTAAATCAGAATTGCGCTTTTAGAAGTTGGCGTGAACATATTGGTACTCAGTCAGGACCCGGCAAATGAATTTAATTTTTACTATTAGAAATATTAATGATCGTAACTGCTTTTAGCAAAGACTATAACGAAAAATTATCTTTGAATTTAATTTAAATGATAGAATTATGTATAACAGACCTCAGCAGCCTTTTGGCATTCAAGGGCCGTATAGTTAAAAAAATCGATGCAGTTGTAGAATAATTATTTGAAAATATGTGTCTCCTAATCAATTTCTGTAAGCAGATTTGTAAGCGATATTTAAAATGCGTTTTATTTTTTATTGTTTATTTTTTTTATTTAAAATGCTATATTCTAGTAAAGTGCGACAAAACTTTACACTCCCATAACGCAATTGACTGCAACATTGTCACTATAACAAGGGTGAATAGGGTCACACTAGGCAAGCGCGTTACACCAAGTTTATCAACTTGACTGTATGTTTTAAAATGATTTTTACCTCAGAAGTATCGACTGGGTAAACTGATTTTTATGATGATTTTCTTATTTAAAAGCTGGTGCTTTGCATATGGTTTCATTTCAATTTGTTCCAGCTGACAATTTAGACGTTTTTTTTAAAGAAAGAGAGATTATTGCAACTTTTAACTATTTACCTCTTTGTAGGTGTGTGGAGACATACACGGACAATTTTATGATCTGAAAGAATTATTTAAAGTGGGCGGCGATGTACCCGAAACAAATTATTTATTTATGGGCGATTTTGTGGACAGAGGATTCTATTCTGTGGAAACTTTCCTTTTGTTACTTGCACTCAAGGTAAGCCATGTTTTATTAAAAATTATACTTTGCTACCTGACCCAGACCACCCCCAGGCCTACACTGTCTAGAAGAGAAACTCTCTAGCCACTCAGTTGAAAATACTTAACTTAAATAAATATGTATATGAGCCTTAATAGAGAGCCCACTTTTGGATTAAGCATTAAAAAAAGTTAACAAGAGGTGACTAGAAGATTAGGCATACTTAAAAGAATTCCTAATGATCTTAAAAAAAGTTAATAGTGTAGTTAATACTATATATACTATTAATTTTAATTATTATTGTAATTATGACCTAAACTATGACAGTTTGCTTAAAATATATAATAAAACATAACTTGTAGACGCCAAATTAAAACAAAACATATCAATCAGCATTCCCGTTGATATTGATTTATTTAAATCCATTTGCATCACTATGAAGACGTTGCAAAATAATAATTAATAACAACTGCTTTAATTAGTTTCACGTATAAATATATAAACAATGCCACCTGCTTGTTTGCCCCTTGTAATTTAATATACATATATTACAAGGGACATTTTACGGATATTTTAGCCTTATCTATAATTATTAAATTCAACAAAATTTCATATTATTTGTCGCCGCGTTCGTCAATTTTGCGTAACCAAATAGGAATTTAATCACTATTATCATATCACTAGCTGTTTTCCACGACTTCTTCTGGGTAAAATGGCGAGACCTCTTTAATGTGACCCCATCGAAAGATCCATTATTAGCAGATATCATTTTTTTTTAAAGAATGTTAGGAATACTTCCTATTAAGCTTAAATTAAAAGCTTGTATCAGGAGTGGGTGCGAGAATACACCAACGGTGGTGGGGTTTTAACCGGGTAACTTTCGGATTTCAGTCCATACCTTATATCGTTGAGCTATTGAGGCTGCTATATGTATATCTGTCTACAATCTATAAACTACTACATTGCCAAATTTAATTTTTTACGGTTTTTCAAGATTTCGGGATAGGTGATTTTTTCTTTTATATATAATATAGACAATCATATCGACCGGGGAGACTGTTCATGTGAGTAAATGCAGACGCCCATATGACAAATGCTCTCCTAGAAGGCTCGCAGATGCAATTATGTATAGTCGCCTAAGAAAGTGTTTTACAATTTTGGATGACAATTCCTACTTAAGGAAATTCTTGCTAAGGGTTATCTTTACAAATTAACGTAATGTATAACAAGCAAAAATGAGCCTTTTAACCAATTGAAGTGCAAACGACATTCGACCTTAGCGTGGCAAACCGATTTCTTGGTCGACTATACATATTCCCCGAGTCGTATTCGCTCACGATTCATTCGGAAACACCTCGGGTGTTTCTGACCTAGCAACTGTTTCCAAAAAGAAAACTTTAACAAATCTATATAGTGCTTCGATCCCTTAACATACTTTCTAACATTCTCAGGTGATGTGCACTATAAATAAATATATAAATTACACTATAAATCACTATAAATCGTTCAAAGTAAAGTGGCTGGATAAACTTTGTGGGAGCTAGGGATATGCATTCATTCAGTCCTCCTAAATTTGATTCCGGTCTGCGATACTTTTAGATCGAAAGTGTTTGAATTTCGTCGCGACCAGTTAGCGCCTTTGCCTTACCGCAAAGCGATTTAGCGTTCGGCTGCGACGCCGATGTCGCGTCGTGTAAGAGACAATTATCGTTTCTCTAACTATACAAGTTAGCGCGTTTCCATCTTATACCATTGTCGGACGTTTTGTTGACAATATAATACACATACAAGATGAATAAAGGTATATTTGCCGATTATTATTCCATTTCATTTCCATAATGACGTGTTATATATTTTTAACCGAGACTTTAAAAAGGTAGAGGTTCTGGAATTGCACTGTATTTTTGTTGTTTGTTACCTGAGAATTTTCGACTGGGTTAAGCGATTTGTATGATTATTTTCTTATTAGAAAGCTACCCCTTTTAATTTAGTCCAGTTCCGATACTTTGAAGTCGGTGTTTTTTTGTTCAAATTGTGTATAATATTATTATAAAACTAGTCATTGTCTACAGTTAATTTTTTTTACGTTATTATCTTTCATTCATTTATTTAACTCTACTTTGAGTGCAAGATAACATACAACATGATATAACCACGTAGCATACCAACTATACTAACAAAATATAGCAAATGCCTGCGATTTTGTTTACCCGGTAAAATAAATTTCTAAAATGTGTTCAACGATTTCTGCGAAAATTATTTTTTTATTGGGTTACAACTGTACTTCTACTAAAGTAGTTTATTATAGATGTCACTTTTATTATTTTTATCTATATCTATACTAACATATACAGCCGAAGAGTTTGTTTGTTTGCTGGAACGGGCTAATCTCAGGAACTACGGTTTGAAAAAAAATTCTGTCAGTGTTATATAGCCCATTTATCGGGCGAAGGCTATATAACATCACGCTAAAAGTGAATCTACTTTCTTATCTAATTTTACGCGAACGAAGTCGCGGCCATAGCTAGTATACTATATGGATAGATGTATAAACTTTCATGATAGGAACCGTCTAAAAATACAAGAAAATACAGAATAAAATTACGCAAATACACCTAACACGATGGCCTTACTTACCATGTGAAAATGGACTGGTGTTTATGTCATTCGAATTATAAACAACATAAATGCACGCAACATTTATTTTGCCAGTTGTCTTCGCATCAACTTTTATTTTTAACTAAGTTTTTAAAGTTGAAAAAATATTCACTAAAGTATTTTTAAGCATTTTTTATAATGGAGAAAAATCAAAAACTAAAGTTGAAAATATAATTTAATTGACAAAATCTAATTTCTGAGTCGTTTGCTAAATTTTCAACAGTTTAAAACTTTATGGGGGATGTTGAAACCTGAAGCCAGAAAACGCTGTCTTGTCTGCAATTTGCAGTCTGCGAGGGACGCGGGTTCGATGCCCGGACTAGTCTGGAGGTGTAGGGTTGGCAACGATATTTATTATCTTTTCAACAATTTTGGGCTAATTAACTAGAAGTTAAAAAAAAATAAAACACAATCAATATAAGTCTAAATGCAGTTTGGCAATTGAATATTTATCCTCAGTTATCATTCAATATTTCCACGTGATTTTGATGTATTAATGATATTCTAATTTATGTAATATAAATTAACCTAGATAGCTATCTATTTTTAAGACAATTAAATATTTTATTTTATTCAGGCATGCCCTATTACTTATATTGATTATTAATTTTATCTTAATTTGTAGAGTACTGCTTAATAACCTGTTTCTCCACCAATGACAACAAATCCGCGAGCCCTTTTACTAGTGCCATGGATATTATCTGTGACTTATAATCAGGTATGCTTCCTGCTATTTTTCTCCATGTTACAAATAAAAAGTTACAGATAGATCCCGCAATATTATACAGAAATACATGAGCAGTTAACAAATAACATGTTTACCTTTGGGAACATGAGCTGGGAACACTTTAGGAAGCCCTGGCTTAATCAATTCAACCATGCATTATAAAAGTGCCTCTTGTTACAAAACAATGCTGTAAAATCCCAATAAAAGGTTTTTTTGCGGACGATTCTTCGTGAGGTCGTTGACCGGCTGCAGCCTCCGCTCTGTTGCGGTATCACGTCGGCCTATAGCTCATCGGATACGGATTAAAACGAAAGGTCACAAGTTCCGTACCCTTTCGGTAACCATATTTTTATAATAAATGTTTGAAAGTTGGCGCAATATTTTATTTATCGTCCAAACTAGTACATAACTAAAACTAGTAGATAGGTATCTAAGAGAGTCCAACGATAAATTCATTATAGTATCAATTGATGCTTCAGAATAATAAGCTATAAAATTCATAATAAAATCTAAATTATTTATTCATTCTTTGAAATAAATTTCATCATAAGTAGATAATTAGTTAATCATACTTTTTTCAGTTACAATTAAGGTTTAACCACTGCTAACGTGATGAAACGTTACATCTAAGCACTGTTAATTGTGCTACGCACATGTGCTCCAGAGTTGGCTCCGGTTTTGACGCGTTTATTCCGGCTCTCCTACTCTGTTGGCAAATAATGTTATCAATATAATCGCTGTTTCCCGCGACTTCGTCTGCGTAACATTAAATTTGCGACGCCCGTTAGACTTTTTCAATCTGGCCCTATAGATCAGTTCTTAGCGGATGTTTGCTAACTGTTAACTATCTTCCTTACCAAATTTATTCGTCGTGAGATCTCGTGTTTAGTAACTTATTGATTTTATAAGTAGATAGTTTTCCCATATTAACATATATAATTGTCGGAGGTCCTGAAAAATATAATCCTTACTGCATTTGAGTAATGTTTGTTTTAGCTTTATTCAAATTCCACTCTCGTTCTTACTGTGTCGGCGGCATTCTGATATTTCATTAGCCAGCTTTACATATAATATAACCTTACTAAAAGTTTACAGTTGTTATATCAACTTTTGTTTAAGTATCTCTATATATTATATAGAATTTTATATTATATATAAGGATTCTAATCTCCAACTTCGAGACAAATCATTCTTGTAACTTTTTTTAATACATAACATTTTTTTTAAACTTTAGTTTTCTTTCTGCACCCTACGCTGCGGCCCAACATAATTAATTAATGATTATTATTATTGTTGTTTGTTATATTATTATTATTATTCAAGTCTAAACTTTCGCAACACATTATTCAAAACTACCCACCTTAAATGAATTAAACGATTTGACTGCTCTTAATTAATAAAATCTTTTATTGATGTACGATCGACGTGTAAGCGAAACAATATTATTATTATTTTTTTTTCTATATACATACCCTCACCCACTTGCACGATTTTTTTGATTTTTTTTCTTGGACGTCTAAGGCAGGCTGGCAGAAAATGGTGAGTTAGTAGAGATTGTGGGGGTTTCATAAGTTTCGTCAGCCGGCAGTCGGTCATCTTAACTCTCTCCACAGCCCCATCCTCTGGTATTTAAGTGGACCCAGATTGTATATTCGTTTACCTTTTACCTCTATATCTATATTTTAATATATAAAGCTGAAGAGTTTGCTTGTTTTCTTGAACGAGCTAATATCAGGAACTACTTGTCCGATTTGAAAAATTCTTTCAGTATTAGATAGCCCATTTATCGAGGAAGACTATAGGGTTATATTATCTCGCTTAAATTAAATCTAAATATTTTAATCAATTTTGCGCGGATGAAGACACAGGCACAGCCAGTAATAAATGTAACTAATATCAAAATTAATTACGTACGTACGTCAAGTGCTTAATGTTAGAGAGAGTAATTTATAAGCGCGCTCCACCATAGACCGCATCTACACTTTATCAAGTGTGACTGCGGTCAAGCGCTTGCCTATCTCAAATAAATATATATATATATATATATATTGGTATCTCTATTACTCTTTACTTCTGTATTCATACTAATATATGTATAAAGCTGAAGAGTTCGTTTGTTTGCTTAAACTCACCTATCTCAGGAACTGTAGGTCCAATTTGAAAAATTCTTTCAGTGTTAAATAGCCCATTTATTGAGAAATGCTATGGGCTATATATTATCACGCTAAAATTGAATCAATTTTTTTTTTTCACCTAATTTTACGAACCGTTAGTCATAAGATAACATTCTCGAATCCACCCTTTTAAATGAACATAATTTACCATGGATAGAACATAATTTATATTACATAAAGCTTATATTGCAATGGGCCTAGCAAGAACATTGTCGTTCTAAGTCTCCTTCTTCTTCTTTCTTCTTCAAGTTCTTTAGTCTTAATTATAGTTATAATGATTTAATATTGTTATTGTGACGTAATATAAAATTCACACGCTAATTGTATGATAGGCTGTAGCCGCTATTATAATTGTAAAATATCTAATTGTAGCCTATGACCTGTGAATAAAAGAATTATGAATGAAGTCAATGTTTCGACTTAGGATGACAATGTTCGTGCTAGACCCAAATGATGCAAGTGTTAATCGTGTCACGCTTATAATCAATGCTAATGCAACCCGCGTTGACGCTAAGAAGGGCCTGCTGTGGTCCTAGCACGAACATTTTCATCCTAAATAAAGTAGACTCGTCTACTTTAATTATGATGGCAATGTTCGTGCAAAGGTGCTGACGTATTCAGATCTGCAATCAAGATAAAAAAATAAAAATCAAATACAATTTAAATCTGAAGAGAATATAAAGCTGAAGAGTTTGTTTGCATGAACGCGCTAATCTCGGGAACTACTGGTCCGATTTGAAAAATTCTTTCGGTGTTAGATAGCACATTTATCAAGAAAGGCTCTATATAGGCTATAAATAATTTTTTTCCTCATTTTACGCAGACAAAGTAACGAGGACAGCTAGGAGATAATAAACTAACGCTGGCGTCTAGCTTACTTAGAAATTTAATGGTATTTTCTTAGTCTTTCTAGCGCTATCCCGGTCTAGTACCAGGATCCGCTTAGATCGTAGAGGATGTGGCTTCCCGAACTCCAAATAATGGTCAATGTTTAAAAAGACCTTAAGCGCTTCGATACGTTTTCGCTACGGTTATACCAGGAAAACTGTCAATTTATCAAATGTATGGTTAATTAAAATGATCAAATCACGTAGCATTATAATTCAAAAAATATTCTATTCCTTAAAATTTATCAAATATCTCAATAATATGATCATATCATGATGTATGTATATTTAATTCGTTCAGCGCTTGAAGGATGGACTGAAATCAATAGGAATCTGTTTAAAAAGCTGGTTTATTATCACACATAGAAAACTTTTAAGCTGAATTTCAGGGACTACGAGAATATTACTTTTTGTAGCAAAAAACAATTTTTAAAGGGGTAAAATAGTAGTTGAAATTTTTCATGAAATTCGAAGAAAAAATAATATGTACGAAGTGGCGGGTTGAGCTAATCTTCCATAAATTGATTAGAGACCTTAGTTCCAAATTCCTTAAGAGACCCAGCTGTGTAAGGAACAAGAGGATAAATAAATATTTAAAGACTAGATACTGTTTTAGAAAGACATTTTTTTCTTTTTTTTCTTTCGCAATTTCCAACACAGGCTAAATGTCCGTGCCATATGAAAGTACTATGTTGAATTTATTGTTTTCTTCGCTCTTCATTTCTATCGTTCTTTTAGTCCCTTGTACAAAATCCGGGTTCGTCTTTGATACAATTCATGATAAAACAATTGAGAACGACATTAATATGTGCTCATTTTCTTCTTCTTAGCGTTATCCCGGTCTAGTACCAGGGTCCGTTTAGATGGCAGAGGGTTGATGGGTGAGTTGAGGTGACCGATTGCCATCTGACGCCATCCTCGGAACCCCCACGATCACCTAACAAAAATCTTTTGTCCGCGTTGTTTTTCTCAACTTTCATAAAGTCTTTCAACCTCTCTTTCACCTCTTTCAGATTTCATTTTTGCGTCAAAATGTAGCCTATGTTCTTCTCCAAGATACAATCTACGTATTAGTTCTGCGGTTGAAGCGTGAAAACGTAATAGACAGAGTTACCTTTAACGTTTATATATTAGTAAAGAACTTAAAACATTCGGCACTTATAATATTATCTACTGCTCTATTTGTTTAGTATTGCATTGTTCTTCCATTTAAATTGTAGTTTTATGACATCAATTGACGATTTTTTTTACGCAAATGAAACTTAAATAGAGACCGAATTATATTATTTTTTTTATATGATTAGGCAAACGGACAGATAGTGTACCTCTATCAATTTGTTTTTTCATAATTTTTAAAGTTGTAAGGTTGATTGCTTAGAAATTGACAATGATTTTATTGGCGTACCACATCTACACTAATAGTATATAAAAATGGCCAAAAGCGTGACAAGACACGCTTATATAGAAGGGTTCCGTATCTGATGCGCTATAAACGTATTTAAGTTATTGTCCGTTTAGTAATAAGTTAAGTTATTGTCCGTTTAGTAATAAGTTGTTGTCCGCTTTCGTCCAGAATAATTTTTCTAATGAGTTTTTAGCATGTCCTATCAACATTTATCAAAATTTCAAGTCTCTACTTCTAATAGGTTGGAAATCCTAGTGGAGGGAACCACCTTACGGGCAGACGGACGGGCGGACACCCGCGTAAAATTAGGTAAAAAATAGATTCAATTTTGGCGTGATGATGTACAGCTTATAGCCTTCCTCGATAAATGAAAGGTGAAGATTTAGTAACGCTAGATTTCCTATCCCTATAGTGCACCCGAAAAGCTTTTGATCGGAATACTTTAAATTGCAAACGTGCACTTGTTTTTTTTTATGTCTATCTTTTAAGGTTAACTTAGTATAACGTTTTTTATGCTAATCAAATTTGTTCTAAAGTAATGCATTATTTGAGAAGGTGTTTTTATAAACATAGTATTAATCCTCATACAAAAACTATTTTTAAACCTCTAAGTGATAAGAGTGGCACACGCGGACGAAGTCGTGGGGAACAGCTAGTACTAATATACATATATAAAGTATATCTTCTTCTTTAAGTGCCCTCTTCTCTGCGGAGGTTGGCTATCATCAAGGCTAATTTGATTTTTGATGCTGCTGCTCGGAACAAGGATTTAGTACTCATCGAAGCCAACGTTCTCTTCGATTACTACTCCGATAACAGCATTGAAGTGAAGGCCAGCTTACAGAGTTTATTGATTGAAGACATTAGACCTGATTCCACGGTTGTTATTAGAAGGTGAAATAAGGTTTTTTTATCTATTTGTAAGAAACTATAAAGTTTTTTATAATTTAACATTAAAAAAACCATTGCGCTTTGTCCATAATGTTAATCTTAGTATCTGTCTTAATCTAAATATCGTATTATAAAGAACTTTCGCAAGCATTAATGAATTTTTTGCGTCTTCTTAATGTTAATTGGAACCTTGATTGTTTGTTTTGAAGTTATTTTCTTCTTCTGCTCCTGCTTAGCGTTATTCCAGTCTAGTACCAGGGTCCACTTAGATTACAGAGGATGTGCCTGTGGGACGAGTTAAGTTTATAATCTATGTGGCACAGGAGATTAAAAGTGCAAAACCAAAAGCACATTTTAATATATTTTGTTTTTTTTTTTTGATAACAAATACCTGCCTTTATTGATTACGGTCAATGATCTCTATCAAAAATGTTGAAACAAAGGTCGTTAATTAAGTTTTTAGTCAATAATCTATTACAAGCGATGATTAGTCGAAACAGTTTAGACAGTGAGAATATTCTGTTACTTATACGTCCTAGCAAAGTGCAAGAAACCGATTTCTTGTCATTAGCTCGTTGTATTTACATAAATATGTATGTAATGTGAAATCTATACTATAACTAATTAACGTAGATTGAAGATTAGTGAGTTAAATATATTGCACGCCTCATAACGAAAAGCTTTATGCGGAGCGCTCAACTCTCACTTAATCAAGCCTGCTCCGATCGCTAATGGACTGTCTGGATAGAGCATTTATTTTTTATTAACATACTATCTGTACCCCGCGACTTTTTCCGCGTGATTTGAGTGATTCTGTTAAATATATTTATTTTTTATGTTTTGTGCGGAAATTTTCTTCTTATTATTTTTCTAAAACTGAAGCAATTTATGTTACTCCTTGCAATAACGGCTATCTGCAATTGAAAGTCCCATTTTCTTATTGTAAATATTAATTTTGTATTGTAAATTTATGTATGTAAATAAATCCATCTTACACAAATAAAACAAAAATACATTGAGTCATCAAGAGCAGATGATATAGCTCAATCATTCAAAGTCTCATTATAACTCAATACAGTGAGTAATCTGTGATTCATATAAAATAAACAACTTGCTCCGGACAAGCGGCCCTGTGGCGCAACGGATAACGCGTCTGACTACGGATCAGAAGATTCCAGGTTCGAATCCTGGCAGGGTCGCGATTGCTTTTTATTATTTTAAATTTTTCTATTTCTTTTATAGTCTTTTGTAATCTAATTTTATAAAAAGAGAAGGAACATTCTCGATTAATCTAGAAAAATGTCTTTTATTATGTTGCTCATTATTTACAGAACTTGCGAACGGATAGATAAATATATTATATATATGAAGTAAATTATATAGTACATTTTTTTTCTTCATCTGCTATTTTGCTGTTTTATTAATTCAATAAGTATATTCCTAAACATTTATAGTATAAAATTAAACTTAACATAATATAATACAATACAATACACAGATTAAATTAATTACCAAATATCCCACCCCTGAATCTAGGGCTGATACGACATTATCCGATTCCCTGAAAGAAGAATTAATTTCTAAATAATAATAATGAATTTTTTAGACACTTTACAAAACATTGCCGAAAACAATTGTAGGAAAAAAATTCTAAACTATTTTTTAAATGTATGAATAACAAAAAAACGTTTATGAATAGTTCAAAATTATTACATTATAAGGTTTTTTTTTTAAGAAATCGTCATTACTCTACCTAGAAAAACGATAGGCTATTGATATCAGGTAAATTTTTTTAATGTGAGTTATACCTCACACAAACAATATCTTAGGATTTTAGAAGGAAATCAATAACTAGAGCTTACCTAAAAGCAGAATCTTCGAGAAGACCGTTTGCATTATCTTCTTTACCGTTTTGTGTGTTGTTGTTAAGTTTAGATGAGATTCTTCGTAGAAATCCACGAACTCCGCTAGACTGTCGTCGTGACCGTTCGTAACGTGAACTCTTAAAAAAGTTTATCTTTTGAAGTTTACTCTATAAGAAGCAATATTCATATTAAAGCCGAATTTCGAAGTCGCAGCTGAGACACGTATTTGATAATGGTTTTTATGTATTATACATATAAGTTAAGTAACATTCATTCAAATCTGTAGTTTTGGTATCGAGCAATGTATGTATATATATTCAAAGGAATTTTATACTGTATAATGACATGATTAATCCAGTTAGTAATGTTTGATAAGAAATTCTACTCTGGCTACAACCAATTTAATGTGGATATACAATGGATTGGAAAATTCCTCTACATTAAGAGTATTAAATTAGACTAGCGGTTCGCGTAATGCTCTTTTCTTTTCTGAGTTGGTTTTCTCAATAAAAGTAGCATTGGCGACTATGTGTGCTGGCAAACTGATGGACAAACTCAGATGTAAGTGTATTGCGTAAGAGATTCCTCTTCTCCTTCTCAATCTTTCGTTCGATGGTGTCAAAGGGTCATGACACAATCTGTAGTAAATTTAAATAAATAATTAATTTAATATGACGAATTTTATAATTCCCTATATAATGCCTATTTGTTAATAAATTATAGATGAATATTTTTGGGAGAGGGTAGACTTAGGATTCTTATTATATTGTCATAGATTTATTATTAATTTAAAATTGGTTTGAGGTCGTGACCTAATCAATGGTGGCATTTGAGTAGCTCTTGCTGCGACCGGGTCATATATAAATGACCCATTCTAACACTGGTTTATATTTGATATCCGGCCTCCTCGACCCGCTCTTTTTCGTGCCTTCCGAATCGCAAGGTCGGATATTTGAAATCCAGTATCCATGTAAAATAGTAGACGCAATGCACACAAGCTCGTCAATCTCTTTGGCCTTTAGTCATCGCTTTGGCCTTTAGTGGTCAATATGGCGACTACGATTGGTCTGTCAGCACCATAAGGAATCGAGAAAATCTGAATTTTACGGATATATGTTGTAGACTCGAAATCTTTCGTTTTTTTTATATTTTTTTATTGAGATAAATTTAGGACACAGATACATAGTTTACAAGTAGAGAGTATATTTTTATAATTAGCTATCTAACTTGTTCGTTTGTATAATTTTATAATTAGATATAATCGTAATATTATGTGTATTTAATTCATGGACAACAATTAGATACATTTTCTTCAACACCTACTAAACTATTTTGCTTTAATCCGCGAATGAATACGGTAATTTCTTCCAACTCTTAGTCGGTTAAGTAATTAATTTTTTTATTGACATACACTTCAGAGGCTCGATCCAATAACTTATTTACTTCTACATATTGATTTCAATGTTTAATACTGTATCTAAATCATCATAAAACTCCGTTTCAAAATTAACTTTGCTTCGCCTCAAGTTAAACAGTAAAGCGTAGTAAACTGGCCTGCTCCAAAATCTCACTTTAGCGGCTATAATTTCTTCCAACTCTTAGTCGGTTAAGTAATTAATTATTTTACTCACATAAACTTCAGAGGCTCGCTCCAAAAACTTATTTACTTCTACATATTGATTTCAATGTTTAATACTGTATCTAAATCATGATAAAACTACGTTTCAAAATTATGCTGGACGTCTATTGACAATAAACTATCTTCCTGCCAAATTTCATCTTAGATACAGTAGATCGATTTTGATGAAATGAAACCTAAACATTGTACCTTAATAATTTACAGCTATTAAACTTCAAATTTAGCCACTATGTTTAACGTGATTTTCAATTATGAATATTTATTATATATGGTTCACTATTTTGAAGATAATGGCTTAAACATGAAAGATTGATATATGCTGTCGCGGGCATTTCTGTGGAACTGTTTAAGATAAATATTTCCCTCATACACTGTACACGCGTTGCTCAACGCAGCGCATGCCAAAACAGCTCACAGATGGCTGAATTTTCTCCTACTTACTTGACATATTATTATTTATTTAAATGTCTTTATAATTTATTGCCTATGCGTTATCCTAATGTATTTGCTATATTGTTGTAAAGTTTTATTAAAATCTCTTCAGTAGTTTTTCCGTATCTATACATCCATTTGTACGAACTTTCGTGTTCGTGTAATATTACAAATATACCCTATATTTGTTAGGAATTTAGTTTTTAATGTTGTTTATATTTTTAAATCGATCAATTTATAATTCGATATAGAAAACTCAATTTATGAAGTATATTTCCGTGTAATTTTCACTCACAATTAATTTTCCACTAAATACTGTTTACGTGGCGCTTTACGTGTATGTATACTCGTACACTGTCAGTATTTGGCACTTACTTTCGGTACCATATTCGCTAGCGTATGCGAACGATGAGCGCGCATGAGCAATGAGTAGGCGGAGCTGCAGCCGTCAACTGAGCCTCTCAAAATATTCATTATTTTTACAGTACAACGAAACAGAACAAAAATATTTTGTATAAAATAACAAGATTTTTATACATGCTGCAGAAAAGGCAGTGAGACTCTGCTCTAGGAGCTGCTTTTCAGTCTCCGCCTGATTGCCAGTGCTGCCACACAGACGCGTGGAATTACAATTACAGTATGAAACGATACAAGGAAAATTAACTTACAACTAAAGTGCATGAGCTGTTTTATATAACATAATTTCATTACACTCCTCAACACACAATATTGGATTATTTTAGTGTCAAAAACTAAATTAATTAGACTAAAACAATACTTTTGACTCGAGTTTACAGCTATTGACACTATCGCATAATATTTCCAATCAAGTGTTATATACATTCGATTGGAAATATTAATAATTATCTTCAAACTGGCGAACGGTGGCAGTCAGCATACAGTTGTGTTAATTATAGAACTTTGATACTTCAGACGCCTAAGAAACGTTAAGAAGATTTTTTCGTTAAAATAAACGATTACATAAAAATGCAAGTTGTGTGATGATCCACTTTTCAACAGGAATGTTGATTTAGCCACATAAACGGTATTTGTAACATTGCAAATTGTATCTTCTGTACATAAGTCACAGGTTTTTTGTTACAGAACGACACGCTGAAAACGATCGCCGTGGACTATCAGACGGTGCACACCGGCTGCCCGGCCAACGACCTCCTATACTTCATCTTCCTGGGATCCGATGAAGAGTTCAGGAGACAGCACTACGCAGAGCTGCTGGACCACTACCATTCGAGTCTCACGCGAGCTCTGGAGCAGCTCTCTGTGGACCCCGACGTGTACTCACGGAACAATCTCGACAGTGATCTGAAAGAGGTAACTGTTATGACCCAGGGCTAGAGAGGATTGTGTTAACGTTGGCACCCGCGCTGTGAGAAATATGGTAACGCCGAACTTTGTATTGGTTACGTGAGACGTACATAAGTAGTATCACAAATTGTAAAACATTTGTTTGTAGTCACCGCCAGCAGAGTAGAGAAACGTGTAGTTCATTTGTTAAAAGGATTTTTTTAATCGAAATGTAAACTCTACGGTCTCTAGAGTAAAGCCCTAATAATGTAAACTAAAATGGTATTTAATAAAGGGCTAATTTGCTTGTTTTTTTTTAAATCTGCAAACTCGAACTTGTGCCGATACATTCTGTCAAACGTAACAAGTGTCACCTTACCCAATAGGTTGATACGTTAACCAATCGCCAAGGTCTGACGCTGCTGCCTGTTTCAGCTGCTCCCGTACGTGATCATGCTAGGCGTGATGGTGCTCCCCGTGGTGATCGTAGACGCCCCCCCTCCTGGCTCGACATATCAAATGGCGAATGAGGAGGATGCCGTCGGTATCCTGATGAACTCCTCCAAACTGTACGCGCAGAGGTTTCGCGGGATCATTAACGACTGCATTCAATGGGGAGTGATATAAAGCTTGCAACGAAGGTGTTATATATGCGTAGCAACTGACGGCTCCTTCATTATCACTTTTGATAGGTGCCGACTTAATTCTCCTCTCCCTTTTAGTCTACACCCACTTTCTCAAATTCTTGAATTAAATAGGATTGACCACCACCATACCCATGATGAAGGCTAGATAGGAAGTATATGACTATATGATCAGATCAGATCCGGTTGGCACTTAAAGTGAGTGGTAGCTCAAAGAGTGGGCCAGAGTAGCGACACCTGGGTTGCAGATCTTAGGCACTGCCTTGGTTCCTTCCTCTGCAATGCGATGGATCCGGTGACTGAACGTATGGCAAACAAACCAAGCCACTATGATTAAAGTATGGCTCTTTCTGATGAGCCCTCAAATTCTTTCTCTTCTGGAGCTACTCATTCTTACTCATTTAGAAAGTGTCGGTATCCGTAGAATAACACTCCCTTGGGGCATCCTTTAGGGACACAGAAGGTCCGTGGAAAATGTGCAGCCACAAAAGTGTATTCGTTATATATACTATCGCAGGCCGCATTCACTACTTATCTATACAGCTCTCGAAATAGGAAATACATTGGTGTTGTAACTTAGTTATTTTTATTGAAATAAAAATGTATTATTGGTCGTTTTATCTTTTCGTCCTTACCACTTAAATAAGAAAGTAAAACAGCTGCAGCTCCAACTATATAAGCACAGAAGTTTTCTTTGGCTCATATAAATCGTAGTATAAGTAAAGTTAAATCTAATAGTTTTGTGGGACCTGATGCAATCCCGCCCTTTTTGCTAAAAATTGTAATGTTTTCACTGTACCTCTTTTCCGTATCGTTAATCTTTCTCTAAAAACTGGAACTTGCCTCGAATTGGGAACTGTCAAGGGCCACACCTCTCCGGCAACTCTTGAAGATTACAGTCCTATTGCTATCTAGTCTTCTCCGGCAAAATTCTTCGAGAGCATTCTACATGGACTTTGTACCAACAACTCAGACGAGCAACATGCTGCTGCTCCGTTTCTTGCGGATGGCTAATGATCTACCATCGGTACTTGGCATTAATAATAATATTTATTTTTATTAAGGCAGATGGCCCAGTTTTCAGTAATACATAAGTTAGGTGTAAGGTTAGTAACAAAATCATAATAATAAATTATTTTTAAATAAAAAAAGAAGCTGAAGCTGAAGTCGGTACCGAGCCAAATAGGTTCTCCGCTAAATTGACGCAGATGGACCGACTTCAGCACATCAGTAAGTGGCTACTAAATCGTATGAAAGTACTATTTATTTTCTGCTTTTTAGTTCGTCGCCTTTTTGTTTTTGAAGGCCGTTTTCTTTTTATTTAAAAATCCTAACTCTGATATGAGTTTAGACGTCTAAAATCAATTTCTTTTACTTGTTCTGTTGTTTCATTAATATAATTATAGGCTCTTTACAATAATAAATGAACTACACCCCATATACGTTTATGATTTTAAAAATCTTCGACTATCCATCGTAGCAGTACATCCCATCACTAAATACGTCTATGACGTTACGTTATACGCATAACACTTTGCTTAATTTTTCTTTCCATTAGATTTTATTTGTATACTAGAACATTCTGGGGTTTAATTTAAATAACTTCAACTTCAAACCAACAAGAGACAACACATACGTTTTAGGAAAAATAAGATCAATTTTTTTATGTTTTCGTATTATGACTTGCTTAGTATACAACATCCCCCTTTCCCCCCAAATTGCATTACGTAAACTTGAACGCATTGTACCCGTGATGAAGAGGGGGGGGGGGGAGATTGAACAAAACGGGACCGTGCTTAGCTCCGGCCGGCTTTTGAATATACGAGTATGTTTCAAAATATCGCATACGTTCTAACGAGCGATATGTGAACCGTATTGTAAAATGTATGTTGCTAAAAACTTCTTTAGCCCAAATAAACATGTTTATATTTGTTGTGGTAAAAAGTAAGAAGAAATTTATAATTAATATATATATATATATATATTTTAATTTATTTAAATAATAAAAAATAACATTTATTTTTATATTGAACGATACAAACATAAACTCATTCGAGTTTTACCGTATCGATATTTCGTTTAGACTGAAAAACGGTAGCACTAATCTAATGTTGGAGCCAGACATAGCTTCATTTGAACGATCATTTCAATGGCTACTAGCACAACAATTCAATTTATTTAGTATTCTTTATTCTTAAATTATTCCTTTCTAGCGGACTCGGCGCACCTTGTTCTGCCCGAACGCTGACTTATTTTTTATATAAAATTATAGCGCCATCTATTGGTCGCTTATGCCATCGAGCGCCCACGGCCGGCCAGCTCTACCGCCGTATTTTAAATCTTTCATATCTTCTAAGATATTCATTTTAATGATATGCTGTTGAAGGCAATTTTTATCTTTATAAAATGTACAAGGTATCTAGCGTATTTAAATGAATAAGGATTAATACGGCATTCTTTAAAATAGCTTCGTAAGTAGTTCATTATTTTTTTTTTGTAATATGTAGACTTTTATCTTCTATAACATAAATATAGACATCAACCTTCTCCATGAATCGCTCTGTTTCCTTCCTCTGCTTAGACATATTTGATATGACCTTCTAAGTAAAGTCATAGATTATTTCTGATAGAGAACTAATTTTTGTTCTTGTCAAACCAAGGACTGGTAGACACTAAGACTTTGTGCCATTAATAACTGTTTTTATGATTTATATATAAAGTCTATCACAACTTTATAATATTTGTAAGCATTATCTAAATATATGTGTCTGTAGCATTGAAATTATAATTTCTTACTATTTATTTGCATATGACTATATATACTGTACCTTTAACAAAAACACAAGTTAAAACATTTTTGTTTGCCTGTCTGTTTGTTCCGGGTAATCTCCGAAACGATAATGCCGATTTTAGTGGGACTGTAACTGGCAAATAGCTGATTTTATATAATTTGATAACATGGGCTACTTTAGTTTTATCATCACATTTCACTTATTACCCTGATAATCAGAAGCCAGTGGACGGTAATTATTGATTAGTATTAAGTTTTTTTTTTACATTATAATCAGGCAGATACAGACTTGACCTGAGCTGTTAAAGCGTTTCTTGGTAGTTACATAGAATTATTGAAAATCTATGTGAATACCACAAACTTTACACCACAAAACTTATATAAATGGATGAAGTCGCAGGTATGGCATTAATTGGACATTGAGACATGAAATTAAGAAGAAGGAGAACATTATTATGAACTTTTTCTAACCTTTATATTTTTCTCAGGTATAAACTTCCAAATTAGTAAAAAAAAATGTATATGCTTTTAGGACAAACATCTAAAATGAATATGATGCAAGCCATCAACAATGCAATGGATATTACCTTAAAAAATGGTCATCTTAACTCGCCCCATAGCCACATCCTTTACCACATCCACAGCAATCTAAGCTGACTCTGGTATTAGACCGGGATAACGCTAAATTCAATACATTAAAACATTTCTGAAAGAGTACTATAAATAAGTTGTCATCAACTTTCTGGAGGAAATTCGAAAAACATTAAAATTAAAATAAAGACCAGTAGTTCTTGAGATTAGCGCGTTCAAGCAAACAAACAAACTCTTCAGCTTTATATGTATATTAAGTATGGATTGGACGTACTACGCATTTACTTTGTTATGATTTTATTTCGTACTATATGCAATAAGGCGATACACAAAGCAAAATACCTATGTATTGCCAGTTAAAAAATAATACCACTGCAGGATATACAATCATCAGAATTCGAACGACTCATTGGTAGGGAGCATTTACTAGGTAAGTCTGAATTCCAGTATTGTTTCTAAATCAATCAGAAGTAGTTGATGCAGTTCTATTTTTAATGAGGGCGCTTGTCCTTAATAAAAATATATTTATAGTAAATTATTATTTTATCAAAAGAATACACTAGGACTAGTTTTTAGGTATTTCTAAAATTCCAATACTTTTCGTACTAAGCTGAAGTGGTATTGTTTCGAAAACAAAAGAAATTCTTAATTTCCACAACGAGCAATGCACTAAAAGGGTTTTAAAAATTCACTGGGGCAGGAAATAACATGAGTCAAGGTAAATGACGCCCGTAAATTTAACCTTCTCAGAAGTTTTCCCTTTTAGACAACTCCACTTAAATTAGTAAGGAGTGTGTGGGACAACACTCCAGCGGTGTTTGGGTTTGAAGCCACTTTTTCAAAAGCTTGTGTATTTTCTAGTAAGAGTTTGTTAAACTGATCTTTATTCCATCTTCTTACCGCTTCATCAATAACAATTATAATATAACGTGGTTATGTAAGGTACTCATTTCTCAGAGAACACAACGTTTTTTTTGTATATATTTAATAAAAAATACAGTTAAAAAAACTTTTGATATACATAGTTTGTCGGCAAACCTCCTAATTGTAACTTTTAACTCTTACAAAACATTTTACAATACTAAAAAAACTAATAATATCTGCAAACCTTTATTAAATAAAAAAGAGGAGCACTGGCACTGCGGGAGTCCCAACAGAAGTGAAAACGAATAGTTAGAGGTGTTGGTATCAGTGACGTCAAAGTTGAGCGTTCGGTGACGTAGACGCAAATTCTATGACTCTTCTAATGTCTAGTTAAGCTGCTAATTCGTACACTTAATTCCTTCCTGTTAAATAATATGTTTTTTTAAAAGTTACAAACAGACACTTCAATTTTATCTATCTGTAGGAATTGATTTCTTTTCTAAATGAAAAATTATAAATTAAGAAATATTTTATAGCTATTCGATTGCGATAACTCGTTAGGACTACCGTCCAGTCCAGTTAAGGCCTCTCTAACGGTTCTTCCTTATTGGGATCGCGGCCACTTATCCTGGCATTGTAAATGATACTTATAATTGTTGTTGATACTTTTAAATAAAAAATATAAAACGGGAAAGTGCGAGTCAGTCTCGTGCACTAAGGATTCTATACCATCATGTAATACTTTACAAGGGTCTTTTAAGATTTATACTTTTCATAAGATTTCTTTTAATTAAACGTCTCAGAACCCGTGAAAACGTGAATGACTATTGTACAATTAAGTGGCACTTATAGGACATGTTATGTAAAGGTTATAGGTTGAAAAATTTGTAAAATAGAGGTAGTATAATGCTTTCTATCTGTATTCGTTATAAAAAGGATTTGGAAATAGAATATTCGTTATATAATAGTGTATTTTGCATTAGCTCTAATGGACAGTTCTAGGGGACTTAGAATGCATCGTTAAATCGAGAAATTCGTTATATTAAAGCTCATTACATTAAGCTTACACTGTAATTGATATTCTTAAGTGCTTATAAAAAAAATCGAATAATAAAAAGAAGTGTATTAAAAATAGATTTATATCATTACCAAAGTTATTTTTCGCTATAGCGAAATTATTGAAGCATCAGTTAAATACTTCGACACTTTGAGCTATGTCTGGCTCCGGTATTATAAACAAGTATATAATTCATATAAAAATAAACCATCATCATCATTCTCAACCAATGACGACCCACTGTTCTTCAGGTCTCCTCGTTTCCTACTTTTTTATCTTTATTTTTTTTATAGGTCCTATAAAAATAGATGAAAATAAGAAACGCAAAAGAAAATATAAATAAGTTAAAGATGTTTCCAAGAGGGGTATTTCTGAAGGCAAATATTAGATCATAGCACTTCCGTATATAGGGTTTTCACTTGAGTTAATGTGTTATATCAAAAATGAACGTAACTCGATAGCAGCGGCGGTACAATTCGAGCGTAAGAGGCGATTCTGCTCAGTCAATATAAAGCGCAATAAATGTGCCATACATATTATACTGTAGCCAGACATAGCTTCATTTGAATGATCATGGTTTAACCTTTGTTTGTGCTTGTAAAACAATGAACGGAAATAAGTATTATATTACTTTTTTATTAAATTGGATTGAGTATTAATAATTTTTTAACTGTTTTAACGACATTAACGTTCAGTTAATAAAATTTTCGAACGAAGTATTATAATGGTGTACCTTCAAAAGAGAGTGAAATAGCGGGGCGAAGTTCGTCCAGATACAAAATTGAATTTCCGAGCTATCACTAAGTTACATTTACCCTCGTCTTCCCATTTCCGATTTCATGACAGACAATTGGTGTTATCTTGTTAATTGTCATGCATGGAAGTGATTATTTGAAGTCCTTTTACGAATAACATTCTTAAAGACTATATTTTAATAATAATGCATGGAACGAAAAAAAATAGTGCATTGCTGTGCTTTGGTAGCAGTTTAACGTTTAGATTAAAACATAGCAGAGATTCTTGAGAGATTTAATATGATTCCACTGCGGATTTGTGAAAACAATTTAGTTTTCCCTATTTATTTAAAGTCTGTTAAATTGTGTAATTGTATACAGAGCAAATAAACGCGAAAGTTTAAAATGTGTTATCGTAAACCAATTTTTCAAAATTTGTCAGCCGGACTATGCAAAATTACGATGCAAAAAGAAACGTGCATCAGGCTTATGAAAAGGAAATGTCCAATTAAATTCAACACTTCCCATAAATCCGTTTTCCTCGCAAATCAACACAAAAAGTAAACCCCAAAAACATTGTGTACCTCTAAAGTCCTACGTAAATTATAACTGACACTCCATTTGTCGTTTTAATGGGTAAGTTGTGAGTTGAGTTGAACAATAAATAAATGACTTTAAACAGAGCGGCCCTCCATTAAGTAAAACTGGTGGATTATGTCCCACTGATGCTGGGCGTTTTTGGAGTGATCCATACACAAAAAGTAGATTGAATTGTTTGTGATTTATTAAAAATACCTTCACATACAAACACACACATTAACATTAAATATACTAACACAGACATACATACACAATCAACTCATAGAGTCTAGTAACTCTTTCCTTGTCTTGGGTTTCTCTCTTCTCTTCTCCTGTTGTTGTAATTGTATACTTTATTTATAGCATTTAAATTAACACTCGATTGCCTAAAAGTACAAATATACGCATTTAATGTATCTCTTCTTCTTCCTAGCATTAGCCCGGTTAAATACCAGGGTCCGCTTAGATTGTAGAGGATGTGGCTGTGCAGCGAGTTAAGATGACCGATTATCATCTGACGTCATCCTCGGAACCCCCACGATCTCTACAACCTGATGACTAATATCACAGTGATATTAATCGGATCCCACTGTTTTACGTGCCTTCCGAAACACAGTGGAGGTCGAATATCAAATATATACCAGAGCTAGAATGGGTCACCCATCTATCACCCGGTCGCAGCAAGAACAACTTAGCGATCGACTCAAATGCCGACTACTGATTAGGCCACGACCTCCACGCATTTTATGTATATATAGACAAAATGGAAGGATGCTGATACTTATAGCACAGGTTTTCACCTATTTTAAGTATCAGCGACACAACTTTGAGATAATATATACACGCAATATAATGTCTCAGTGATGTGCATGTAATTTCTCAGAAATGAAACTTTTTCTTATCTTACCTAAAATTTTTATTCGTCTATCCGTCAGTATGTCTGTTTTGTCTAGAGAAATAAACTAATTTTAATAGAGTTTTACTGAAACACCAGCTATTTTATACTAGCCCATAGCAAAGTGATCAAAAACTCATAGGCTCGAGTAAATTTATTATGTTGCTTCACCTAATTAATTTAAATCCCATGACTTTTTTTCATGATTAATTCCTTGAATCAACTTAGCTAAGATCCGTAAGCGGCCGAATTTGTCTGTATTTTTTCGTGGCATTTAAAAATCCCGTGTCATGGAGGCCAGAAGAGTCTCTGGCAGTGACGGATGAGGTTTAAGCGCTTCGGGTCCACCGGAGAGCTTGTGAAAATAACGCCTGTTCATGATAAATATTACGAAAAAAATAACACGAATTTTTATTAAAAACAAAACTGAAGGTTGGAATTTTTTCATCTGAGGGTTATGCAAATTGCCTCCAAAAGCCCTGTTAATCGTGAAAACTTGAAAAAATATCTCTATCGCTGAATCGGTACGGTAAGCATACTTAGCCCTCATTCGCACGGAAGCGTTTTTTACCGCGCATTAAAAAACCGTTCATATATATGAACTCCCAAATTTTCGTTTCCACGACTGCTATTTTATAACACGACTTTTTTCAACACTATATTATATACATATACACTATATTTTTGTATGGACGACTCTAAAAACGCACCAACGCCGAGATTTAACGCAATGCTTTTTTAACTCTCTTGCGAACGAGGGCTAAGCTAAGCTAAGCTAATCTTACGTTAAAATCGTTCGTTTTTTATTTATATTTTTTAATATTGAACAAGGTAGAATCTCGACGTTTTACTTTCGAATTACATTTGAAGTTTAACCACCAGTAAGCCCTCATTCGCACGGGAGTTAAAAAAGCGTTGCGTTAAATCTCGATGTTGGCGCTTTTTAAGCGTCCATACGAAAATATACTGTATATGTATATACATACCGTATATGTATATAGCGTTGAAAATATAATATTTCTCGATAAAAAAGCGCTACCGTGTCAACATAAACTTGGGAATCCATATGTTCCATTTGAACGCTTTTTTAACGCACGTTAAAAAAGCTCTCGCTCGAATGTGGGCTAAACTCTGTTAGATTGCGCAAGATTTAGAAATATGATGACCATTAAACATTGCTATATGCTGTTTCAAGTGCCGATGATAATTGGCTAATACAATTCAGACAAGCAAATACTACGTTAGCTGAAAGTAGATAATTGAGCGGAACTGTTACATGTTAATTAGTCATGGAAGGCGCTGCTAAAAGATGGGTTTCGTTTCGTTTTCATTTTCGCTGAAAGTTTTCCAATAATTACGATGCTGTTAATCGAATCCTATATTTCTCTGTCCTGTAATTGGCCTTACATTGCTAAGGGCTGTTGAGTCACTGGAGCAGGGAATTAGCATTTTCTTCAAGCTACAGGAAAACCTTTGATACAAATATTTCTCGACAAATAACTTTTTGAAAAAAAGAGGAGATCCTCAATTCGAATGTATTTCTTTTTAGGTTTTTTATGAGCATATTTTAAGTGCATCAGTTATTTTTAATAATGGCCGACTGACTATGGTTTGACTCGATGAGACCAAATGTTAGGAAAACGAGGTCATATCCGTGAATATTAAAATGTGTGTATAAAGCTACTTATTTTTTTTTCATTTGTAAGGCAATACCCAAATAAAATCTAATTTAGTATCCTCAGATTGTAGAACTAGATAAATATGTTAAGTCATAAGTTTTTGTTTTACATGTATTTTGTTTAGTATTATCTTAACTTTTAATGTTATTTAAAAACAATACTAAAGATTTATTAAGTTAACGAATAATTTGACTGATTGCTGATTTAAAATTCTTTTATAAATTAAAAATTTCAATTAGTGTTTGACTTACCGGCAAAAATTCTTAATGCATTTGAAATATAATTTGTTATAATGCCGCTTCTAGACAGCTATTTTTTTCTTTTGACCTAACACTATAAAGTAAATCAGTAAGTTACGACTTACACTTAATAAAAGTTACTGACTACCCTGACAATACGTATTATTTACATGATATCTACTACAAATTTTACTTAAGATTATTTGTCGGAGCAATTTTGAAAAATATCAATATTTTCCAAATGGGGATAAATAGTATTTAAAATTTAATTTAAGTTGAAGACAAAAGAGTTAATAGGGTTTTCTGAGTCTTTTCTGCATTAGTTATAAACGCTTGGAGTCCAAAACATCTTACAGCAACATTCAAAACTTCTTATAAATTTTAATCATTTCCCTTTCTATTTCAGTGGAAGCTGACTTTGTGACCAAACAAGAAAAAATTCTGAAACTCTTCTACAATGGCCTTTAATGACGAGTTTATGCCACCGGGAAGTCTCGCAAACCGAACGAAACGCGAAAACAAAATAAATTTTAAATCTTATATATCTTACTAATATTATAAATGCGAAAGTTTGTACACATGGATTTATAGTTGTCTGGATGTATGTTTGAGGCTCTTTCACGGAATACCTGCTGAATGGATTAAAAAAAAAACTTAACGATAGTATAATTCATACATTAGAATAACATATAAGCTATAAATTATTGATATTCGTCGGAAATTGAAGAGATTGTGCGGGTTCCGGGGTTGACGTCAGACGGCAGTCGGTCATGTTAATTCGCCATATATGGACCGGGACAACGCTAGGAAGTAGAAGAATAAAGAATAAATAAACCAGCGGATCCGGCTTTGTCTTACCCGAACGTTGGCTCAGTCTGACGTAAGATGGCGGTAGACAAAGATGGCTTTTAAAAGATTACAAAGTTAACGTCACTCTAGATTTTAGAGACAGTTTCTGTACACCAAGTAATTGAAAAAAAAATAACATTACTGAGCAAAGTAAATGGAGACATAATGAAAGTAGAAGATAAAAATTTAATAGGATGTAATTTTAGATAACACTGTATACAAAATTTGAATTATTTTAATAACGACATTGCCAAATTTGACAATTAATATACTTGCGGTCGACATGACTACAGTTTGACCATCTTATAGTAAAATGTACACATGTGTGCCTAAATCGTTTGACAATGGTGTGCGTGCGGTTTTATGTTAATAATTTAATATATTTATAATGCATATTTTATAGGATAGCCTTCGCACACCCTCCTCTATATATAGACAAGCCAAGGTCTTTTAGTAGGTTGTATAGGGATTTTGCTGGTATACCCCTTGCTCCTACCTCTACCGCGTATAAACTGAATGAATCTGAATGAATTCGCGGATTTATGCAAACTGGTTTAATTTTTAATACTCCTCATGGATTTTCCCAAACTAATGCTCGATTCAACAATCATTTCCAATATGATTGTTTTATTTCCGACAAATGAGACTCTTGTACTTTATTACATCACGCGAAGAAGTTTTTCTTTTTTTTTTAAAAAAAAAGAATATTAGAGATACTTTTTAGGTATGTCTAATATTCCCTTTTCCCCTCCTACTAAACTTAAATTAAAAACTTGTATTAGGAGTGGGGTTTTTTCGGTATGTGAGGGGGCTTTAGGATTATCTATTTTAGTTTCAATAATTCGTAAACATTGTTATAAGAGAAGAATTATGCGCGACGTACAGATTTCCCGCTTTGCATATTCGTGATGATCCATCGCTTAATTAACTAACTACTCCAAGTTTTAATACTAAATAAAATTGATTATATTAGAAAGTTCTTGAACAAACTGTAACTAAAAGTTTAATTAATAGGACGTATATTACTGAACAATTTTCATATGCTGAAGAATTCGAACTGAGTCGCCTAGAAACGTAATGAGTCATTTAAAAGCTTGCATTTTTACCAATGCTAAGAGCAAGTCAAGTAGCATCGTTACGCTCATCAACCCTTCAACAATTCTATGAAAAAAAGAAGAAAATTGCCTTGCAAGAATCCGGGTTAAATATGTCTAATAGAGTAATAGGAAAACACTATGCAGGGTACCATGAACTGGTATTTTACGTACTTGTGTCTATAAGCCATAGTGGTTGTTTATTATCTAGCAAATAGTATAGATGTTGAAATGATATGAAATGAAATTTATTTATTTGCTGAATATGTCATTAGGTTGTTAACAAATTTATTAACTGTTACAATATTCCGCTTTGTAGCATGATAATAATAGATAGTTCATCAGGAAACTCACATGTCAATTGAATCGATGAGCTTACAAATAATAATACAAAAAAAAAATGTCCAATATAAATTTCGAATGTGAAATTATACAAAATTCTTTATATTTATACAGAATTATAAAAATAAATGAAATAATAAGAAGAAGAATTATACATATACATACATGGCTTAATTGAATTACGTCTCATTTTATTCACTTTTTTAGCCGTCACTAATAAAATATAGGAACTCAGGATTAAAGCAAAGTAGTTTAGTTTTTCATGCATGTCATGGATTTCCGCAAAGTAACGCCTGATTCTATCAATTATTTAATGTTTTTTAACAAGCGTGAATGTCTCCATAAAAAATGTTATTGTCAGTTCGGTATTTTTATTTTATTATTAAATTCAATAAAGTGGCCCAGAGCGTGTCAAAGCTCATATACATATAATTGATTGGAATCTTATACGCGATAAACGTATTTGTTAATTATCATCAAAAATTGTTGCCAGACTTTGCTCAAAATAAATTTTCTAATGAGTTTTTAGCATGTTCTATACAGATGGAAAATTTGAATGTCTGGCATTAAACCAGTTGATGGAGGAGGCCTACGATCAGCAGTGAACACACAGGCTCTCTAACAACGTTGAAGAAATCTCTAGTGTTAAAGACCCGTCACACATCACATTTATCTTGCTTTTGTAGGTTGGATGCACTTAAAATTTTTCATTCGGTTGCCTATGTAAATTGTTATTTTAGCGAAATTGTTCTTGTCTTTTGCATGTATTATTTTGTTACGACTTCAGAACATAGTAACTCTGCTGAATTTTCCCCTCAAGTTTTTTGGATACGTTAGTTATGGTCGTTCTAATGAAAAATAGGTTTGCATCGGGTTTACCCGCAATTGTGTTTACTATGCCAAATTAGTTACTTTTTATTTTATTTTATTTTATTGAATTTTATTTTATTAAAAAGGAAAGTTTACGTGATATACAATGGTTACATGTTACATTATACGTCCAACTTATAAGCTAACACAACATTTATACAGTTCTTAGCCTACTTAATAATTTCAATACCCGGGGATACAATTCGTCAGGCTTACGTGAACGTTTGAAATCGACTCGGATTGAACTAATATCACGCGGCGACGCATTTACGTCGTGCGTGCTCGGTGACAGATTGCGTCAAGTGTTGCCATAACTAGGCTAAACTGAAAATTTACCTCAAATTGGGGAAAGCTGAAATTTGTAATTGTGCATTTCACAGACAATATTAGTTATATTAAATAAATTTTCCTTCATAGCAAATAATTTATTGCTATATAAAAAATATTCTAAAAATATTGTTCGTTTTTTCAAAACCTGTTTACTGACGAGAATAATAACGCTGGAATCTTAGGCCGATGGTATATCTCTATCGCTTGTTCCGCGCTCTCGCTTGCACGCTTCACTCAGGCGGAACGTGACACTTTTTTGTGCGTACAACCCCTTACGTCTCTTAGCGTAAACGATCTGGAGCCATTAAATCAAAAAAATACTCGCAGGTCATCTCGTGTTAGTGATATGGCCGCGCAAATTGATCGTTCTCAATTTCACTTTCCCCTGCTTTTGGGTTTTTATTATTCGTCTCGGTTTTCACATCTTATTGCGGTGTTGTTATTTTTACCAAAAAAAAAATGCGAACTTTCCTCGCAAATATTCTTGCAATACATAATATATCACAAGCATAGTACTACGATATCTATGATTACTACTCGCTCCGCAGCCAAATCTTCTGCAATCTAAGCGGACCCTGGTACTTTACCGGGATAACGCTAGGAAGAAGAAGAAGAAGAAGTCCTGGTACCTGTACCTCTTTCTCACATAAAATCGGAGTGAAATTGCGGCAATGTTGTCACGTCAAGTGATGGTATTTTTGTCGCGTTTCATTCGGTTTGTGAGGTGGTCCTTCCCGCTGGCCTAAACTCGTAATTTAAGACCGGCAAAAACCAACAGTTTATTTTGTATTTTAATAATATTTGGGATACAAACAACACACTTTAAAAATATATAGCTAAACAAATAATACTACTTCTTAAGTCAATAAACTTTCCACAATAAGGTACACAATAAACAACTTAAGAGCAATTATAAAATTAAAATAAATAAATTTTATTTTAAACCATTTTTGTGCAAAAGTATCTGTTTCATAAGTTTCACTTTGAAAAGAGGTACTCTTACATTAAATAAATCTAGGTCTAGAAATATTTTATTTACGTGAAACAAACAATTGCATATGCGTAATACTGTAATTATTGTTAATTTAAATTATTCATAAATTTGTAACTTTCATTCCTTTCTATTATCACAGCATATTCTATACTTAAAAGATATTAACTATTTTCCGTGACAGTATAAAGTATGTTTTCGGCCTTTAAATGTTACTTAAGCTGATTATTATTGCTCGTATGTGCTTCCTATAGTAACGGGCTTAAACGCAACGTTACGTTACGGTGTAAGGTGCTTAATATCGCTTATATTTAAAACGCTTGTTTGTCATTAAGCTACTAACAAGATTTTCTCTTAACACCCAAGTCGTGAGGAGTGAATAGGTACTATTTATAATGTTTTATATTATTATAAATGTTATATGAAATAGTGATAGTAATTTTGTCTTATGGAACGAGCTTCACACGATTCAATTTTCTTACCATATACATACACATATACATGTGACTGGTGCGTCACTTAGAATACTTAAGAAGGGTACTTGGTACTCGATTCTCGTTATAATAACGTAATAAAATTGGTACTTAATTTATGACCAAATTTTCTTAAAATTAGATTAAGTTTGGCCATACGTTCTGTGGGTAATTTGATGTTCAAAGCGGTTAGTTTGTTTATGCATTTTCCAGCGTAAGAAAACTGATCAGTTATAAAAAAGATTTGACTTTTTAATTCCAATGACGGCTGTCAATTGGAATTAAACGTCATCATATAAATAGTAAATAAAATAAATCAGTTAATTTTTTGGCTATAGTGTATAAGTGAATATGTGATGAGTGAAATAGATATTTTTGTCTGTCCTAAGCCAGGACTAAAGTGTGAAGGGAAAACTGGCCATCGAGAATTGTTATTTAAAGTTGATTAATTTATTGACAGTGTATTTTTTTAACAAGCCATTAATATGTATATATACGCCCTATAACAATTAATATAATTCTTATACCAATAAATAAAATTAGAGACGACTGTATTGAAACTGATATCCAGATGATATCGTAAATCCTTCATTGTTCTCCGTTTCTTTTGTTAGTTAGAATGTCGCTTAACGTTATTCAAATAAGATGTCATAAATGTTGAACTTTTATCGTCGGGCTTAACTTTCGTTCTATTGTATGTGTATGCAAATTTATAGTCTTATTTTGACAAATACTATAGAATGAAAATCACGTTAAAATAGCGGGTTTTAATAGACTGCCTAAAAGAGCCCTACCTCAACGAGACGCCGTGGCGACGTAGCTACGCTTCTAATTTGGCGAAGTCGCCATACCGTCGCCAAGTTAGTTACCTGTTTTAAATTTTAAAATGAATTGTTTGGAGACGTCGCCATGGCGTCTCGGTGAGGTAGGACTCTAGTAGAGAATTTAAGTGAAAACCTACGAGTGCAAGTAGCATAAGTGTTACTTCTAACAAATTATTTTTTCTTACAAAAAAATCGTAATTCTTACGGCTGTCTCTGCTGCTATTAGTTCCGGCTAATTTGGCCTCGCTGCTCCACCCGTGCCTCTAATGATGTTGTAGATTTATTACGGTCATCTCATTTTCTGTTAGAAACGGCTAAATAAAACAACGCTTTGAATTAATTTTGCGCAGTTTACACATTATTAGTGCAGCGACACTAACTTCCGCTCTGTGTTATTCGATTTCGATATGTACCGATATGTTTCTACAAAATAATCTTTCTCTCTTTAAAAAAAATAACCTACTTCAAATTGTGAGAACTTGACCAAATTTAAGATGAACTACACGGGAAGTAGGTAACTAGCTTTGAAATAAAAAAGCATTTCATCAAAATCGGTTCACCCAGTCGGATGTTCTGAAGTAATTAATAAAAAAAGTACAGTTTATACATAAAAGTACGAATTCAAAACCATCTCCTTTTTTTGTATTCGGTTGAAAGCACCGCCTGTTGCATGTACCATCTATGTGTAATGCCTAGAATGAAACGTAAAGCTGACAAAGCTTAGAACGTAGTATGCCATCTTTATGTATATAATTCTACCATACGTTTGTATGTCACTGAACTCGTCCTAAACGGCGTGACCGATTTGAATAAATTTTTTCGTAGTCCTTTGGTTGGCGCCTTAGATGGCTTAGATTCACAAATCAACCCGACAGATGGCGCTGCAGTCGCTATCTAGGTTATTTATCTATACTAATATAAGATTTGGGAATGGGAACGGGTATAATAAATAATATTATAGGATAATGTAATGTAGTAAATAGTAAGTAACCCAACCTTCGGGCAGGACGATGTCTGCCGGTCCGTTGGCCTTTTATATAAAATTCTTATCACACAATGTTAGTTACCGTTCTCCTCCGAAACGGTTAAAGATAAAGCCTACGCGGACGAAAACGAGGATTACATCTAGTATTAATATAGAATTTAGTTCAAAGTTGCGTTAGTCACATTTGACATTTCACAAGAACTAAATGGCATATGAAAGAAAATTAGTCTTTATTTGATGAATACCAGGATGTCATCTGGCTATTGTAGATGTCGTATCTGCAAAAATTAGAATTTTTGATATATTTTAAAGCTTTCACCAACCAGACGTTATTAGCGACCCATCGTGCATCGCCCGCAATTCTGAAACTGGATCAATTTATGTTGATTATTTAAAATCACCTGAACCGTTTGCCAATCGGCCAGTATGCTAATGTTGACGTTAATAAATAACACTGATTGTTGAAATTTGATACGGTCACTTCTAGAGAGTTCGGATTGTTTGTCTGTCATTGTGTCACTTTCGAATTGCTCAGCAATTTAGGAAAAGTTTGACTTGACCGGCCCGTTGGCGCAGTGGGCAGTGACCCTGCCTACTGCTCCGGGGGTCATGACGCATCCCATGGGTTCGGTACATAATTCTAGACTCCCCAGTGGTGAAATTTTTTGTCGGCTTTTTCATGAAATGTAATTTTTTTAAAACTGAATACTGTATAATATTTATTATTACTACCTAATGCAATGCGATTTTTAGTCAGAAACAAATTTCTTCAATGTTTTTACAATAAACCGTAATGTAAATAAAACTTAAAATTTCTTTAATCAATTGTTTTTGCATGTCGGCGCGGCGTTTGCATCAAAGGAGCCGCGAAGTGCGTAAGCTTCGCGCCATTTAGAATTAGTAGCGTCGTTTTCCTTTGACGTCGCCGCGAGTTTCATAGATAAAGAAATCTAACAGAGTCGTCATTAGGCAATTAACCAATAAAGTATTTTACTATTCCGATTTTTAAACTGGCATATGCATCTCGTAACCTTATTTAGGGCATTAAATGTAGCCTTATCACAAAGTTTGCGTTACGTTGTCAGATACACCCTGTATATATTTTCGATTTATTTATATCTACTATACATTAATAATATGCAAATTCATAAAATATAAAAACCTTGTATAGGTACGTAAATAAAATAAAAATGATTGCCTAACGTAATCAACATTTTGGATTAATGAAGGTGACTAAATTAAAGTTAGAAGAAGGCACAAGAGAGTCCTCTTTTAGTGAATGTTAAAATTTCTATGTGTTCATTAAAACCTCCGGGTGCCATAACTTTAGCGAACATCTCATAAACTACTTTTTTTACAAAAATGACCTCTGTACTAACAACTAAGAAACCTTTCTTTCAAACATTGAACCCTTACGTTGCAATAATATGGTTCAAGGATATAGATGCACCTCGAAAACGAGAAACGGAAAACGGAAAAAGGTGCTTTTTAAGGCGTAGATAAGCGGATAACAACTCTGGAAAAGTTTTAAACAAATATTTCTTTCTAAATGGATAGAGCACTGAGTGTTTCTGCTGTAAGTCGTGAATAGAACATTTGAAAATCTTACATTTTTATCCTAAAAGTAGAACTATGTTAGAAGAGTAAGATACTATGATATTTATGGTTAGGATAGTTATGATCTGCTAATGCTCAAATAATGAAGGCTTTAATAGAATTGTGGGCTTTGGCTAGTCTGGCCCAACGTCTACCATCTTTTCCTATTAGTAGGAGTTTGTAAAATATATTTCCTTACAGAAAAATAAGGTGAACCATAGTCACCAATATTACTCTCCAAATTAGCAAGTCATCAGTTCAGTTTAGTTACACCAATACTACTAACACATAAATTGAATAGACCCTTCTTTTTCTGGAATCATATTCGAGCACTCTATAAAAGAATCCCTTAGATCACTTGGGAGGTACAGAGAGGACATACATGATAATTTGGTAGAGTTGCTGGTAAGTTTGTTACATTCTTAAATGTATATATATATTACTTAACTAAACACATCTATGTAAATAAAAATGAATGTCGCTAAACGCAAAATATCTTTTTGCTTCCTATGTTCCTTGAGGTACGCGGAAAGTTTTAATAAAAAAAACTATAAAGATACACTTTTGACTGAACGAAGTCTCTCCGGTGAATACTTCAAAATACGGTCTTATCTTTTATTTTATTTATTTCTTCATTTCAGATACTACATAGATAAGACTTAACTAAATTCTTTTGAAATAATAGCGATTTTGCTGCGTAAAATATCGTACTTAAATGACAGCGTTCAGGCAAATTGCGATAGCTCCTACGTAAAGCATCGTATAAGTCACATTGATGTTCACTTTTTTATGTTTTCTAAATTCACTTGATGTGTTCTATCAACTGTATTAATTTCAAAGTCAAATACTTTACTTTGACATATACAGCTATTAAAACTTACCAAGTTCATTTAGAAAACGTAAAAAAGTTAATATAACGTAAATCTGGCTTACGATCCTTTACGTAGGAGCTATGGATTGTATTTATAGTACATTTCGTGACTGTAACTGTTCCATTTCAAATATTAGTTAGACTAGGTTAATTTATAAACTTCCTTTTGGTGCCGTATAGTAGTACGCTTTGCATAAGATTTTCGTGCTTATTTACTTACTATTTGCTACCATTTTTCAGAAAGAAAGTTCAACTTTCACCTTGTTAATTTTGCGTTTTTATAAATCTACATAAAATCATCGCGTCTTGAATGACGTAACATCTTGCTAAACAAAACAGCTGTAATTGAGTGTGATTGGAGCGTATGTTAGCAACATTCTTTTGGCAAGATGTGACGTCAGGCCCTCAAATTACCGTTCAGTGTCACGTGATTTATGAGTTTAAGTTAATTGACTTCAATTCTATCTTCAAAATATTACAAAATCTAACATACTTTAGTAATTCCGCTTGATTTATGTAATATTGGAATATCTGTCAACTATCCAGAACGAAAATTTATAAGAATTTCGTTTTGTGGACACTACCCTATTAAAGTTTGATTTTGTGAATATTAAATAGATATGATTTCAGGAAATTCAAGAAACGAGAGGTGCCTGTTTTATGATGACACCGGTTTTTAACAATGAATGGTCATTTATCAAACACTATAAGAGTAATACTTCTGGAAATGAACCATAATGAAACGAAACGCAACGGAACGAAAAGGAACGGAATCAAATCGAATTGAAACTAAATGAAACGATGGCTGTCTATGACCGTTGGCGCAGTGGGCAGTGACCCTGCCTTCTGATCCGGGGGCCGTGAGTTCGATTCCCACCTCGAGACTAGGTGTATTATCTATATGTATGTATTTATAAATTTTTACAAAGGAATATTTGTGTATAACAGGCGTCTGTTACCTATAAAACAGGCATTAAGTTGTCTACCTTAGGAACAGACGTTCGTGTGTCGTATAGTATATATATCTTTTCAAAAATTCTTAAAAATAAATCCAGTCAGACACATAACTCAATCGGATACCTTGCTAGTAAATATATAATTATTGTGCAGTATTCCTAGTTGGCCTCTTTTGTTTTTTTTTTTAATTGATTGTTTTTTAATTTTCATGTATACGGACAGTGGTTGAAATATTAAAACTCGCAAGCGCTGGCGTTCACGGTGATTAATAAAACTCGAATAAGTTTATATTTAAATCAGACAATGTAAAAACAATGTAAATATTCTATTAATTATTCATATAGTATATGAATTATAAATAATTATGTATTTACTGTTGTATATTTTATGTAATTATATATAACTATGAGAGAGACGAATTTCTTAGCATTCCATGGATTCGCCGTGCGGGTGCCGGGTCCATCGCGTTGCAGAGGAAGGAACCTTCAAATATTTCTGCAAAAAAATATTTGTGTATAACAGGCATCTGTTACCTATAACACAGGCATTAAGTTGTCTACCTTAGGAAGAGATGTCCGTGTGTCATATAGTCCCATATATATTTATATTATTATTTTTCACATGTTAAGGTACAAAGGACATTTGTTAATATTAATTTAACCTAATATTTCTTATTGTAAGTATTCATTTGTTAGTCACTTGTTGACATCACTGTAGGATGATATATTGCGTTACATTTTTCATAAAATTTCTTTTACAATTTATTATGGTACGGGAATCATTTGTATAATTGTGTATTAGAAAATAGACATAATTTTATATAAATTTTTAAATTAGGAGCGGCGCATTTGCGAGCTTTCTAGTATAGTTGTCCATGGGCGTCACTAGTCATTCTGTGATAAAACATACAAAATCTCATTAGCAAAATTATTTACAGCGAATTTACGAAATTCATTTAACAGATACCTTTATTGAGTACTAGATGTTCGAAATCAAGACAATTGTAAGAAAATGTACCTCGTAGGCATGGATAGAATTAAATAATGATCTCATTACATGCTGTGTCCGCGATTTCATTAGCGTAAAATTAAGTAAAAAAAAAAAACAGATTCATATTGAGCGTGATGATATATATAGCTTATTGCCTTCCTCGATAAATGGTCTATCTAACACTAAAATAATTTTTCAAATCGCACCAGTAGCTGAGGTTGGCGCGTTCCAGTAAACAAACAAATTCTACAGCTTTATATATTAGGATAGATCAAGAATATGAAAAGAAATAAAGCAAAATAAAATAGGCAAACTGAGGGATGGGATTCTCTAAAAATTTCTTACCTTGCACAATTCCTTTCTGGCATGAGTTAACAGTTTCGGTATTTCCAAACCGATACAACTTAGGGACCTTCGAGAAAACACCAGCATATTCGTTCCTCAAAGGCCGGCAACGTATCTGCGAGCCCTCTCGTGGTCCATAGGCATCGGTTGTCACTCAAGTGAACCGCCTGCCCGTTTGCCCTTTGTTACAAAAAAAATGTCCAGTCGGGTAGGGCGGGAATGGAAAACTTATACATTTCTGTCTTAGCTTACGTTTCATAGTAAATCTCTCTGTAACGTAAAAAGATGGCGTTAATCTTTGAGGTTCTTTAAAAAAAAACATGCAAAGCTCACGACAATCAACATTATATTATTGCATATATGGCCAATTCTTGGCTATATCTTTAAAAACTAGTGTACACCACCACCAACGTATTATTATTACGGGTATAGCCTGTCCCTGGCTAATTGGCTGGCCTGGCCTCCGAATCCAATTAGAAACGCGCGAAACGGGCCTCCCTGAATTTATTATGCAGGTCTTGTTTAGTTTGCTGGCCGCTTTAATTGAAACGTAGTGCGTAACTCGTCTGTCCCACTAATGAGTGGCTTTGAAGCATTTCGCTTAACGCTTAAATTAATATAATGCATGTAATTTATATCGATGAATTTTTGGATAAATAACAATTATTTATCCAAAATTACAAATGTGGATTATCAAAACGTATATCGTTTATGATTTAAGAAAGTTAAAGCATAACGTATGGAGCTAAATATCCTTAAAAATGGATTTTTTGGAAATTTACGTAGGGAATAATAAAATTTAAAAAGCGGCTGAGGTCGTAGGATTGTTTTAAAATGGAATCGCAAAGGAAAATAACCCTAGTATACTTATTGTTAGTTTATATCAAAAGGCAAAGTTAAACCAAACAATACACATTTTTATAATTATAACACTGCAAATAAAAACATACAAACTAATAGAAACTAACGCCTTCTGTTATTAAGTAGATGAACTCGTATAAAAGATCTGCTAACAGAATGACACATTTAATGTAGTGCCATCTAGCCAGAAGCAGCAAATGTCAGTAATCCAAATTTCAAAAAAAGTTTTGTATAATGCCGGAGCCAGACCTAGCTCAAAGTGTTTTGTATATTTTTATCCTTGAAAACTACAAAGTTCTACAAAACTTTGCGCAGTTAGACAAAGCCCCCGGCTACACTACTTGATCATTGAAGTTGCTCCGGCATAAAGGCGTAGGCTCGTCCGAATCTGTTGGTTAATTTTGATTTATAATCGACAAAAAACAATATCTGATAATATTTCTAATCATTTTATTTGAATATTTGTAAAATTTTGATACGTACAATTTTCGTCCAAGAATTGTTTTGAAATACATAATAAAATTTTCTAGTGTTTTGTACGATCCCTTAAAAGGGAAGGTGGCAACACTAGTTTTGCACATTTCACATTTCGAATGTTTTAAATTTTGTTTTGATATACTTCTCGTGATTTCTGTGAAATTTTGTGCTAGGTTAATAGAGGACTTATGTTTATAGTATATTTATAGTGGTTACCTTAAAGTATATGAAAGAAATCAAGCATAATAAATTTATAACAATAAAACAAAATGTTAGTGGTTCGAATTTGTTATTATTATTAAACTTTTACCAATGTTATTATAAATAATTACTTTTCATACCGGATATTTCACTTACGTTAACTTGTAAAAAATATATTTATTTTAGGGGTTCCTTACCTATATTCAGATTTATAAGTTTTGATTTATTCTTTTACAAATAAAATGTGAAAGTCGATTTTGCTGTTTCAGGAGTTATATAGATCTTGCCATCTTGGCAAGTCATCGTCGCCAAGAGATGGAAGCGCGGATCAACGCGTTTTTGGGCAAATGCGATCACACTATTTTGGGTCTACAAAACTTAAAAATGCAGGTAGATTAAAATTTGTGGGTACTCTCTTACCACTTTCATTAATACTTTTTAGTTTAACACTAGATGATCTGTAACAGCTATGCCTAAGAATACATTAATGAGTACAAAATAAGTGTTGCTACCTAATTTATTTTGATTCCCAATTATTACATTGGCATCCTAAGCACTTCCAATATCAGAAGTAACATAAATGTAATCCTGTGGCCTCATTCATATTCTACGCCAATTCTCATCAAGTTCAGATAAGCTATTCAAAAGCCTATCTTTAATAATTGAAAGACAAGCACTAGCAACTGATTTTATAAAACACCATAGCATTTGCACACATTTACATAAACATCTAAAAAAAGAAGTGTGTGTTAATGCTATGTAGCAAATTCTTTTAAATAATAGCTAGACTGGTAAACATGGTCAGAGAAGAGTGCCTACACATTGGCCTGACACCATAAAGAAAGTGGTGGGCAGTAGTATACAGCGTGTTTTCCATTTTGTACATAATCATAACTTATGGAGACTGTTACATGGTCACAATACTCAGCAGTGAAGTAACGAGGAAGAAGAATAAGAATATTATATTTGAACTCAGAATTATAATTTTCAGGCTCAAAATTTCATCAACCATTTGAATTGTGAGCCTGCACATTTGAAAGATAGATTTCTGAGTTGTATGCAGCAGTTGGACGAATACAACTACCTTGTGACTGATTTTAATATCGCTCTGGACAAACTTGGTAAGCATTTCGTTAATTACCTATTTGTACTTTCAACATTATAGAGTTGTGGTACGGGAAATTCCTTATTTATAAACAATGATAAATTTAAGTGTTGGATATATCATTTAATTTCCGTCCAGTCATAAAGTGACCTATTTAAAAAACAAATTTGAAATCACGCAGATCAAGTCTTACTTAACACTTTATATCATAACACATACTAGTTATACTCAAACTCTAATATCTTTTTTACAGATTTGACAACCAACATAGAATATCCTGTTCATGATGATTCAAATGAACCATTGCAACCAGTGCCCCTGATGTCAACTAATTTAAATGAACCATTGCAACCAGTGCCCCTAATGCCAGCTATGAACTTAATTGACGCACTGAGTGAACCAATACCATCAACATCAAGAGCATGTTCCAACCAATGCCCTTCTGAGAGACCGCTCAAAACTAAGATACCGAAGGAAGAACAGCTTTTGATCATGTTTTCAAGCACATCATGTTCATCTGAAAGTGTACCCATTGCCAAAAGTGAGAAAGAAGTGCAATGCCAATTATTGGAGAAAGTGGAAACTTTGGCTATAGATGGTAAGGTATTTGTGATCTTATAATCTATACTAATATATAAAGCTGAAGAGTTTGTTTTTGTTTGAATGCGCTAATCTCCGGAACTACTGGTCCGATTTGAAAAAATATTTCAGCGTTAGATAGCCCATTTATCGAGGAAGTCTATAGACTATATACCATCACACTAAGACTAATAGGAGCGGAGCACCAATGAAGAATGTTTCAAAATCGGCGACTTTTTTTCCTTTTGAGAGCTTCCGCCTACGTGCGCTGCGTAAATGGTTAAAGTTTCGCAAAAATCATGTACGACGGAATTGTTCCCCTTTAAAAGTTCTAAATAAAAGTCCGCGACAGCATATGTCTATCTTCTTATTGATTCGACGGCAAATATGTTATTATTTTTTTTTAATTAAATTGTCGTGGCCAGAACGTGATCACATTGACGACTTCAATAGAAGCAAGCCTCTTGTGTACAGGTGTGGACTGTAGGGGCACGCAGGGTACGAAATGAGGTTGCAAATCGACTGAGTCATACCGCAAAGACAATCTTAGTCGATGTTGTCTGCGAGTCTACACCTGGACATTAAATCCTTACTTTGACCAACCGGAGTACGGAGTTATTTAAGGATAACCAGATTTGCCAGTGTAGTTTATGTTCACCTGGTTCAGTAGATGAAACAATTTTTTTTCACTCATCATTTGATATAATTCCACATCTCATAACATTTCCTACTTCTTATACTCTGTGCCATGTTAATCTAGTAGAATTATAGGACTCATCTATAACATCAGTCATCTACCAGTGAAAGTCCCGTCAAAATCGTTCCAGACATTTCGGAGATATTGCGGCACAAACAGATGGACAAAGATCACAAACATTGTAATCTGGCTACCGTTTATCTGTACTAATATATAAAGATGAAGAGATTCTTTGTTTGTTTGCTTGAACGCCCCAATCTCAGAAAGTACTATTCCGATTTGAAAAATTCCTTCAGTGTTAGATACCCCATTTATCGAGGAAGGCTATTATAGGCTATATCATCATGATGAAATTGAAATATTTTTAACCAATTTTACGCAGACGAAGTCGCGGTCACAGCTAGTAAATCATATGCATTTGGCAAAAGGATTTCATTTCGATTACAAACAGACGCATCAATTTTATTTATTCGTATAGATATGATGTCATATATACATTTCCACATTAACAATATAGTACAAAGCTGGAGCGACTCAACTCTATGCAGTTTCATTTCCAACTGCTCGTACTGACTTCGTTCTGTCAAAAGTTAATTTTTATATTTTTTCTATTAATTAAACCTTTACGTGTACCTCAAAGAACATTAAAAAAAAATTAGCCGAGCTATCCTCGAGTTTTGCCCTTAGCAATATTCATTTATATTTATATAGTCTTCAAATAACAATATCAAAACCCAAATAAATACTTTACACTTAAATAAGATACTGGTATGCGAGAACTATACCTATATACCAGTAAGGCACAAAACGGCCGTAGCTTGAGCTTTAATGAAAAAAAGCTCAAAAAAATGATACAAAGAAAAAAATTTCTGATACAATAAATAAAATTATTCCTCATCGTAAAACTCGCCCCACAGCCACATCCTCTACAATCTAAGCGGACCCTGGTATTTAACCAGGATAACGCTAGGAAGAAGAAGATTTACTTAGCGTATACCATTGTGGTTTTACCTTCAATTTAAGTAGTACAATAATGTAATAACTAAGTTGTATAAAAGGTGGAGAGAGGGCTGATTATGAGAGACTACTGCCCCTTATAGAGAAGTAGAAGGTTTACAAATGCGTTGTTCTTCTCCTAAAAGTAAGAATAATCCGATGTATACGTTACTTAAATAAATTTTTCTACCCCAACTCAACTTAATAACCCCTTGTTAAATAAAAATAATTCAACTAGAAGATAATAACCAGATGAATATTAAATTTGTTTTGCCTAATTAACAAGATTTGCGTGGTTTTATGTAAATGTCGTCATGAATTCCACATGGACACATAAAGGTGTCAGTTCCAAATTGGAAATAAAGATGAAATCTGATTTTTCTTCATTATAATAAAATAATTGAAAAAAAGTATTTTTTTTAAATTTGTTATATATATTGGACTATTACGGATGCTCCTTAATTATATTTTTATCATTCCTCAATCATTGTCATTAATGTAATTAAAAAAGTAATGAAATCTTTAAAAAAAAAATATTCCTTGTTAATTTTCTATAAGAGACCAATTAGGATTACTTGTTACGCTAATTATTAAAAAAAAAAAATCATCAGTGAAATAAAGTTTTCGTCAGTGATTAACAACTGGCGTTGAGTTATAAAGAATTTTGAAAATGTCCTATTAAAATACCGAACAACCAGTGACACTGCTAACATTAGTACAAACATCTTCAATTCAGAGTTAAGAGGCAGAAATGGTGCTGTTAGCACTTTTTATCTAAATAAAATATTTGTCGTACGTCAAGGTAATATATTTGAGTCAGACAATTAGCGGCTTTTGTCTACAACGTGTGAATGCCAATGTAAATGTAGAGCAAATATTTTTTTTTACAAAATATAACTGGAAAAATAAATGACATATTTATCACAATTATTATGAAACATATTTTTTTTTGTATTGAAGAGAGCGTTGAAGACTTGTTGAAGTGTTTAAAATGGGTGAAGTTTGCTGTAGTGATTGTATCGATTGTTGAATTCAATTCAACGCCTTGCGTCACGAATAACTGCTGTCCAAAGAAATGTTGTTTGTTTTGTTTGTAACTGAAACTATGAGACAATCACCGTTACCTATTACATCATGATGTGATTAGAATTTCTCTTTTTCTCTATTTCAATAAAGCAGCTTTTGAACTTAAATACATATGTGTTTTCTATTTCTAACAAAACTAAAATCCATTATGTACCGTCCGTATGTCCGTTATTCATCCCCTAATTCATCAATTTTGTTTTCACCACAAAAAGTAGCCTATTTTCATCTCTAAGGTCAAATTCATTTATATACCGAAATTCATCAAAATAGTTCAGTAGTTTAGTCAAAGTCAAATATGTTATTAGACTTTACAGTACTTAAGAACGTCATATGTATAATAATTATTAATAATATTTTTTTAACCTAAAGCTAAGTTTACCAGGGTTCCGACGCACACTGCACTGAGAAGAGCCCGCAAAGAACTGAATCGGGTAATTTTTTTTATCACCATTTCACAATAATTCAGACACTGCGATAATATAAAGATATAATCTGTTTGTAGCAATTGTAACAAGCTATTTATTTTAGGTTGTATTTGTCCATAAGCGCCGATAGTCGCTCAAGTGAACGGTCTACCCTTTTTGCTCTTTTTCCTGATGATGCTTCAGTGTCAAAGCGAAACGCTTTAAAGCGCATCGAAAAGTTTTGTTCTTGATTGAATTTAATATCATACATGTGAGAATTTTGTGTAAAAGTCGCTAGCAGACCAATAAAAAAAAGTAAAAAAAAAAATTAAAAATTTTTGTCGGCGGGTTCAGTGGTGGCTTATGGGTTGTAGCGTAACACCGATTTTCCTTCGTATTCATTTGCGGATCTTCGCCCACTTAGATATCAAAACTATCCAGGCTAACAAAATCACATTACATGTAAACTTAATTCTACCTTCAGAATACCTCAAATAGTTGACGTTCGTTCTAAACTTTTTGTCTGACTTGCTGCGTAAAATTATTAGTACATAATACATACGGACAGTATCACGTTTTCTGGAAAAGACTTAAAGGAGAATGTTTAATAACAGACGAGCGAAAATTCAGCAGGACAATGTCTGCCGGGTCCGCTAATTATTATGTTAATTCGATATCTCATACCTATCACAGCTTTATAGTAGAACATTACAAAAATTTTAATATATCAGTCACTTTTTAATATACTATTGTAAACAATAATGTACTCGTCATTTTTGAATATATCATTGTTTACAAAATGTGTTATATAATGAGGATTTCATTTCAATTTACATGTTTGTAATGCTGTACTGTGAAGTTGGGAATTTGGAGTTATAATAATTTACTTCATAAAATCTATATAAGCTTCATCTTAAGTTGTCCCGATAGAACGCAAATGCGCGATGCGAGCGAACCGAGTTCCTACGAACGTGCGATCAAACATAAAGACGATGCAATCGCGCGACCTTTAATTTAGACACTTCTTAGACATCAATATGTTTGATCGCGCGTTCGTACGCACTACGTTCGTTTGTATCGCGCATTCGCGATTTAGTAGGACCAAGTTTTAGTCTTCACGAGACGAGTTCTAGTTTTTCAATAGCGTGTTTAATGTGCACACATTCATTAAATCTATGTTAATATGTGAAGCAAAAACTTTCGGTACGATTTTACGAAAATTGCGTGGTCGGAGGATAGATAGATAAAACTTTATTTGCACAAAAAAGGACATCTTAAGACTATACATGATTTGCTTAATATCCACTGTTCTAATAATAATTTATCTACTAAGTTGTTAGTATACATTGCAATAAGGAAATATCTGTACACCCTTGGCCTGATCTTGTCCGCGGCGCACGCCACCATCTGTGCCGATAACTAATCACGCAAGTTATTTGATATGTGCTGTTTTGTCGCAGATATGATCACTTGTTTATTTTTGCACGGAAATAATTTTCACATTCCCATTTTTTTAAAATCACGTGGTGTGCAAGTGATAATGCATGCTTAGCTTGTACGCAATGCAAGAATGGAATTTCAGAAATAGCGAAAAAATTAAAGATTTAGAAAATAAAATTGTCGCGTAGAACCCGTCTACTCTTTATAAGTTATTCGCCTTTATTACTACACATATCATCACCGTTATAAAATAACGTATCAAATTTATTTAATTGCGTACCGAAATTGATGTATTCGTTAAAAAATTATACATTTACTACCCTCGAGCATTAGCGTGCCCCCCCCCAAAAAAAGTAACTAACAAAGGCTTTCTATATACGTATAGGTATTTTTTTTATTTTTTCTGTTGCTGTCGTTGATCTAAATTTAATACATGCATTTTTAATTTTTTTAATGTTTGCACGAAAAACATATTTTCGCATACCCACGCCCGCACGGTTAAAGAAGGTATTTAAAGGACACGTGCAAGGACATTAAATTTGTCAATATTTTGCATGTTATTGTATAAATCTGATTCTGACGGGATTTGTCTATTCTGCATCCACCCTTGTACAACATTAGTAGAGTCTTTAAGGCCAGAGAGAATAGTCATGTTTTTAGAAAAAAAAGAAACCGTGTTAAATCGGAGGCTGCATCTATATTTTATCATCAGATGTGATTGCAGTAAAGCGCATGCTTATTTGCCATAAAAAAAAATCAGGAGACATGATGTTTTATTGTCACGTTAAAAATTCACAACATAAACCGCGTCACGCTGTTTGTACTCATAGTGAAAAAAAGTCACGAACTTGTGGATAATACTCATCGTAAAAGTTAAGATAAAAATAATAGCAAAACATACGTTTTATTTAGTGTTGATTACACAGGTCTGCAACAACAATGCTGTCTGGATGTTTTCAACTGATTCCTATGTATTTAGGTGCACTGAAAATTTAAAAAAATATTCAAAAAAAAAATTATAACGTCAGGCTATTTTGCAAAACGCAAAATTTTGTTATAAAAAGGGGTTTTTGGGCAAACTTGGATGCAGACATAATGAGGGACATTTTTTTTTAAGTAAGGAGCAAGTTGAACGGTTTCTTTAAGATATTAAGAAGATGGAGGGTTGGAGGATTCATAGAGACTTTCCAGATGCTTCCTGCAAGCGAAAATGTACCAAAAGGAATCTGACTGGGAAAAATCAATGTGTTGATAGAAAGTATTTTAGATAAAGAAATCGTTTTGGTACCCAATTAAATTTAAAAAAATGTCTTTTGGTTTTTGATATGATAACTTGATTAATCAAATAAGACGTAGATACCTACATTGATTGAACACATGACGTTCAACGACAAAATGCAAGTCATTTTCGGCTTCCGCGCGTCCAATAACATACGACGTTACGTCTAAAAACTAAAACGGCTCTCAACTTTTTTTTCAGACCTGTGTTATTATTATTGTTGGTCGAAGTCTTTAGTTGGTCGAAGTGTAAACAGTGATGATAATTAAGTGATATTGACAATTTTATCGACTAATTGTTGGGTTCGAAAGTGAACGCGCAGTTATAATGTGTAGGTTGTAGGAATCTGCCAGCGTGATATTAAAGGTCAAGCGGTTCACCATGACAGTGATCACTGAGAATTATATAATTTTAGCCCGGTGCCGTATAAAAGTTAGCAAGCTATATATCTTTCATAATTAAAAATTACAACCGTGCGATTTGCACTAATTTCCACCAATCAGTTACTAGCTCTGGTTTCTTCGAACCGATCTTCTTCTTCATCTTCCTATCGTTATTTCGGTTTGGTACCAACGTCCGTTTAAGTTACAGATGATGTTGTTGTGGGACAATTTAAGATGACCAACTGCTGTCTGATGTCATCCCCGGAACCCCCATAATTTCTACTAACATCCTTCATTGACATCAATCGGGACTCACTGTTTTACGTGTAATCCGAAACACGGTGGAGGTTGGATATTTCAAAAACCCGTGTTAGAATGGATCATCCATCTATCGCTGGCCGCGGTAAGATCTGCTTAACCTTACTCTCAATCCAAATGCCGGCTACTAAATAAGCTACCCCCTCCTGTGTTCGAACCGATATGCCTTTGATATTAAAAGTGTACACTGATTTCGCTAAGGCCGTTACAGCATCTGCGAGTCTTCTGCTAGTGCACGTGAGCAAAGGTGAACCGTTTTCTCCTTCGTATAAGTAAAGTTAGGGCATATATTGCAAAATGTATGCGTCAAGCACTCTTAACAGTAATTTCTTTTTCAGCATCTGCTAGCAAATCTTAATCATAGACATTACCCTTTAATCAGAATCCATAACATGCTTTGATATGTCTATACTTGATAATGCAACGCGTGATGTATTTAACAAGATCTCTCTCGGCCCGACCTTCAGTCGTCATTTAGAGAGCGCGAGCTCTGTTTGACACTCCATCAGGGTGCCCATCTTTCCATAAAAATAAATTCAAAATATACTATAAATTTTATTAAATTAAAAACCTTATTGGTGACACATTTGATAACTTCATAAAAACATGGAATTCCTCTCGCGCAAAGTCAAATCTAACGGTCAAATTGACACACGTCAGTTGAATGGCACGAGTGATCTTCCCAAGCCTAAATCGTAAGTCCTTTTATTTGTTTCTTAGCCTCTAAGTCTTTGGAATACTTCTTAAACTTTTATACTAAATATTTATAGATCACAAGAAACACTAACGTACACATTCACGAAAATTACGTCACAAACATCAATACGGCCGTCAAAGCGTTTCATTTCATGATTTCACGTACTAAGTTAACAACAGATACTAAAACTTAACTAAAAATATCTATTATTATGTTCTATTTAACGTATTTACAGATTATTCATACAAATTTCAAAATATTTTGACCTTTTTCCTGCAGCCAAAATCGAATCATGGGGTCGAGACAAACTCCCTGGACCCTCCCACAGTAGTAGAATCCTAAGATTTAGGCGACTCGTAAGATCCCGCCTATTCGTCAGATTATTTAAACAAGTGACAAAGAAAAAGTCACAGAGTTGTAAAAAAACATCACCACAGAATATTCGAGCGCAAATAATTTTATTTTATTTTGAATGAGATCCTTTAAGGATTACGAAAAAAAATATAATCTGACGATTTTCTCAAAGCAATTTAGCCAAAACCATTGTTGTGCGTTATTATGAAAACATAACCGTGTCTAAACATACTCTTTTTTTCGTTTTTGAACTTAATCTATGTATTGCAATAGATCACCACAACGTTTTAGTGTTCCGAGGAATTGTTCGACCTAATACCGGCAGCTGAATTCCACCACAGGACATCTCAACAAAATTTGAAATTCCACCACATCGATGTCCTCAAGTCCACAACCGTGCGATTCTCTAGGAATTTCTTACCTCGCACAATTCCCTTGTGGAATCAGATTATTAATTTACAGATCACCACTAATCTATATTGTATATATAAAAGGAAAAGATCGTTACCAGCTTCTTTAGTATTTTTAAAAGACTGAGGCTTTATTTGTTGTGGTGTTTTTTTGTTTCGGCTCTTTGTTTGTGACAATTCTTCTTAAGTCTTTAGTTATTAACTGCAATTTGCTAAGTTTAGTGTAAACGGGCTTTCATAACTAGTGCATCATCGATATTTGCAGTGCAACAGTTTTCAGTTTTCAATACAACATCAACAAAACATTTCTCGTAAAGTGGACTTTATGCAAAATTAATTAAATTTTTCCTTGTTAATTATGTATAAGACCGTCTAACTACTATAACTAACAATCGTTGCTATTATTTTTTTAACGAAAGTAGTTATTGCCTAAATTTTTTTGTGCCTCTCAATAATTCTATCAACGACTTTAATGAATTTCAACCATTGAAAATATTGTACATTATGGGAAAATTAATTTATTAAGCAACTGGTACAAGTAATGCCCTAAAATATAATTTCCCTCTCAACCTTATGATCTCGTAAAGTCGAGAGACCGCGTAGATCTCTATCGCAGCCAATAAAAAGAGCCGACGACCTCGAAACGCATGACCAAATCTTTACCTACGAACCACTTCGATCACGTCAGCTTTAATACAAAAATTTTCCATTCCTTTGGAAGCTACAATGCGGCAAACAGTCACACGTCAAACTTATACAACTCCTCTATTTCAGATTCAAAAGAACATTTCGGATGTATTATACTTACGTGCGAGATTATAGTTCTCTATGTGCGGATGCTGCGGGTGAAGCGGCGGCGGGGTCCGATATGAAAAATCTTTCAGTGTTAGATAGCCCCTTTATCGACGAAGACTCGGATACATTATAATATATATTTATTTATCATTATTATAACATTTAGTGATACATTTTACGAATTAAAAGCTATGTTTACAAGGGCTCCAACTGGAGTCCTAGCACCGAGAAGAGTCCGCAAAAAATTCCGTCGGGTAATTTTTTTGTTATTACCGTTTCACAATAATTCAGGCACGGTTAGTGCAATTTACTCCCAAGCTTTTTCATCATTCAATAATAGCATTTTTAAATGAGATTAACTTTAATAAAGGTTTCAAATTTATTTAAGGTGTATAAGGACAAATGATGAGTTAATGACACACACACATACATTGACAGGTGGAAGCGCTGATCACGTTCGAGGACAACAAAATGATAAAGCGCGTTTATTTTATATTAAAATAAAAATAAATAAAAGAAAAATAACCTTTATTTCCTGACCAGCATTAGTTTGTCTTATATACATTATAGACTAAACCTTATTCAAACTATTACTAAATATATATTTCATCTACTTATTACTAAACATTATTTACTACAATCATATCATATTCATATATCAAATATGAATAGATTCATAAATCAAATATGAAATTGGTCAGGCTATCTTGTGACATAGGCCTTCTCTTTTCCTCTCCATGACTGTCTGTCCAACGCTTGCCTCCATCCCTGGGGAGATCGTCCTCCCACCTTCTCATCTGCCTTACTCTGCCTCTTAGGCTATCCTTCGGGTACCATTCTGTTAGTTTTCGACCATTTATCTTTTACATATGTCCCGTCCACCTCCATTAATTATTAATGTTACTGAGGACTATATCTATGTGTACTGACTATCTCTGCAGGTAAAAACGTCTTATTTAATTAGGAATAGTATCCTGTGTCTGTATGAATTTAGTGGTTTTGTTAAAATTTGATGATTTTTTTTTTGTGTGGAACCCTAAAACTGAAGCAGTATAAGTAATTCCTTCTAACATCAGCAATCAGCCAGTGAAAGTCCCATAGAAATCATTCTAGCTGTGCATAGATTACCCGGAACAAACAGACAGACAGTTTAATTTTATTTATGTGTATAAATAAAAACATAAATACATGTTGTTATTTACTGGACATTTAAAATATCAGACATTTTTTTTAGAATTTTCTTTCAGTAATTTATTCATGCTTCAATTATTTAATAAATGTCTATAGTATAGATGAGTCTTATCACTTGAGTGTGTTAAGGACACGTCTTACGTTTCCTTAGGGTGTGGTCACATTAAAATACCCAAAATTATAAAAAAAAATATAACGAATGCTTTTTTATATGACAAGAAGCGATAAGTCCCGAACGGCTATTGCTAAATGCGTTCCTCAGTCTTTGAAAAGTGACAGTCTCCTAAAATAAAAGTTAAATAAATTTAATGAAAAAGGCTACCTCATTTTTTTTTAAAGAGATGTACCCTCTTTCATTAAATACCATAAGTACTTATCGACGCCCATTTAAAAATGCACTACTAGAAGATTAAAAAAGGCAGAGCCAGTCATCGAGAAATTAGTCTGCATCGATATACAGAAATTTAAAATAAAATAAAATAAATATTTGTTATATTAGCTATATAAAGCCACAATTTGAGATTAAATTGCTCTTGCTGCGACCGGGTGATGAGTGAGCCATTCTAACGCTGGTTTATATTTGATATCCGACCTCCTCCGTGCTTCGGAAGGCATTTAAAACTGTGGGACCCGATTAATGACACTTTGTGATATTAGTTGTAAGGTTGTAGAGATCGTGGGGGTTCCGAGGATGACGTCAGATGGCTATCGGTCAACTGCACTCGCCCCACAGCCAAATCCTTTGCCATCTAAGCGGAACCTGGTACTACCAGACAAGGATAACGATAGGAAGAGAAATATATAATACTATAATATATATAGCATTTGTTTTATTTTTAGTATGCACATATTTATATTTATATATGTTCTTTGTATTTGTCTGTCTTTATTAATATTACTGTACACTGCCTACTACTCCGTTTTCTTCTTTTTTATTGTTTGGCTTATCACCATAACTGTCGATCGCTTCGGTAAAGAACAAACACAAAGCGAACGCCTACAAAACTTTACGATTTGTTCGTTAAATTGTAACAGTCCCGCAAATGTTTTTTTTTTTCTAAAATAACGGTGTCTAATGTTCTTAGAATAGGGATTGCGTAACAAATATTTGTTGGAAATAAAATAACATCAAGGTTTTCAATACTAAATCGTTAAGGGAAATTTAAATATTTTGTGTCTTATTCAAATTTCGTAAAATTTCTTAATTTTGTCTTTTCAGGAATTTACAACTCGCACGCTTATAAATAAACTGACCTAACTGAAAAAGCAGATTTTTGGGAAATTGCGAAAAACCTTTTGTCGGTTCCGAGTTATTCCACTTATAATTTCAACAAAAAAAAACGGCGCTTCCTAGAATCCCCGGTCGTAAAATATTTTATGTGCAAATTAAATAATATAGCAAGAAATGCACCAATATTCATAATGTGTTATATAATATAACCTTTTGTATCTTATTTACAGGAGTTCGACATATTTTGCGATAGTCTAGCCATAATTTGTAAACTTTCAAAAAAAATTTCTTCTTTATTCAAAGTCGGTGTATCTGTTTGTTGTTATTTTCTTCTATCTTTTCTGGCATTTATGTATTAAATTTGCGTTTGTTTCTTGAATATATTTGTTTTTTTTTTAATTTAATTTAATTTTTGTGTAGTTTTAGTTCCTCGTAATATTAATAATTTTAACTGTAGCGGCAGCTACATAGCAAGATGGCAATGATGTCAAGTGGAAAAGGTTACACCAAAAGCAAACTAGATGGCGAGCGCGCGGTTGTCGCTGACGGGCGTGCGCGCTTGCGACTCCGGCTTCATACCAGCTTTCGCCTGTAAGAAGGTTTTTTAAAAGGTTTATGCGTAAAAGAAACACAATTTTTATCTATAAACTGTCAAAATGGTAATAACAAAAATAATACCCTAGCGAGTTTGTTGTGGGCTTTTCTCAGTACAGGGCGCGAGAAACTTTGTAAACTTAGCTTTTAAGTCGTAAATTATCACCAAATTATTAAATAGTGATTTAAAAAGATATATATTATTATTCTTATGACGTTCATTAGTGTTTACAAAAAGTCTATATGGATAAACGGTTCCCACTTAGATTTTGATTATAGATTAATACGTGAAGCAAAAACTTTCGGTAACATTTTGTGAAAATTGCGCGGACGGAGGAGTATGAACAACATATTAACTGGCATAAGAATTGCCCACTTAGCACTGAAGCACCGTCAAGGAAAGAATCATAAAATGCGAATCGTTGTATTTGTGGGTTCACCAATAAATACAGATGAAAAGGAACTTGTCAAACTAGCGAAACGTTTGAAAAAAGAGAAGGTAAACTGCGATGTTATCTCTTTTGGTGAGGATTCTGAAAATAATCCTCTCTTGACATCGTTCGTAAACACTCTTAATGGAAAAGACAGTTCATCTGGTGGTAGCCACCTTGTGTCTGTTCCCGCTGGGGGCTGCGTTGTTCTCTCTGAGGCTTTGATATCAAGTCCTATCATTGGAGGAGACGGAGCTGGTCCATCAGGATCTGGCTTATCACCATTTGAGTTTGGTGTTGATCCTAATGAAGATCCAGAACTCGCCCTTGCATTGAGAGTATCTATGGAGGAACAAAGACAGCGTCAAGAGGAGGAATCTCGTCGACAACAAGCTACTACTGAAGGTGAGGCTGGTAAGACTGAAGAAGCTCCAAATACAATAATTGAGAGAGCTTTAGCTATGTCTCTTGGTCAAGAAGCAATGGAATTATCTGAAGAAGAACAGATTGCTCTTGCAATGCAAATGAGCATGCAACAAGAAGCTCCTCAGAATCAGGAAAGCATGGACACCTCTGAGGATTATGCGGAAGTAATGAATGACCCTGCTTTTCTTCAAAGTGTTCTTGAAAACCTTCCTGGTGTGGATCCGCAAAGTGAAGCCATTCGTAATGCTATGTCTACCATAAAGAAAGATAAAAATGAGAAAGACGATAAGGATCAGAAAGAAAAGGATGACAAAGGTGCTGGTTCAGGTTCAAAAGACAATTGAAGATAATTATTCAATTTTTTTATTATTTAAATACAGTGATCGTAAACTCCAACAATTATTGTAATGTTACATTCAATAAATTGATACAACAAATGTGTCTATTCACAAATTATATGCTATTACTTCCAAGATATCCAATTGAGGCCTTCTATATTTTCATACTCTGTAACAACAAAAAATCATAATGACTACCACAAAATAACATAGTCTGATATATACAATGTAGATCTGTAACATACTTGAATCATTCCAAAACTCTTTGGTTTTATATTTTTGCATAACTTTCAACAATTTTTCTTTTCTTTCTTTCTCATTTAGTGGTTGTGGTTTATCTATTGCAACTGGCTTAGTGCCTGAAAATAATTAAAATTTAATGCAATAAGAATGGGATGCTCATTTATCTAACTATTCATATATGGAAAGAAAAAATTATTCAATACCAGGTTCAGGCAATTAAGAAAAAATATACAATTTGTCTATTACCTTTTGTGAAAAACAGGCTGAGTTTTGTTTTCGCTCATTATTTCTTTTATTCTTAAGTCGAGCCAGTAATCGGTTGTTCGCCCAAAATCATAGGAATGCTGACCCAGCCCAGTTTTCACTAAAATAATAGAAACATATGTTTTAATTTGGAAAATAAAATTTTAATTTTTATAGAATTTATAATTTGTGTATTCAGCTTAACATTTCAAAATTATTTTTGTAGATATTGTGGCTTCCTTAAACAGTGGCACACAAAAAATGTATTTTGACAATAAGGTGTCCATAAATACATATAAATTAAAACAAGTATTAGACTACTAATTTAAATACACAGAACAACAAATTAAAATTAAATACTAAATGACCCACCCCTGATCGTTCCCGGTGCAAAAATGCCTATCACACTCGCGGCACTCCAGTGTGGCAAACACTGGATAGTGATGCTACCCTTTGCACCAAGAATGACCCAGAGAGGGAATCACCTCCCTTTTCCGCGATATCAAAATAAACTGAAAATTGTTTAAATAACTTCAGATGTTTTTGCATATTCTAACTAAATAAGGATCTAAAGTTTTCCTGTGATAAGTACTCATTAAGCACGTTATAGTACCAATTTAGCTGTTTGGTTGGTTAACTGGAGTCATATATGTAGTCATGTAGTCACATAAGCGAAAAGTAAACAAAGAAAATATTGAAAAAAGAAAATTTTATTTACCTTGTTGGTGCTGAGCCTTTATATTTCTGTCTATATTTTTTTTATTTAACAGCAAGAATGAGCTCTTTATGTCCTCCAACTGTGGCTTGAAACTTTTATTACTTTGGTTCACAACTGTGGAACAGAAATGTAAAATTAATTAATATCATATTTACGATGTACATACATATATAAAGACCATCTGATAAAATGTACAAGTACTTTTACCTAACCAATAAGCTTACCAAAAACGGTTACAAAACTAGCTTATACGCGGTAGAGGTAGGAGCAAGGGGTATACCAGCAAAATCCCTGTACAACCCACTAAAAGTCCTTGGCTTGTCACGAACTATCATAAGTTCGTTATTAGAAAGGATATCTTAAGCAGCACTAGCAGAATCATACCAGATTTGGCTAGGCAGGGGAGGGAACACTGGCAGTGAAGGTGAGTGTTAGTGATCACTATAACGAGTGCGCTCTTAAACCTACACCTGGGCCACAAATCCTAGGCACTGCTACGGTTGCTTCCTCAGCAACGCGATTGACCCGGCACAGTGAATCCATGGAATACTAAGAAATTCGTCACTTTCTGATAATTTTTTTATATAGAAAAGGATAAACAAGCAGGCAGTTCATCGACTGGGTATCTATAAACGCCCATGGACAACTGCAACATCAGGAGGCTCAGAGATATGTTGCCAGCCTTTGATGAATGAGTACCTATCTGGGGTCACGAGAAAGACCCGCAACAACGAGACACGCAAAGCGGTAGGGCACTAAGTATATTTTGTCGAAACGCTTCATCGTTTTTTTTGGTCCTTCATAAACTGGGATTGGATTATATTAGATAAAACTCTCGGGATACGATGTTAATAGTGAGTTGATTAATCAAATAAGTTTCAATTGCATAGCCCTTATAGTTTATTGCCCCCGCCTCACAAGGGTATTTACATTATCATACAAAAATGTTCTATAGCCTATTTTCTTCAAGGATAATGAAGGATTCTAATGAAAAAGAATTTTTCAAACCGGTCCAGTAGTTTCACCCTGTTGAAACATTTCCATAAAATTCAATTAAATGGGACAGAAGCCACACAGAACCCCATAAGGTGTATTGTTGTCTATGCGGTTTTTGTCCCATTTAATTGGATTCTATGGGGATTTTTCAATAGGGCAGAGCGTATTGAATGCAAACACACACTCAAATTATTCCTCTTTATAATATTACGTTGAAAAATCTATTTAACTAAAATTAAGTTCCAATAAAAAAAAGTACTAACAGCTTCTGCCCGCGTTAGTCGCAGGCGTTTTGATGTCTCTAATAAAGGGAGGTTTTTGGCTATTTCCGCTTACGCTTGTTCTTGAAGGTGGTGATTGGACATTGTTGGCTAAAAAAGGGCTTACATTTAATAAAATGTAGTAATACATATTATGATTGAATAAATATATACAGGACTATATGACACATGAGCGTCTGTTCGTAAAGTAGACTATGTCTGTGTTATAGGAATAGAAAGCTAGGAAAAGAGGGAAGAATAATTATATTAACCGAAACTGAATACAAATTAAAGAGAAAAAAAAGGTTCATATCGTGGAAAAGACCCAAGTCGATTCACGGTCAACATTTGCTTACGATGTGTTTGATCAGCCATTAGTTACTGTCACCTTTCGTTTATCTATTCAAAATGTGTTTAAAAAAAATCTTAGATGTAATCTGAACTTTCTAGCTTTTTAGGGTTCCGTAGTACTTCAAGGAGCCCTTATGATTTCGCTCTGTCCGTCCGTCCGTAAGTTGGTCCCCCCCCCTAGCATTTCCAAACTATTAGATGTAGAGGACTTGAAATTTTCCATGTTTATAGAACATGCTAAAAACTCATTAGGAAAATTATTTGGAACGAAATCGGACAACAACTAAAATTATTTAACAAATACGTTTATAGCGTATCAGATACGGAACCCTTCTATATGAGCGTGTCTTGACACGCTCTTGGCCAGTCATCAGCCAAGCCACCATCGGAAAACCTGGCGCCATGACTAGCACTTTTTGTTATTGAGTAATTAGTTGAATACTGTGGTGACAATATTGACCATTACCGAAATGTTTAATTAACTTGAATAATATTCATTTATTCATCGATTTACAATAATTCACTTAAACTAAACTTCTTCGCGCCCTTAAGCCAATACGGTTTGTCTGGGCACTGCACATTCTTCACAAATACCATCTATCTTAAGTACATACATTTTATAAAACACCACAAATGTTTATCAAAAAATAAATAAATCAAAGAAATTAAGTATAAAATGAATGAATAACTGTTGTATATTTATCGGTCTTTACATCATACATATGCACTTTAATATTGTTACATACATTTTAATTCCTCCACACTAAATAATTGTTATTAATACGTACTTATTTACATAATACATCAATACTCAAAGCGGGAATTTAGCCCGATTCCCCAAAGCGGAAGGTAGGGATACTGCCATCTGTGTCAACGGTTAAATTGTTTTATTATGATACCAAACAAAAGTTATTATTTATTTAAAACATTTTAAGAGTTTCCAAATTTTTCTTTACCCAACCAGTTAAGCATGTTTTTAAAGCTTGTGCTGAGAATAAGCAAGAATAACTTAGCGAGGTTACGGTCTGAACCAAGCACCTTAAAAATTTTAGTTCGTATCGTTACAAATGTTTATTAACTTCTCTTGATAAGCTATTTTGCAAAGTTGTGATGGGAATGAACACAACAGCTTAGTAAGGTTACGGTTTGAACCAAGCACCTTTTATAATTTTAACCAATTCTATCCGCATATAACACAGGCATTAAGTTGTCTACCTTAGGAACAGACGTTCGTGTGTCATATAGTCCTGTATATATTTATTTATTTATACACACCTTGTTCCGACAATAACGAACACAACAAAAAAATATGTGTCCATTATGATGCAGTCATTCGGAAGTTATTCGCGTAAATACATTTTGGACATTCATTTTTATTTATATAGAAGGTTTTTTAAAATTTTATTACTTGTTCAGCGAACATGTGAAATGTGTTTATTTTTTCAATTTTAAATGTTACCTTTTGAGTAGTTAAGTAATCAAAGATTTTTTTTTATTAGCCTCTTGTGCCCCACTGCTGGGCAAAGGCCTCCCCCTTCTAGGTCCACTTTCCTCCGTTTCTAGACCGGGATAACGCTAGGGAGGAAGGGGAATACCTTTTGGTCTGCAGTACATCGCCTTAAACACCACTTTTCTTGTTTGCCTTCTCCAATTCCCGAATAATTATAATGAAGAATAAAGAGTCCTTTTACTAATAACCAAACAAAGAAATTCAGGAACCTTCTTGAAGTGTATCGTTCATGGCATAGATTATTTGAAAACTGTTTGTTCAATGGCTATCCACGATATTGAATTCGAATATATAAAGATTATTTAGTCTCAATAGTATAACGATAAAAAGTCGCACTGAAATCCGTAAAGCGATAGTTTCGAAAACGACTGTCCTCCTGTCCATTCCTGGCAACAAGCTCTTGATAAAGCTGCGCGGTAAAAAGAATATCGCCATCGCCATCGCCATCGCCATCGCCATCGCCATCGCCATCGCCATCGCCATCGCCATCGCCATCGCCATCGCGAGGAATATTCTTATACATTTTATCAGGAAAATTGAAGGTAAATATGAAATATCTGAACGTTTACAAGTTACGAATAAATAAATTCACAACCTATTCTCAAAGAAAGTTGAGAAAGATACTATGACTAATTTTAGAGTTTCGTACCTAAAAGGCAAAAAGGGAAACCTTTTAGGATAACTTCGTTTTCCACCTGCTTGTGAAGACCCTTTTTCACAGGAACGCTATGCGTTTAGCTCTAAAGTTATAATTAATAATATATAATGAAGTTTGCGGTCCCTTGAAGCTGTAAAAAAAAATCAACTCTATAATGTACGCAATCAAAAGATGTTATGCACATTTATGTCACATTTCCCAGACATTTGCAAAGGGAACCAAAACCTATAGAGTATTTCCCGTTGACATTGAAACATGTCATGCAGATAACATTAAATTATTGCTTTGCACAAATCCGCGAAGAAAAACCCTGTAAAATCTTTGCGTTCCTCAGATTTTACGCTGTTTCCGTGAATTTATGCAAAACCTTAAAGGTAGAAAAGAACCGTCACACGATCATTTCCTTGATCGTCTGTCTGTTGAGACCCTTTTTCTCAGGAACGGGTAGAGCTATAAAGTTGAAATTAAAACCAAATACTGTGATCTGCAGTCTCTTGAAGCTGTGAAAAAATCAACCCTCTAAGTGTGCGCAATCAAAAGATATGGCCTTTTAAGTCATATTTCCTAAACCTACAGGGTAGTTCCCTTTGACCTTTCATAGATTTTGCGAAATAATTTAGTTAATACCATCATAACTTTTTTCCAGCCATGTCTGTCTCAAGCAGCTTTGATCACTAGACGTGACAGCATTGCCGCCACTTCACGCCGATCTCATGTGAGAAACAGGTACTAGTACCCGGAAGCGCGGCTCGCCTACAAGCATGACGCTACCTCTAATTAAATTTTACATTACAAATTAAAGCAGCAAATATGTGTGACAGTTCAGCTATAAATCTTCAATTTTATATAAAGTGAAACGAAACATATTAGTATTTAAAGGTAAATAAATAAATGAATATAAGTATTTATATATAGTTGCATGTGTGTACATTACCGCCACTTTACGCCGAAATTAAAAACAAATAAGAAGTAACACGGAGATGAGATAATATCCCAAGGATATTTTATAGGCAGGCATCAATTAGGCACTAAGGACGCTCGGGATTAATACAGCGAGCGTTATACCCGAGAAGACAAACTAAGACGACAGTTGTTCTTCGGAAGGTCTATATATAGTAGAAACTTCACTAGCGTGAGTTAGTTTGCATGGAGATTTTCAGTGTTTGTACTGCGGTCGTCGTCATCCGTACATCGCCATCTAGTTTGCTTTGGTAAAACCTTTTCCACTCGACATCATTGCCATCTCGTTATGTAGCGGCAGCTACATATTCATGCTACAATCTTCTTTATCTCTATATAAAAGCGAAAAGTCACCTATCACGAAATCACCAATAGTTTAATCAAAAAGTGCTTTTTAGGTGGAACTTTTACGTCTTCTCCTAAAAATATGGCTGAGGTGTCATTCGATTTGGAATCGTACCTAGGTTGTTCAAGTATTACGTAACGCAATTTGGGGAGAGGGGGGGGGGGGGTTCCTGCTTACTAATCAAATCACCTATTCATAGACTAATAAAATTTGACAATTGACATTCTTTTCTCAAGAGTCAAAAAGTTTGGTAACCAACCACAGAATTACTAGGGCGTCCTATAGAGTAATTATAACTATATTTTTATGTTAAATAAATACTCACTTTATCGAATCTGTCTTTTAAAATTGATTGATTCAAATTTAAAGAGTAATAATTATATATTTGTCACCTGATTTGTGACGAAATATATTTTCAACTGTACATTGAGTCTATTATGATTCTACACTAGCTTCATAAAACGCTATTGTAGTATAGTGATATTACTGTATAAGCTTAGAAAAATCAAAAATCGAATGGAATACGGAAGGATTGATTAATAACGAAAAACAATTAAGTATATAAATTGATACAGCCTTGGATGAAGAAAAGTTTGCGCATATCACTCATTAAACTGTCAACAACAACTTCGAGACAATAAAATGCATTTTTGGGAAAAGTAACCAAACTGCACAATTACTAAAATTCCTAAAATCTTCCTAATATGATATGAGATGTTAGTTTATAAATTCGAAGTTTAAAAGATTGTTATTTTTGCCCTAAGAAGAAAAAGAAAGTACTTACTTAACCAGTAGATATTAAGTAAGTATCGGTGATAAAAAAGTATTCTTTATTCTAAAGTATCGACACTTCTTCCAAATCCCCAGTGAAAGTTATAAAACATGGAAGAAATGGCACTAAAATAAAAACAAACAGGGCGCTTTGGTTTCAACAGATAAATGTTATCCCGTCGTATCCCGCTGTATCCCGCTGTATCCCGTCGTATTCCGTCGTAATGTATTTCGGCGAGGCGGAAGCGTTTCTCCAGAAATTGTATTATATTTCGTTACCGATGGTATTTATTGAGTGGATTACCGGTTTCTAATAGATATTGACTGAAATGAATACGGGAACTGGCTTAGTTTTAGTTCGCAATCCTTAATAGAATCAGACTTTGACTGCACACTTGGTGCAGTGGACCCTGCCTTCTGCTCCGGGGGTCACGGGTTCGATTCTCGAGTCTGGGTGTATTATCAATATGTTTATAAAAAAACGTGTATAATAGGCGTCTATTACATATCACACAGACATTAAGTTGTCTACCTTAGGAACAAGCGTCCGTTTGTCATATAGTCCTGTACATATTTATTTTAAAAAAAAACTTTATTTCGCGGATGACAAAACTTTTCGGCGTTTAATTTAAGTCGGGTTATTTTGTTCTAAGTTACGTAAGTGCGTTACATATTCAATAGACGAACATTATAAAAATTAGTTAAAACATGTGATTTTTGATTGAAGCTCTGAGTACGACGACATTCTTTTTAACTTGGAATTTTTTATATGATTTTACAAGTAACTACCGCCCTCTATGAACGACAATGGTACCAGAAGATATACAAATAATGAATACCTGAAAGAAATCCCTGAGTTATATCCGTTTGTAAATTCAAATTTTTTTTTATTATTTAAGATGTAAGAATAGTAAATATATTTTCATGTAGTAAAAAAGGTATTTGTCCCAAGGATCGAACACAATAATTCTAAATGTGCACAAAACGAAAGCGGTTCCGTACGCAGAAATGCTTGTAATTAGAAAATTCGCTGACCGGCCGGATTATGAATAAACTGGGCAGTCAGGCGAGTCAGACTCTTGTATTAAGGGTTCCGTATCATTACGTATAATACTTTATCAGGTTATTTGGTAAGATTAACACTTCTGATTGTAATTGTTTTGAAGTATGTAACTATAAATTTGTAGTTTTCGGAATTTTTCCCATACATGTACTACAAGATATAGCTTCTTGCCATATTTCATGATTCTAGATAGACGGAAAGTACCCTATAAGTTTTGGTACCTTTTGCAAATGTATGGGAAATGTGACACACAAAGCCTTGTCTTTTGATTGCGTACACATACAGGGTTGATTTTTTCACAGCTTAAAGGGACCAAAGGGACTACCACAGTTCTTGGTATATAATTTCAACTTTATACCTGTATTTGTTCCTGAGAAAAAGTGTTTTTAATAACAGATAGACGGACAACGTTGTGATCCTATAAGAGTTTTTTGTGATACGGAACCCTAAAAATGGCTTCAACGTATTTTAAATCAATTAATATTATATTAATTAATAGCCTTCTGACTCAACGGTTGGAGTAGCACGGGCCGATATTTTAATGAACTCAGGAAGGAAGGACTTTTACAATGATTTCGGTAACCTTTTACCGAATTTTAGACGATGGGAAGAGAGTCAGGGGGACTTACGCAACGTAACTTAGTTTTTTGGCAAATGTTCAAGTTGATTTAGACATACGACCTTTAGAGATGTTGGTTTCCCAAGGAACTGCTCATTTCGGTTTTACTCAAAAGGTAAATAATCTTCTCTGACATCAAAAGTCGTAATAGAAAAGTGGCAACCAAGCAGGAAGCAGTGTTATAATTGTATATAATTTATAAAATCATTCCCCATTCAAACTTTCTATTGGAAAAGTTAAACCTCCGTCTATTTCAATTTTCCACATTACGCAAAGAGCTGAGCAATCCGAGTTAGCCTCAGAACTTATTATCCGAACAACGCGACTGGAAAATAATATAAAAAGGAAATAGCGACTGAGAAAATTTTACGTTGTCCGTGTAAACTGTATTTGTTTTAAATTGTGCGTTTACTATGTTTTTACGGTTCCTTAATCCTAATAGGAACGTTCATAGTTTCCCTTTGTCCGCAAAGTATTCCCCCTCCCCCCTAGTATTTCCAGGCTATTAGATGTAGATACTTGTAATTTTCGATGTTGTTAGAACATGTTAAAAACTTGTCAGGAAACTTATTTTGAGCGAAATCGAACAACTAAATTTGAAGTGACTTAACCAAAACCTGTATCTCGTTTCAGATACGGAATCCTTCTATATACCTTAGAATTTCTTGACACGCTTTCGGCCACTTTATTTGTGTTAACTTGATAAGAAATGTGTGAGCACGCGGTATTTCTGATTATAAGGTCCTACGGCTAGCCAAAGACGGGATTCGCTACCTGAGAGCTCGCAAATACGTTGCTGGCCTATAAGAAACAAGTATGGTTTGTGAGGTGATTAGGTTCGGACATCGGAGGTGGCAATTGTTTGGTTTTGAGAGATTTTGTGCAGGTTAAGGAATTTCCTGTGTGTTTCTCCAGGGTGTGGATCTTCCTTTTCATTTGTCCGATGACTGGTCAGATCCACCACGGGTATGGGACCCTCCATGACAGAAGTATCCGCATCCCTTCTCTCCTCTCCTCTTATATCCATGTTACTCTATTCCTTCCTTTTAGTCCTATCTATCTAATTATAGGTAGGGCAAAGCTTGCAGCCCTTTTGTACAGTACCTTTTCTTCACAAAGATCGTCGTGAAGTGGCGGCAATGCTGTCGCATCCAGTGATGGTATTATCGTGGCGTTTCGTTCGGTTTGTGAGACTTCCTGGTGGTCTTACCTCGTCACTAAAGGCCGGCAATGCATCTGCTAGATTTCTGGTGGTGCATATGTTCATGGGCGTCGGTAGTCACTTATGTGAACCGCCTGCCCGTTTTCCCCTTGTAACATTCTGCGGTCATTACTGTAAAAATATACTTTTGTATCCAATAAAACATTTTAGTGTGTAACTACATATATACATATAAATAATTGTAATATTTTTGTCTGTCTGCCTGTCTGTTTGTTCTGGGTAATCTCCGAAACCTCTGGGTCGATTGAACTCGACTTTCATTGTTAGATAGCTGATTATACAAGGAGTAACATAGGCTATTTGAGTTTAGAAAAATAGTTAGGCTTCCGCATAGATTTTTTTGTGTGAAACCCTAATTTTTCATTTTTTTTTTAAATTTAATTTCACTAGCTATCATTAGTAAAATGTTTTAATTGAGAGAGGCCCCAAATATCACCGCTTTTATGTGATATAATTAGCTAAAAAGGTTTACAAGCGAAATTAAATTTAAGCTTATTATATTAAAGCCCTGACTCAAGCGTTGGATCCCCTTTAACTCGCTTAATTATTTCGTTTCCAAACATCAGATTTAACGAGATGTAGAGATCAAACTGAGTTTTAAATGAGTGGATTATGAGATGACATTCATTCTGTAGTCGTGAAGTTACTTTGTAGAAAATCACGATGACCCTGCAAATGTTTGATATGTTGTACATTTATTGCCAATTTTACCTATTATCTCAAAAAACATCAATACTTTAGAGCCCTATCTCAATGAGAAGCAATGGTGACGTCGCCGGCTACGTATCCAAATAATTCATATTAAAATTTAGGACAGGAAACTCACTTGGCGACGGTTTGGCGACGTACCCAAATTAGCAGTGTAGCCTCTACTACTACTGGCCACTCATTTGGCAACCACAGGTATCCATGGTTACGTAGCTCGCGACGTCGCCACGGCTTGTCGGTGAGATAGGGCTCTAAAGTATTGATTTTGTAGGCCACTTATTGTATAATAGCATACACTCCAACAACTAAAATTTTTTTTGAGGAGGTCGTAGCTTTTAATCAGATACCGGCATTTGAGTTAGTAGGTTAAGCAGTTCCTAAAGCCCCTGGATGGTAGATGGATATTTCTAACAATGGTTTTTAAATAAAATTCCAAATCACAGAGAAGCCGTATTACGGAAGGCACGTAAAACAGAGCGATTAATGTATGACAGGCCCGTTGGCGCATTTGACAGTGGCCCTACCTTCCACTCCGGTTGTGAGTTCGATTCCCGCCTCGAGTCTGGCTCTGTTATCTATATGTTTGTATTTATGTATTACTAAAAAAAAGTTGTGTATAAAAGGCGTCTGTTGCCTAAAACACAGGCTTTAAGTTGTCTTACGCACAGACGTCCATGTGTGATATATGTGTGTGTCCTATGTATTTATTTATTTAATGTCACTGAGTGATATTACTCGCAGGGATTGTGATGGTTCCTGGGATGACCTCAGACGGCAGTCGGTCTACTCAACTTGCCCCACAGCAATATCCTTTGCAATTTAAGTGGACGCTGGCACTAAGCCGGGACTCCTTTAAGGAGAAGATGACGGACTTTTCTATAAAAAAAATTCTCTCTTTAAATAAATGTTTAATCATGAAGACATGAAGGAAGTTAGAAATTTTTCACTTCACCGAGAAAATAGTCCTAGACTTTCTTATTGTTACTAACTACACTTCACTTGAAGTAAAGTCGTGGTGTTTCACTTTCCATGAGGTAAGAGTTACTCAAACGCAGAAGTTTCACAACTTTGTTCTTCCCAGCGACTTAATTAGGTACAGTGTGCTTTTGAAATAAGCTTCAGTTTGTGTTCAGCACAACTTTGAGCTTTCAACTTTAAAACGTTACAGTTTTCAAACGAAAATATCCGCGGGATAATGTAAACAGCGCTAAATTATCTTTTTACAAGCTTTCATTGCGAGCTTTTATTGGAAGCTTTTTAACTTGCAATGTTCGTATGTAAGTTGTCTCTAAAGTTTACAAATTGCTCGACAACTTTTGCGTCTTATTTAACTGATAAGGGATCGCCCATCTCTTTGTCACAGGTTGTCACATTTTCGAAACCATCTCCCCCTTGGCGCACCAAGTCAAAATATGTGATGTCGCACCATCACATATTTTTCAATTTTATGGATGATTACAAATAATAATCATAATAAAATAACAGTTTCCTTTCATTCCATTTTTTTGAATATTTTCACAAAGGTGCACGTTGTCACACAACGTCACATTTTGGTGATTACCCCCTCCCCCTGCCCCCGATCTTTAACGTGTTACTAAATTTATTGGCAAATGATTCAGCTTAATATAAGTGACCATCGACGGCCATATACAAGTATGGAAAAGTAGAGTAACTCACAGTTGTGTTGTGTCGTTTCGGTTTGGAAACACCGGAGCAGGCAAATAATTTGAACCAGATGTGTGCGAGGCAGGAAATTCCTTACAAATCGACGACGACGAGGACGACAACGACGGTTACGACGGTGACGACGCCGACAACGACGGCCACGACGACGACGACGTAGACGATGTGAGCGTTGAAATTAATCTGGATGCCGTTCCTCAAAAAGATCATCAACGCTAACTAATTTTACAGATCTTCATTAAGTTGCTTAGATATTTATCTTAGAATTAAGAAGTGTCCGCACCAGTTTAATTCACTTTGGCATATTCTTAAGTAAAGTTGGCTTAAAGTTTTGCTTAAAGCGCTGGAAGCTCTAAAGTTCTTTATAAAAATTAACAAGTGCAACAGTGATTAGTGGAATGTTTTAAATAAATAAAACTATTTTTAAAATAACTTCTTAGAAAAAAGTGTATTAATTTTTTTTAATAAATTCATAATTAAAAGTGTTAAAGAAATATGCCTGAATAGCAGTCCGAAATAAAGTGAAAATAATTTACTTTAGAAGAAGAGAAAGTCTGTGGCTTGGAATGTAATATAATGAAATGGCTGGGGTACGCAAGGCGGATACACTTCGCCCCCTTTTGGATCACTTGTACTTGCCCCTTCCCTTTGTTCTCTCAGCTACAAGTTTTCAAAAATACAAACAATGAGTTCCAAAATCGCCCGCAACCTGAAAGAACCGTAGTCTTCCGTCCTTGGATAGGCCACGACGAAGAGATCATTCTGATTCTGGCAAGCCCATCATATTCGCACAGAAAGAGTCCCAACGTCTTCGCCTTTTCTTATCAGGCCTTGCAAGTTGCAATGTCACTTAATGCCATTCGATGTATAGTCGCTCTCGTTCCGTAGTGACCCGTAAAAACTGCCACAACGTATCTTAACTGTTTCTTTCTCAAGCCTAAAAGGCTTTTGCCGCAACTTGTCCTCAGATTGCTGATAAACAACTTGAAGTGTCTGAGTCTATGGCTCTTGTATTCATTTATTTTTTGTGCTATCGGAGCCAAAACCTCGAAAATAAGAAAAAGTTATAACCAACTTCACACTTCCCTCCAATTGAAAATCTATAATTATAAAGACGACGTCTCTATATATAAAAACGATAGATTACTTTCCATGAAATCTCGAAACCCGCGAGGCGTACAAAAATAAGGTTTGGCAGGGAGGTAGTTAGTAATAAATAGACGTCCATTCTTTTTTCATACGGCGGAATCTACAATTTTTGGGACTGACTGGGTCAAATCAGCCCAAAATCTTGAGTCGCCATGTGCTAATTTTGGAAAAATCAGCCCAAAATCGTACAAATGGCAAAGAATTTTTCCATAGCGCCGGATTAAGGAGGTCTAAAAGCGCTAGCAAGTTCAATTTTACGCGCACCAAGTCTCGGGAAACAGCTAGTTCTGTATAAAATGTTCATAAACTAATTAATAAGTATTATTTCCGAATATGATGATTTGTGCTCTACGTGAGGGTTTTAATTAACTGTATTCGTCCTTCTTTTGTCGAGTTCCGACACATTAAAAGTTAGCTCATTAATGGAAACTGAAATTTTAGATGAAATGTGTCAGTTACAAACAGTCGGACACTCGGTAATGAGATTTGTATGTGTCAGTTGGCATAACTGATAGCAACGTTCATAATAATTGAAATTGTATTTATTATATTAAAGCTTCCAAAGATCCGATTAAATTTCTTTTTTTTTATAAAATCCTTGTCGAGGACATTGGGTGGATCTTCCTTTTTATCTGTCCGATAACTGGTTAGGTCCTCTAAGGGTACGCGACCCCGGTCTACCCTAGCTGCTATTGATGGTGACCTTAGTATCCGAATATTTTTCCTATATTCTTTTACTCTATCCCTTATTCCTTTAATCTTGTCTATTTATATAATTATAGGGAGCGTCGCGCTAGCAGTCCTTTTGTTCTGCGGCGAAACTGTTGGTTTCTTAAAGACCTCGTCCTTAAGGTCCGACAACGCGTGTGAGAGCCTCCTAGAAGTCCAGATCTACTTGGACTAGTATAAGTTGTTTATTACAAAGGATCATACTCAATTTGTCTATGAAAGTGTTTGTAAACACTGCCCGTAAAGACCACAGTTTGAGTACTGTTTGAGTATTAAAGAGATCCCTTAATCCTACACTTCGGCCGCAAGTTTCAGGCATTGCCTGGGTCCTTTCTCTGCAACGTAATGGATTCGGTAACTGCATGATGAATCCATGGAATGCTAAAAAAAGTTCCTCTATACCGATTTGACATTATAGGTATTCGTGCGATAACCTTAATTTTTTAAAAGTAAATGAGTATTTGGCGCAAAATTGAATGAAAAATATTTTTTTAATATCAGTATGCAAACAACACTTGTAGTGATTTGTTTGTCTAGTTAATAGATGGAAATTTTGAAAGAAGAAATTAAAGATAAAAAACGTTCAGTGAGACAGTGGAAAAGTTGTAAGATAAGAAATTGAAGAGCAAATAAGTGGAGCGTCTGATAAAATCTCCAATTTTGTCGGTTCATACATCAACATTTTGTGGGCGTTTTATTACTGCGGTACTTCACGAGGATTTATGATTATAATCTATTTCTTACCGACTCACAATGAGGGAGGTGCCGAGAATTGGATTAAGTTTCTGATATATATTCGTTACATAGCTCGGCTGTTAGGAAAACTATGTTTTATTTGACAAGAGGCAAACAAAAATAAATAATAAATAAGTATATAGGACTATATGCCACACGGACGTCTGTTCCTAAGGTAGACAATTGAATGTCTGTGTTATAGGTAACATCTGCCTATTATACACAATGTTATTTTGTAGAAATATATAAATACATACATATGGATAATACACTCAGACTCTTGGTGGGAATCGAACCCACGACCTCCGGAGCAGAAGGCAGGGTCACTGCTCACTGCGCCAACGGGAACACTTACTAACGACTCTGTGCAGGGTTGGCACCACATTTTTTTGAACGAGATCAGATGTATTGACACGTAGCTTTGTTTATTGTAAATATTAAATTAATTATACTTAATGAGACAAATGGTTTGAGTTGAACGTTGATATATATGTTATAGATCATTTGCCCATATACTAGTTGTTACTAGTGACTTCGTTCCCGTAAAATTAGGTGCAAAATTTTTAACATGGTCGTATATAGCCTATATCATTCCTCGATAAATGGGCTCTCTAATACTCGTAGAATTTTTTTCGCACTAGTAGAAGAGATTAATGCGTTTAAGAAAACAAAATTTTCAGCTTTATATATTAGTATAGATTATTATGCATAGAAACAAAGAGTTGTCTATTTTAAAAATTACAGTGAAATTCAATTGCATGCATTGATCATTAAAAAATGGACTTATCGCTTTTATTTAATTTAAATATGTATACATTTATACATTAACCCGAAGCCACAGGATTCGATCATACTCGCTGCTGGCTTATTCATGTACGTAATTCTACTAGGCCTTAACTAAAGTTCAATTAAAGAAATTAAAATTAAGGTTTATTGTTATACTAACTGTTAACCACTTAAATTCAGTGATATTTAAAATTTTGAGGGTTTTTAATTTTTTTTGTGCGGAACTTTAATTATTTAGCTAAAAGGTATGTGGCCTTATTCCTTGTAAAATCCTCTATCTATTTAATCTACTCACTGAAAAGTCCCGTCCAAATAGGTCCAGCCGTTTCAAAGATTACCCGGAACAAGCAGACAGACAAAAATGTTTTAACTTGCGTTTTTTGCTATACCTTCAATTTTATTTGTGCAATTCTTTACGTATAGACGATACTTAAAACCACTCACAATTCGTACAACCCTATATAAAAGTTTTAGTTGTGCAAAGAGAAACTATGTTTTATATGCAAGAGTGACTCCAACTCAAAATAGTGATAGATACTTTCCTTTATTTCGTTTCTATTGTCACATTTGGGTATACTACGTACTTGCAGGATATGATAGTGATGTTATTAAAACACGAACAAAGAAGAAAACAAAGAAGGATTAAAGGAGACACGGTTTAGTGCTAGCTATATATTATATAACTTCCTAGACTTGGATGAGTATAGCTTAAAAGAATGAAACATCACAATCAATTGTTATATGGGACGAAGGTTTTATATACAGACACTTTAAAATCGACTTAAAATATGTTTTTTGCAAATGATATTGATTTTAGGTCAAAATTTCCTCATACATCAATTTTTTTTTATTTTCCAAGGGGCAAAAGAGCAGACGGTTCACGGCGGCCGACGGTTAATGACGAGATTAGGCCACAGGGAAGTCTCGAAAACCGTACGAAACGCGACAACAATGCCATCACTTGACGTGACAGCATTGCTGCCAATTCACGTCGATCTTCTTGAGAAATGCTGATAAAAAACACTGCTTACACGGCGCTACCTCTAATTAAATAATTTTGACGAGCAGCCTTCAATTGAAGTCTATTCGATTTGATATTGGGGCTTCAGGCTGGAGTCAACCTTATTGTTAGGTCGGTCAATAGTATTTATAGCTGTATAAAAACCCAAGAATGGACTCGAATTCATAGTAGTTCTATTTCCCACACAACAATAGAGTTATACTTTTTTCTGCTCATGTGATCATATGAAAGTATGTCACAGCACAGTTATGTAAACGGTATCTTAATGCACATAATATTTTAGAATAATATCTTTCTCGAGTAATTTTGTTTTACACCAGCCGCAGTGGCTTAGTTGAGGAATCTGGACCTGTAATTGTGATCCATGCAAGATGCCATAAGCAATGGATAAGTCGTTTTGTATCGCACGTTATCGAGCACCTGACTTAGTTTAATTTAGGATGCAATATGTTTTCTATTGCAGCAAGAGAAAAAAGACGAGCTATTAAAACGATTACGACTAATTTTTACTAATCTACGTTGTCGGAACGTTTTTTTCTATCACGAAAGCATAAAATCGAGTCACGTTCAAAAAGTTGTACATAATTATATAAAAATAAAATGACCAAGATCGCATCAAATCACGCTTATATAGAAGGGTGTTTTATTTGATTAGCGATAATGGTATTTACGAAATAACTTCAAAATTCGTAGTCCGATTTCGCTCAAAATAATTTTCCCAGTGAGGATGCCCTAACAATATGGAACATTTCAAGTCTCTACGTCTAATAGTTTGGAAATCTTAGGGGGGATCACAGTGTGGGCAGGCGGATGGACGGACGGACGAAGCGACGCTATAAGGGTTCCTTGTAGGACTATAGAACCCTAAGTAGTTTAGAGTACATTTAATGTTCTCGGGCGAAACTTTCGCTTTTCGTCGTAGGTCTCTACGAATTAAACAATGTGTTCTTCCTGGCGTTATCCTGATCTAGTAACAGGGTCCGCTCAGATTACAGAGGATGTGGCTGTGGGGCGATTTAAGATGACCGATTGCCATATGACGTCATCCTCGGAACCCCCACGATCTCTGCAAGCTCACGACTAATATCACTCAGTGACATTAAACGAGCCCCACTGTTTTACGTGCCTTCCGAAACACAGAGGAGGTTGGATATAAATTATAAATCAGTGTTGAATGGGTCACCCATTTATCACCCGGTCTCAGTAAGAGCTACTTAACCTAGCGATCGACTCAAATGCCGACAACTGATTAGGCCACGACTTCCTCTATAATGTGTTAAAATAATATGGTATGTATATTTTTGTACACTAATATATTGTAGCTATTAAGTACTCAGACAAACTTATGGGATAATTTTAGATTTGTTTCCAAAAAATTCGGCCAAGAATGATGTGTCATGTTAAAATTCTAAAATATTTTAAAAATATTGCTTTCCTTATGAAGCAGTAACGGTAAATTCATTCTTCTCTTTTCGGCAGCAGCAACAGCGAGACCGCAAGGGGTCATAGGTTCTTTGCCCCGTAGCGGTCACAATAGCTGTCAGATTTTTAAATAGGTATAAGGAAGTCACTTAGAACTTGATTGCTAGTTTGTAACCGGTTTATATTAGATCCGCTTGTAATTCTTAACAATGTTGAGTTAATGACTATCTGCATAGCGGTGTGAAAGTCAGCACATCCTCTTTCTCTATCCAAGGCATGGGGTAAGAAAAATTTGTTTAGAAATAACAACGTACAAGAGAACAAAGAAAAACTTCCTATTTAGAACGACTTTGAACTGTTAAACTCGGTATAATATGTATTAATGAACTCGAATTTAAAATTTAATAACTTAGACATTTATGTTTTGTCTGGAGAGGCTAATTATTCTAAAGAAAACGGATGGCAAACGTGGTCAGAGGAGAGCGCCTACACGTTGGTCTGACACCGTAAATAAGGCGGTGGGAGATAGGTATATAGTGTGCCGTCCACTCTATACATGATCGTAACTTATGGAGACTGCTTGTTCATGGAAACTATCCTCAGCGATGAGGGAACGAGTAAGAAGAAGAAGAATGAACTGTTATCGTCAATATGATGACAATATCTTTCATAACTTTTCACGTGATCAGACTTTTAAGGCAGAGGCAGTGTCACTTTGATTAAATTTGCAACATTCTTACTAACAATTGCACGCCATTGTATGGCAGATTGTGTATGATGTATCCATAATCTTTGCAAATAAATGATTTGATTTGATTTGAAGAGTTTGTTTGTTTTTTTGCTTGCGCGCTAATCTCAGGAACTACTGGCCCAATTTGAAAAATTATTTCAGTGTTAGGAAGCCCATTTATCGGGGAAGGCTGTAGGCTGCATATCATTGTGCTAAAATTTTACTCCTTATTTTACGCGGACTGCACGCGCGGGTAACAACTAATCAGAAATAATTTTGGTACTTGGGAAATGAAATTTTGCTTTTCTGATATAAAAAAAATATAAAAATATCTTTTATATTACTGATCTAATAATGTATAGCTGTGGTGAAAATAGCTTCTAATTTTCCTAATGCCGGAGCCAGATATAACTCTTGTAATGTTATAATTTATTTTGACAATACATACAGACATCTTATTACACGCACGTTTAATAACATTAACGAATTTTGAAATAAAAATTCTAAATCGTAATCGATATGAATTTACAATATTATGTAATTCAATATTAAATTTTGGTTTTAATTTGTGACTTTAAACGTAATTTCAATTGTTTATCAAATAAATTAATTCGACTAAACAAATAACGCCTATAGTACATCTGTAGATATAATAGGAAAAGGTCACCTGTCAGGAAATTTCGAAAACCTAAAGTAGATGCTTTATCGTTAGCAGACATCCGCTATGAACGGATTTTTCGATAGGGCCCGATTAACATCTAAAGGTTCTTGAAGTTTTAACGCGGGCGAAGCCGTGGGAAACAGCTAGTAATACATACTAGTGACCCTTATTATGGATTAAAAATTTACAATTTCAAGGGCGCCATGAACTCGATAAGCCTGTTTTCTTCTTTTCATGTTTAAGTTGTACTTATAAAGTGGATCTTTAAAATGTATCACCGAATGTCACATATTTTTATGCAAATAAATGATTCATGATTATGACAGTGTGGTTTTTTATATAAAGGTACTAAATGATTATAAAACGATTACTAAGTCATCATTGCTGAAATGCTCAAGTCTATTAATGAAGATATATCAAAGTTAGAAAAGTATTAATTCTTACTTTGAAAAATAGCTCGCTTATATCTTGTGAAATTTTTAAAATTATTATATGCTATCATTCTACTTCCTAGCGTTATCCCGGTTAAGTACCAGGGTCCGCTTAGATTGCAGAGGATTTGGCTGTGGGGCGAGTTTACTTGAGTGCCCCGGAGCGGAAAGCAGGCTCACTGCGCACTGTGCCAACGGGCCAGCTAAATCTATGCTAATATATATAGCTGAAGAGTTTGTGGGTTTGCTTGAACGCGCTAATCCCATCAACACTGGTCCGATTTTAAAAATACGTTTAGATTTAGATAGCTCATTTCTCGATGAAGGTATATATCATCACGCTAAAATTGAAAATATTTTTTTAACCTAATTTTACGCGGACATAGTAAAAATAAATCAAATAAAGTTTTGGTTTACAAGTTTATTTTCAAAGTTCATTTCTTGAATAAGTCTATTCGTATTTAAGGAAGAGGTTTCTTCCTTAATTTATCTGCTTAGTTGATATCGTTAATTCAAGTGCAAAACTTAGCGCAGGACCTTCCTGAGGATATAAATCTTCTAATATGATGCGGACGAAGTAGCCGGTAACAGTTAGTACGATATAACATATAGGAATAGGTCGTGCAGGAATAGGCTAAGCTACTATTACTAATAGTATCAGTTAAGACAAAGTAATATTGTTTAACAGTGGTTGTCAGTAATTTGAAAGTGGCCTTGTTCTGAAAAGCGCCGAATCGAAATAGAATTTGATCATGCCCTATCTCTTTAATAGTCTTAAAGTCAACGAGCTGTGTCCACAACTTTGTCCGCGTAAAATTTGGTGAAAAAAAAAATAGATTAAATTTCAGCATGACGATATATAGCCTCCATGAATGGGGACTATCTCAACGCTAAAACAATTTTTCAAATCGGAACAGTAGCTCCTGAGATTAGCGCGTTCAAACAAGCAAACGAACTTTTCAGCTTTATGCCCCTTGGTTAATAGAAGAAGTCACTATAATAATTAATAATTGTTTATTTAGTTTCTCATATATTTATAGATAAATAGTGTAGGGAGTCTCCTAGTAAGCATCAAAACAGAACTCCTGACTTCCTGACTTCCTGACACAGGAGTCAGGAGGTCTCACTCTTCGAGAAAGGTCAAAATAAAAAAGTGATACACTAGCACCTTTAAAATAAAATTGCAAAAAAATAGAAAGAAAAACTATACAAAACTAAACTCGTGTAGGAAATATTTTGCACAAAATAAAGAGCAGACATCGTCAGAAAATGAACTTTACAGAAAATCATTTCTGTGCTAAAGTGTTTTTTCTTTTGTATAGGTAAAAGTATTTAATCTTTTTAGATTTTAATCTTTTTAAAATGAATCCTGACTTGGAATAACTAATCTTTCTTTGTAAGCAGAGTTTTACAATATCTATGTGTAGGTAAATTTATTCAAGATACTGTTCAAAAATTTTCCATTTTCCATTCTTGGGGCGAGGTTAGTTTTAATTGTGCAGCTATAAATAATTTAAAACAGCTATTAATTTTTTTTTTTAATTATGTATTAAAAGAAAAAGCAGGTATCCGTAGTCATGTTCGCAAAAATGAATACCATTTTAATTTGCCTGGTGTTATAGAAAAATTATTAAACATTATTTATTAATTGTACAGCAATATATTAGGACCTCTTAAAATATATTTTCAGAATATTAGGAACGCTTCAGACATGCCTAATGTGGAGAATATTTGTAAGCCAGTTTCTGAATTGGGCGCATCAATAGCCCGGCTGAGCCGGTTTTGATAAGGGTTAGTCACGTTGCCGACCGTTGGGTTATATTACTGGGAGTTATGCCGGCGCTAGACATATGTAGCTTCATTTCAATGATCATGTAGTACGGCCGAGGACTTTGTGTAGCTCCGCAAACTTTTGTAGAAGTTTTATTCTTCAAGGACAAAAACGTACTAACACTTTGAGCTATGTCTGGCGCCGTTATTAACAAAACCGAACCATACGAAGCTAACAACTAAAAAAATCCTCTTTTTAAATGCCTCTTTTCCTAACGTTTTACAAATAAAAAAACATGCATATTGATAGCACTTTTATTTTCATAATTTACATCGAACAATTGGAAATAATTATATACATCTATGTTACAGATATATTTAAAACTATGGAACTCAGAAAAAATATTTTTGTAATATGTATATTTTTTTACATGAACGCCGTGAAACACCATCCTTGGATTTAAACGAACATTCAAAAAAAAGAATTGGTAAAATTGGTCCAGGCATTGTTGAGTTATGCGCTTACTAACACATTTTGTGATTCATTTTTATATATATAGATAAACAAAATTTAAAAATTTCTGCCAGGAAATTAGTAAAAATAGGTTCTCCTAAGAATGTTCCATCTTTTAAACGGCAAGAATAGGAAATAATTAACAAAAAAAAACCTATGTAACGGTAACTTTTAATGCCGACAATATTAAAGGCTATTGGGTAAATATTTTAAGGATTCAAGGCCAAAATCTTATGTGGTCACAAAAAGAAAAAGCTTGACTTACTTCAATCCAATCGATGAAAACGATGCAAGATTTGGCGAGATTTCGCTTACCTGGAACAAGAAAAGTATTTTCAATTTATCTTAAATAAGAAGCAATATTTGCATTTAATTTCGACTTAAAAGATAGAGTAGCCCGAAGTCTGTTTAAGGACTGCCACACTTGCCAAGGTAATCCATGTCCAGGCGGAAGATGTTCAGAAGGCATCATAAACGGGTTTGGTAACGAAACTTCCTCTCGCCGAAAGATGCACCTCGCCCTTGACGGGTCAAAGGTCAATTGATCAACACTTTTAATGAAGCTTAAGTAGGCACACAATTAAAAAGGTTTTTTAGCTTTGATTTCACTAGAAAGTGACTATGGATTGGGTGCCGTATGTCGTTTAAACCCCATAATATCGTTTAAACCCCATGTCTATAAGGTACCAATAGCTCAGTGGTCGTAAATGCGAACTAAAATCCAAGAGATACTCGAGTCGACTACCTTCTTCGCCGCCGTCTGCTTCCTCGCCTGCCTCTACACCGTACTCTGCTTCCCCGAGACCAGGGGGAAGACCGTCGACGGGATCTACGAGAAATTGTCCGCCGGTAGGAAGGACAGAGCCGACCGCGACAAGGCCGTGCCGTAGGGGCGTGGGGTATTCGGGGGTGAATTTTTGCGCGAGTGCTGGACGCAGGGAGCTGCCTCACGGGAGCCGGCACATAACTCGGCAAGAATCGCTAGGTGGGCAGGATTCTCTAGCAAATTTAGGGTATGAGGGGGAACTTATCTGCCGCTGGTTATATCTACGCGTATATTCGTCCCAACTCGCACTCGTATAAACGTAATGTTCCCACACATGAGTATTTCGGTGCAGGTTGTGTGGATGTGTCGGTATATGTCGATATCGGCGCGCGTCTTCCTATTGTATAATTGTAGATTTGTATAAAATGCAAATCAAGACTGCTCTAGAGTAATTTCGTATGTAGATGAATCTTGTCATTGATGTAATTATTGTATTGTTATTTAACGTATAGGTATGATATACATATATTATAGCGTTCGGTTTGTACCCCTGGGTAGTTGAAAGAATTTTAGTCGAAACCGAACAATTAATTTAGCCGTTTGAATGTATTTTAGTTAGGAAATACGCTCACAAATACTGAATAACTTCTCACTCCCATCTCATGTCGTAGAGTTGCGTTTACTTGTTGAATTCCATGACAATACTTGATCACTTCGCTCATCGATCTTCTCGTACAATATTCGTACTATATTAAACCGCAGTTTCGTATCAGTTTGTACCTTCTGTGTCGGCGCGAGATACTTTTGTGATCTCTGAGTTTCGTCCTAGGATTTAACTTCGTCGTTTAATAGACTTTTCATTCAAACAAGGAGTAAGTATTGTAACGTACGACCTGAGATTGTGTTAGCTGTCCTAGTAAGAATTATTGTTTAACAAATTGACGAAAAAAATTTTAAAATCGGACCGTATAAACGTTTAACCAAAATTACACCGTTTTTAGTGCGACTTTTGTGAAGATGTATCAGCTGTAATTTTTCAACGGTACTACCTCTATGTAGTGTAGGTAGCGGATTCGTGTGCAAACGAGTCCATTATTTAATAGCAATAACTGCAGTACTAGTTGTAAATAAATTATGCTTATAAAAGATGTGTCCACCGCGAACAATTAAATTTTTTTAGTCAAACGCTACGTCCGACCCCAAACTAGCGTAAGAAATATATTAAAACATGCATATCTTACAAAACCGTCCTTACTGTAATGTAAGTTAAGTAAATAATACGTTATATTAAATTATGTAATAACTAATTAGTTTATTAATTATTATCACCAATACGCTGGCGCCTTAAATGTAAGTATGTACTTTATCATTTAAACGTTGGTTTTCAATAAATTTTCGCGAACAAAAGGTGGTTTTATTCATTGATTTGAAAGCTTACAAAGGTTCCAAAGTTTGACAAAAGCTACACGCCAATATTTGTTATTTTAAATGGTATAAAGATGGTCGAAAGTTGGTAACATATCTTTATATTTGCAGACTATAAGGTTATTTGAAGCTTGCAACAAAATTATCATTTTTGCTTTCCTGTGGTCATGACTACGCTTTTGCAAAATCTTATAGTAAATGGATACAGGTATGTCTGAATCGTGTAGCATTGTTAGCATTCACCCACCATCTGTCATCATCATTACATAGTATAAAATTAAGTAGCTTCCCGCCACTATAATACAAAAAATTCCAATGACATGATATCGGAAAAAACGTATTTTTTACGCTGCCTAAACCTTGCGTACGTAAATTATATAGTACGAAATTGTACATCTGCAAAATATCTATAAAAAAGTCTATGTCTCTCTCCTAAGGATAACCCACAGTAACCATTTTTATCTTTTACGTATTGCAAAATATACATAAAACTGGCGCTGGGTCGTACATATCTCACAGGCCTTGTAGACAATGAAGCGCCTCAGTGCAAATCGAACAGACATTTGTTGATGAATTACCTTACTTTACAATTATGGAAATTACTAATTATAGAAACCTCCACCACCACATTTTCAAGAAATGTGCAACTTCATAAGAGATGAATGTAGATCATGTATACGATGTGCAGGCACCAATTTTCGGAACTTTCGATTCGAGGCGTCAAATTCCGTTTGAGTCCACCTCAATATGCTACAGGCGTAGGCAAATATGACCCAACGACAATAATAAAAGGCTCCTCAGAATGCTGCCTTTTTATTTATATTACCTGATCTATAGAATAGTTTTCTATTATTAGTAGATATAGATTTTTGGATAATTATTTCAGTTGTGAGTTATATCTGCGAAGTCTACTAACTGGGGCGCTTAGTTTATGTTTTGAAATGTTTAACAAATGGAAACGTTTCTCGAAACATCCGCGCAATTTGCTTAAAATGGTAATGAAAGTTTTCGCTTTACGTTTTAATATATATATCAATATATAGGATTTACCACCTAGATAAACGTATCCGTGAGATGTCATTTAAAGATGCTGGTGATGATAATAAACGCTCTAGACGTGTGAGGGCCGCCAGCGCGCCTCGTGTCTGTAGGGGACAGGGGTGCACAAACTACATATATGACGCGCCCGCGCCTACCGTGACCGATCCTTCCTCTGCTACACGATGATCTGCATACTACGAACTATTATATTTAGACATTCGTTACAACCATACTATATCTTTATACGCCAGTTTCGACCGTTTTAGTAAATACGTTTTAATGCATACCCACTGATCCCCGAAATTTAAGAGCCTCTTTACTCGTAAACCTGTGGCGTAGGTGGAGTGACACAAGTGTTAAAGCAAAGTGTGTCTGACACCGACGCCCGTACACGCTAATATTTAACAGTGGACCACGCGTTATACACTTTTTTGGAAAAATCGTCAGGTTTCGTCTAAAGGTGGGCTTAGACTAAACGAACATAGAGCTAGAACAAGAGCATTCTTTCTCGATGTTTTAATGTAAACGAAAGCTCGTTCTTAGGTAGCGTTTACACCAGAACATTAAAGAGCAAAAAAATAGAATAAGAATTAGAATTTTTGAGAACGTAGACAGAACAAAGATATAACTACGTCTGATCTAAAAGAATTTGCCAGAGTCTGGGTGGAATGAGATTCGCTCGTCTGATGTAAATCACCATCATCATGCAGCTCACTGAGACATAACGAGGTCCGGCGTATTAAGTACATTTTAAACAACTGCAATAATGTGCAATAACTTTATATAAATGTATTTTACAAAAAGATATCAAACTTAAATATTATGTTCCGTTACACAAAGCAAATGCGCTGTGCTTTTAAATAGCAATAGCGCAATCTCTCGCAATATTATTAACAAAACAAAATTCTGTTCCGGCACTAGTGTACGGGAACCAGTCCCTAGATTAATAAACCATTACAAGTGCGGTTTAGACCACACGACTGAAGTAAATCTTCTTTAGCTCCATGTATATGTGTGTGTATACACACACACACACACACGCACACACACACACACATTTTTTTTTTTATGTTACAAGGGGGCAGACGAGCAGGCAGCAGGCACCGAAGTGCCTACCGGCGCCCATGGATCATACATCCTTATTCCACGTTCCCCCTGCAACCACTAATTATGCCAAGAATTCTATAATTCCGCGTATGGCTCGAAGATACAATTCGATCTACTCAGAATTAGATCTTTTTCATTTAAATAGAGTTTCCCTCAAAGAAGAAATAACCAAATTGAATAAAAATTTATTACACTAAAACACCTATACACATACCCACCCCATAATTACCCACACACACACAGACACACACAAAACATAATGTGAATATAGTAATAATAGTATTTAATTTGTTACTTATAATGAATTTGTTAATCCTTCTTTAGTTTGTTACTTTTTTCCTTTTAAATACTCTGTTATTTTTGTTTATGTTATCTAGTGTAATCCCCCTTTGGCCTTATTTATGTTTTTACTCTGTATAATTTTATGTAATCTAAATTTAGAATTAATTAAAAGCGATCCCTAATTAAATTTGACAATGGAATCCGGGTGTAAATGTGAGAAATGGTAAAGATTACAATTAAAAACTAAAACAGGCAAATAGTTTTAAACTGTCTATATATTAAGTAGCTGGATCCTGCGACTTTGCCTGCTATGATTATCGAATATTTCTGAAACAAATTCTATATATATATATAACATTGAATCGCAAAATGTGTTGGTACGACCATAACTCAACAACGCCTGGACCAATTTTACCAATTGTTTTTTTTTAATGTTCGTTGAAGTCCAAGGATTGTTTTTAGGAATAATTGCCGGTAAAACCCTAAAAACAGCCTTTTTCTCTTCCCATACAAACGTTTTCAAACTAAAATGTAGAGGTTCATTCATTTCATTCATTCATTCATGAGATAAAAGCCCAGAGTACTAACACTAATTACTTACCAGATGATAAGGTATAACTAATTTGAGATGGTCTATTGGTATATCAATTCCTGCTACGCCCAGAAGTCGGTTGACAGGGTACTGAAATAGTAATTAAAACTATTAATTTAATTATATACAATAAAATGACACTCTGTTTAAATCTATACTAATATACACATGAAGCTGAAGAGTTTGATAGGTTTTTTTTTTTTGTGATAGGCAAGCGCTTGACCGCAGTCACACTTTATAAAGTGTAGATGCGGTCTACGGTGGAGCGCGCTTGCCTAAACCTTGCTTGTTTACTTTAACGCGCTAATTTCAAGAACTACTGGTCCGATTTGAAAAATTATTTCAGTGTCAGGTAGCCCATTTCTCGAGGAAGACTATAGGGTATTTTACCAGGATTTGGAATAATTTCTCATATAATTTCTCAAGAAAGAGGTAAAAAAGAAACTTTTGGTAATTTAGGGCGTACTAGCGTAGTAGCCCGCCTTTTCCTCTTCGCCTCGGTTTCACGCGGGTATTTAGATTATTGAAGTTTTCATACGGATCCCTAACTTTATTGGAAATATTCAATAGTGTATGCTGATCAGGGATAATGTAGAATTCTAATGGTGAAAGAATTTTTCAAATCGGTCCACTAGTTTCCGAGCCTGTTCAATGCAAACAAACAATCAATTTCTTCCTCCTTACAATATTTGTCTTTATGTATAAAATTCTATTGTACCTGTGTATGTCACTGAACTCCACCTAAATGTCTGGACCGATTTGAATGAATTTTATGTATGCGTTTGGGTGGTGCCTTTTTTTAACCGACTTCCAAAAAAAGGAGATTATATGTTCGACGTGCTTAGTTTTTTTTATGTATGTTCACGAATTTCTGCGTCATTTGTGCACCGATTTTTCAAAATTGTTTTCAGTCAATAATCTTATAGACAAGTGTCTTCATAAACATCTCGAAAAATTGTTTCTCTGTAGAATATCATGAGCTTGAAAAAAAAAAATTCTAGAAGCGGCACGCATAACTAGTTCCTTACATGATATCTCTAACGTCTAGTTTCTTGAATTTTTGCCATGCCTTGTATTTGAATAAATAAATGTATGAAAAAAAACCTTCAACAAAAGAGCTTACACATTCCTCAAAGGCCGGTGACGCATTTGCTACTCTTCTGGTATGCAGATGTCCATGGGCGGTCATAGATGAATACAATCATAGATCTTGTCCTGATGGTCCCTAAGTCGTATCCGTTCGGAAATACCGAAGCTGGCAACTGATTCCAGAAACTGAGCCTGCTCGTTTGCTCTTTGTAATATAAAAAAACAAACAAAATTTATGTGTTATATTTATCTTTAATTATAAAATTCTATTGTGCGTACTGTATGTCACCGAACTCCTCCTATACGGCTGGAGCGATTTGAAAGATTTTTTGCGTTTACTCTGTAGGATTTGGGTTCATAAATCAGCTCAGTACCACCTACTGTTGCAGTCGGTATCTAGATTATCTTTTTATCGATTTTAACGTTCAGGCAGGACAACGTCTGTCCGATTCGCTAGAGTATGTTATATAACTAGCCCGCAACAATTGTGCTGACTATTGAGAAATAAATAAATATATACAGAACTATACGTAGGTTTTAGTCATGTAGACAATTTCACTGATAGATATGACTTTTTTTAATTAGACTCCCCACTCTTAGACCTCTCTCCTCTATCCAGAGCTAAACCAATCCACTCCTATAATATGACATGATTAAACAGAAAATAATTATTGTTTATATTAAGTTACTTTAGGGTTACATAGTGAATAGCAGGAATGGCCAACTTGATTAGATCAAGATTTACTGCTTACCGATGAAACTAGGCAATTACAAAATTACATTTTTCTTGAAATCCTATATTCAAATAAATATAGCAACATAGTCCACTATACAATTATGTTGCATTTTTTTTATTAAGAGTGGAAAATATAAAGAGGCAAGTTATTTTTTTTTAATTTATTTATGTACCAATAAAAAATATATATGACAACAATAAAGACAATTTTGATGAAAACAGCATTAAAATGTGTTGCTAGTCTAAAATATCTACAACGCACAAGAGCGGGAAAAGACTGTTGGGTTTATGCTATGTAAAGATGTTGTATTAACAAAAAATCTTAAGTAATTAATAATTACGCAACGTAAAAGTGACACTTGTTATTTCTAAATTTTGATATTTTTTGTTTATGGGATTTTTTAATGTTACTTATATTTTAAGAACTTTTGTCTCTGACTTCTTGTTTGTCTTTAAGGAATCTTAAAAACAACAACTTTAACAATATTTCATTTATACTAATATACATATAAAGCTGAAGAGGTTTATTTACTTGAACGCAATAATCCCAAGAACTACTGGTCAGATTTGAAAAATTCTTTCAGTGTTAGATAATCAATTTATTCAGAAAATTTTTCGCAGCTTAGGATGAAAATTGTGATAACAAAAAAATACCTGCCTGAGTTTGTTGCGGCCTCTTCCTAGTGCAGGGAGCGAGGAACCCTTGTAAACTTAGCTTTTAAATCGTAACTTTTATCACCTAATTGTCAAATGATTTAAAAAAAGTAATTAATATTATACATATGACGTTCGCAAGTGCTTACGAAAAATGTCTATATAAATAAACAATTTTGACTTTGACTTTGATCCGCCTGCCTGTTTGCCGCTTGTCATATACAAAAAGATGTAAGATTTCCTTTCATATTATGTCAATTACGAAAAACGTCTATAATGTCCGCGCACTGTCGACAAAGTTGACAAGTCAGTTCACATAAAACAGTTTCCTATAAACGTAGCAAAGCGGCAAATTAGATTTTATTTTACTTCTTGAAACGTACATGAAATATACTTCTCATCATGTCGGAGCCAGATGTAGCTTCATTTGAATGATCATTTCAATGATCATGTAGTGTGGACGGGGATTTTGTGTAACTTTACGAAGTTTTGTAGAACTTTGTAGACTTCAAGGACAAAAATGTACAAACACTTTGAGCTGTGTCGGACTCCGGTATCACAAAAATCGAAACACTTCCGTTTTTTCAGACGTATATTCCTAAATAATATATTTAATATATCATATATAAAGCGGAAGAGTTTGTTTGTTTGAACGCGCTAATCTCAGGAAGTACATGTCCGATTTGAAAACTTCTTTGTGTTAGATAGGTCGTTTATCGAGGAAGGCTATAGGCTATATATCATCACGCTAAGTCCAATGGGAGCAGAGCACCAATGAAGAATGTTTCAAATAGAAGACTCTTTTCAGCGTCTTAACCTTAACAACTGTGAAAGTTTTGTGCGACTGAAAAATAAAGGTGTCGGTGTGTACAAAGGACGTACTTCTGAAAGGGGACACTTGTATACAGCGCTGCAAAGGGCCAAAAGCTTTCTGCAACGGCGTGGAATGCGCGTAGAGACGTGAGAAACAAAGGGAAAGAAAGATATCTTGAAAGCGTTAACGTGTTGAATATTGTCTAAGATTTTTTAAAATCTGATTTACTTAAGGGTATTAAATCTATTTAAGATTATGCCAGAACCATCCAAGAAACATATCCTTTTTGTATGACATATAAATACATATTGAGGCGGTCGTGGCCTAATTAGTGGTGGGCATTTGAGTCGATCGCTAAGTTAAGTTGCTCTGGCTGCGACCGGGTGAGCCCCGTTAGCACAAAGGTATTTGGCTTAATGGAACAACAATTAATGAACGAGAATATTGGGCAACTCTACCATTTTAAACAAACATAATGAACCATTTTTTTATTTAAGCCAAATGATTTGGAACAAGATTTTATATCATGGATGGTTATACAATGAAGAATCATCAACTTCTTGTGCCAAATATTTATACGCGATTACTAGAAAAAATGCCTTCGACCGAGCAAAGTGGAGGAGTATGTGCCGGAAAGCGGACTCTGAATAGATTCGGTATTTAATGCTAAGAAGAAGACTAGAAAAAAGTTAATAACGCATGATCCTATCCCTAAAAAATATCTCTTCCTATTATTTGAGTGTAGTAGAAATAGTGATGAATTTAAAGCGGTGCCGGTTCTAAAGAGGAAATAAAAAATGAAAAATTAAGTCTAGTATAGTTAAAAGTAATTGACTTAGATATCATACTTATCTTTCCGCTGGGTTTCGTTTTAAGTCCACCGTTGTATATTATTTATAGAGCTAATTTTTATTTCTTAGACTTTGTGTGATAGCACCAAAGTAGCTTACAGGCTGTAAAGAGCTACGTGGAAGGATTGCTTTTTAATTCTTCCTATATGGTTTTCTAATGCTCTAGAGTATTGAGAACAATCCTCTCTTGGGCTCCCCTACCAATACAAATTAAGTACATCGCTTTAACAAGAAAATCTGAGAAATTACATAGTACATATGTCATATAAAATTTTTTCGTCACGAAAGAACCTTTGTGATAGGGCCTTTGCACGATGTTTTTTTTTTTCTTAATTAGATATCTTGGCTTGAACAATTATGCTGGAACTTCCTCATCGCCGAGGCGCTGCTGTAGATCATACGCGCCATCTTCTGCGTTGGCACTGGATACAAAAAAATAATATATGCATATAAATTAAATTGAAGGGCCTGTTTTTATTAGAGTAGAACCTCGATTATCGGAACCTCGGTTATATGAATTCGCGATTATCGGAACCTCGGTTATATGAATTCGCGATTACCGGAACCTTGGTTATATGAATTCGCGATTATAGGAACCTCAGTTATATGAAGTCGCGATTATAGGAACCTCGATTATATGAATTCGCGATTGCCGGAACCTTGGTTATATGAATTCGCGATTATCGGAACCTTGCTTATATGAATTCGCGATTACCGGAACCTTGGTTATATGAATTCGCGATTATCGGAACCTCGGTTATATGAATTCGCGGAATTGTATAATTGAATATGTACCTATAGTTTAACAGATGTATAATTATTGCTTTTTATGGTTTCGTTTCGCTTATCCCCACCTGTTTTACATGCCTTCCGAAACACGGAAGAGGTCAGATATCAAATATAAACCAGTGCTAGAATGGATCACACATCTATCACCCGGTCGAAGCAAGAGCTAGTTACCCTAGAGATCGAGTCAAATACTGATCACTGATTTAACCACGACCTCCTCCTTACTGCACCTAATCTACGTAATCAAATAGATCTCTTTTAGTGACTACAAATTTAGCACCGCTGTCTCTCCTAGTTATTATGGACAGATGAAGCAGACACGAAAGGGCGACGTCTTCCATCGAGGACGACGTCGAACAGACTGAACCCGGCTGACACTAGTACGTAACATAGCGGATGTGAAGCGAGTAACGATTACCGACTGCCGTCTGACGTCATCCCCGAAACCCCCACAATTTCACGATTAATATCACTTAGTGACATTAATTAGGTTCCACTGTTTTACGTCCTTTCCAAAACACGGAGAAATTTCTATATTTGAAAACCTGTGTTACAATCGGTCACCCTTTCATCACCCGGTCGTGGTAAAATCTGCTTAACCTAGCGATCGACACAAATGCCGGCCACTGATTAAGCTACGACCTACTGCTCTGCTTTTTAGCTTTACACGATTTACAAATAAAATCTCGTGTCGCAAACGTAAACGTAAATTAAACCTATTTTTTACCTACTCTAAATTTATTCAATACAAAATAATTAATATACGATCACCAATTATATTTTTAATTTTAACAGGAATATAAAATTATGAACTTATGATAGTTCTTGACAAGCCAAGGTCTTTTAGTAGGTTGTACAAGGATTTTGCTGGTATACCCCTTGCTCCTACTTGGCTGCTAGCTGTTTTTATAACCGTAAAAAGATAAACTCGTGTGTCTGAGATTAGAAGCTGAAAAAGATTTGCTAAGTTAATGCTCCATACGTGCTTAGCCAGTTGCGATATTCATAATAATAATGCCTAATATAAAACATTTTTACCATGGTTGTAAATAAAGTACTTTTAAAAATTCAAATATGTTTATTGGAGATAAGAGTATTCTACGTTAATGTTTATACACTACTTATGTAATTTATGTTTATAGTAGTGAAAGTGTTTAAATTTGTGTACACTACTTCATGCAGTATTTTTGAAATAGTCATAGTATCGTATTCAATAAAATTGTTGAAGCCTTAGACGCGAGAAAGGCGGAAGATGTGAGACCTCTACCAAAAAGCAACATTAAGGCCAAATATTAGCCAACATATAGGGCACAAAGAGAATGTCTGACTGGTAAATTGAAAAAATATGATGATCACTCTAAAGTGATGAGCTTGATGTAAGATATCGTTGGTGATATTATATAGGTACATCAAACCAAAAGGTACCTCTACCTTAGTACAAGGTATAAAAACCTGTACCTTAGTACAGTACTATGGTTGAATAAAACTAATGAAAATTAAAAAAAAACATCACTTGCCAGTTAAAGATTTATTTTCTCAAAAAGAGCTATACAGAGTCGTCTTATTATGAGAAAACTAAAAAGGGGGTATCAACCAGAACGTATTCAAGCTGGTATATATTTATTATTTTACTTGTTATCTGCTACTCTTCTGTGTATTAGTAGTAATAGTGATTGTATCTAGAAGATCACCATCCTCTTGAAAAGAAGGAAATCTTCCTTGGACTTCACGGACGATTAAAAAAAAACTTATATTGGTTCACCAGGTCTCAAGTTATGACGCGACGAAGGGAAATGGGATACATTTTTGAATTTGTGTTTTCGTAAGTGGTATGAATAATTATTATAAGCACAGATTTTCAACTGACGTAATTAAAACGGGTTCGAAACTAGTCGGGCAAACGAAATTGATAAATACGTGAGTTAAAGATCCTTTTTTATTTTTATGTATAGATAAAATAATAATAATAGAAGAGGTCGTGGCATAATTGGTGGTTGGCTTTTGAGTTGATCGCTAGGCTAAGTAGCTCTTGCTGCGACCAGGTTTCGCGCTTATTTTTCGAAATGGGATTAAATAACTTTTATTTCATGATATCTTCTTTTAATTATTCTATAGACAAAAAATATATTAAATCCATGTATATCAACAGAAGAATAAAATCATGATAAATTCGTGTTTGAATTCATGAAAACATTCGTGCTCATATATATAGAAATTCTTCTTTTTATTCGTTCACTCTTGGCAGAGTGGTCGTGGTCATGGAAAACTATGAAGATGCACCGCGTTTTTTGAAAGGAAATTCCATCTGCTCCTATTGAAATTGGCATACATAGAAATAGAGGTAGGGATTTCTAATAAAATTATGAAAATATATCTTTTTGGACACAGGTATCACGCCTAGTGGATAAAATAATTCGATTTTTTTTATTTAAAAAGCAAATTATTACCAATCGAAATGCTTAAAAAGACCCCGAACAGATGCCAATATGTCACTAAAGATGTTTTAGACAATAAAATTATTAAATATGTATGTTAATATTGTGAAACAAAATGTTGTTCTGCAATTTTGTATCTAGCTTTAAATAAACATATAGTAAGCAAATCTTAAGGTTTTTGGACGAATTTCGACCAGCTGGCGATTTCTAGTCTTTATATCACAAGGGGCAAACGACTTGGACGCCTTTGCGGGAATGGAAAAAATTGGTTTACCTCTGGATAGAGGAGAGTGGTCTAAGAGTGGGGAGGCCTTTGCCCAGCAGTGGGATATTACAGAATAATTAAAAAAGCAGGCTGTTCAACTAAAAAGTTATATTTGTGAACTGCCGCCCATGCACGTCTGCACAACCTGAAGGCTTGCAGATGCGCTGCCGTTCTTTAAAGAGGGCACTGGTATCCAGACCAAAAAGACCTCAAGCGTGTCGCTACCTCTAAAATACCTAAGTTTAGTTGTCTATATGCTCTTTATATTTATAATATGCTTATTGTTATTATATAAATAATTAAGAATGCTTTAGGTATGCCTAGTATTTTCCATACCTCTTTAATTAAACGCTTGCGCTTAGGAGTGGGCGCGACAATAGCACATAACATAAGTGCTTCACTGATGCTTTGCTAATAATCAATTGTTATCTTTGCATACAATCCTACTGCTGGAACATTGTAACGAATAATATAAGGCGTTACAATACAATTCATCGTAATGAAAATAAATGTGAAATGGCCTTGTTGTTAACTACAGAAAACAGGTTGACGATTCACTCGATTCGAAATCCGAATCCAAACTCGTTTCGCGCCACATTCACGCCGATGCTATGTGAAAAAGAGGGACTGGTAATTTGGCTGCCAAAGGACTGCAAGCTTATAATCAAAGAGAGTTTATTTAAAGAATGCTACCAATACCTTTGAGGTATTTCCAATATTTCCATTTCCCTAATACTAAGATTAATTTAAAAGCCTGTGTCAGGAGTGGGAGCGACAATAACCCAGTTGCATTCAACGAAGAGCACCTCGAATCGTCGGCGACCCTGCTCTTTTTGATCGGCTCGATCTTTTGGCTATGCGGAAAGATGTGGCTTCACTCTGCATCTTTAATCACATGTATCATGGGGAGTGTCCCGAGGAATTGTTCGAACTAATACCGGCAGCTGTATTTCACCACAGGACATCTCGTCTGAACTTTAAATTTCATCCCCATCACCTTGATGTCCTGAAGTCCACAATCGTGCGATTCTCTAGAAACTTCTTACCTCGCACGATTCTTTTGTAAAATCAGTTACCAGCTGCGGTATTTCCGAATCGAAACGACTTAGGGATCTTCAAGAAAGGAGCATACTCATTCCTCAAAAGCCGGCAGCGCATCTTCGAGCCCCCGGCTGTTACAGTTGTCCATGGGCGTCGGTAGTCACTCTAGTGACCTCACCGTCTGCTCGTTTGCCCCTTGTTATATATATATAAAAAAAAGTCGAGATTTGCACTGGGTACCTTACTGATTTTAGCCCAACCCTCCTACCGTTGAAGTTTATATAAAATTTGCCATTTCTTCGGTTCGGAAACACTGGAGGTAAATGCTGGTCTGAATGGGTTGGGAGGGG
>JANCMC010026410.1:6011372-6186889 GCA_024363005.1 Charaxes varanes
ATATTCTTCTATACTGTGTATTATTTAACCCGAATTAACCTTACTCTTTCAGAATAGGTATATATATGTATATTTGTTTATGCTTATTTGACTGTATGTATATGTGTATTACTGGCCCGTTGGCGCAGAGGGCAGTGACCCTGCTTTCTGTCTGGAGTCTGGGTGTATTATCCATATGTATGTATTTACAAAAAAAGTCTTGACCTGACTTATAAATAAGCAAACTTCCTTTTTTTCTTGAACTTTTCTCCGAATGACTCTTTGACTTCACCTGTTTGAACTAAGCTTTATTCCTCCATTCAAATCACTGTTGTTTGTACTTAATGCTAAGTTTTAGTTAATTTTGCCGGCATTCGAGATGTTACTTTTTCATTTTAAATGACTATGCTTGTTTATATTTTTCCTGTACAAAAATGCACCCAATTAGACGCTTCTGACATTTGATTACATTACGCTATTCTAACCGGAGAGAATACTGTCGAGTCGGCTTTTAATTAAAGGATTTTGTTGCATAATCGCTGTCCCCCGCCGACGGAGGCGTAATGTTGCAAAAGTCGCCGAAATTAAGGCGCACGGATTTTAACGCCTGTTTAAACTAGACTTTAATCCTCCATTCAAATTACTGTCGTCTGTATTTAATTCCATTTTTGATTTGCCCTTAGTTTAAGTTGAATTTTGTTTGTATTGTATTGTCTAATTTTTATTTGTTCACGTACGGTTGATAGAGAGGCCAACTTGCGCTGGTAGAACAGAGCGAGTGTGGGGCAGTCATTTGAGCCTAGGCAGACTGGAACATAATCGAATATCGATTTTTAATACATTTTCTACGGTACACCGGAACTTCCCTCATAAACGTTCCGGCGTGCCGTCCGACTGCGCAGACAAATTGTACAAAAATCTGTCCGGTAAAGTCAATGCCATGCTTTAGTTAATCCATCTCTATCTGCACGTAGTTTAAGTAGAATTTGGCTTGCATTTGGTCTATAACTATGTTATTAAAAATGACTATTCTTTTTTATTTTTTAAGGCTAGCCCTTTGTAAACATTAGAATCTAATTAGAAATACAATAAATATTCTCAAAAGTGCCTCAGATTATAGAATCTTTAGTTTTATAATCTATAAAAATGCAATATAATTGAAGTTCCCCTCATTAACTATCGGTTAATAGAGACAGACCTCTAGCGGACTTGGCATAATTATTTATAACTAGGTCGTTAAGCCTTGACCTCGAAAAAACTACAATGCAGCGGTATTGTTGTCACTTTCCACAGGGGGACCCCATCTGCAGCTTATCAAATATTAAAAGAAATAAAACTCTACAATGTGGGGATCTCTATTCATGGACCGAAGGGTGCATATGAAAGGAACCCAACCTTGAATTCTATTCTTGTCGTGTATTCTAGAAGACCAGCATTTTTGTCTCACATTATAAAAGTGCATATGGTATCCGGAAACCGGTACCTTGCAGATATCAGTCCATCTCTTCTACCGTTGAGCATGACAGAAAATGATAACTGATTATTAAGTACTTATAAATTATATTTTAGAATCATAAGAATTATATTTTAAATATTGCAACACAACGAGGAGGTCGTGGCCTAATCAGCGGTCGGCATTTGAGTCGATCACTAGGTTAAGTTTCACTCGGTGCGACTAGGTGATAGATGGGTGACCATTCTAGCACTGGTTTACATTTGGTATCCCACCTCCTCCGTGTTTCGGAAGGCACGTAAAACAGTGATAGGACATAAATGTCACTTTGTGATATTAGTCGTAAGGTTGTAGAGATCGTGGCGGTTCAGAGGATGACGTCAGATGGCAATCGGTTATCTTAACTCGCCCCACAGCCACATCCTCTACAATCTATGCGGACCCTGGAACCTACTAAAAGACCTTGGCTTGTCAAGAACTATCATAAGTTCATTACTAGAAAGGACATCTAAAGCCGCACTAGTTGGAACATAACAGATTTGGCTAGGCAGGGGAGGGAACACTGGCAGTGAAGGTGAGTGTTAGTGCTCACTATAAAGAGCGCTGAAAAACTTTAGTGTGATAATATTTGTATAGACTTCCCCGATAAATGGGCTATCTAACACTGAAAGAATTTTTCAAATCGGACTGGTCGTGGTACTAAGATTAGCGCATTCAAGCAAACAAACAAACAAACTCTTCAACTTTATATATTAGTATGTATACTTATATCTATATAAGTAGATGACAAAGCCTTACGGATTATATATTGTTATAGGATATGATATAATTCATTATTATATCATTAAAATAGGTTAATGCTGTCGTGGATGGGCATCTATCTTCTCCTGCACGCATCGGATGATGATGTCCATATACCCTGCCGTATTCTCTGCCGTTTAAGTAGACCCTGGTGCGAAACCAAAGAAGATTTTTTAAGAAGATTTTTGCAACGTAAAAAAATTTTCGTTTCTTCAGAATCAAAGTGACATATGTAAAACAAAAGTTGCTTAAATCAACTTTCATTAGAGAAAGTCCAAAATACCTATATCTTTTTCAGTTAATCTTTAAAAAGTGTCAAATTAGAAAAGGTTGTAGTTGCTTACCTTTAAGGAAGATATTGGAATTGGTCAATTCAATTGTCATGGTAGAATGTTATACTCCTTAAATTATAGTATTTAGTTTGGTTCAAATACAGAATTCTACACAAACAAAATTGCGGTCATATATACATTTATACCAATGGCCACGATATAAATAGGATCAAATAAAAATTTTAAATAAAAAATACAAGATTTTATTTACCATTAAACTTTTATCTCTCAGAACGGAATGAGTTTATTATTTCGGTATTCAATTCCATACAATAAAAAAAATCCTTTTATCCGAAACATAACCGATTTTGAAATGAGGTGTAGTCACATAAGCCGAAGGATGAAATTTAAAACCTATTTTATGCAACTCAAGGAGAGTTACATAAAACAGATTTTAATATCCTTTGAGAGGAGAACAGCATCAAGGATTCCCTCAGAAGGGGCAGAACCTGGCCCTGTTGAAAAATTTCCATGCAACTTTACGGGACCAGAATAAAAATAGCGAATTGCGTAACGTATTGTTATATTTAGCATTCTCATTCTATTTTTTATTAACATATTTATCCGTCGTACAAAGAAAACTTTGACTTTAATTTCAAATTTCGTTAATTAATATTCAAATTTCTCTCGCGTCTCTAAAAAGCTGTTAAGTACTCCCTTGTGATTAAATCCCAGCAAAAGCATGACAACTTAAGTGCTTAATTAGCAATTACAACTTGACGTAAGATTCACATCCGTAGAAAACGTAATTCAGGAAGTTTTTAACGGAAACCACTATTATTGCGTATCAGCTTTTGTTCTGGCTTTACGCCGGCTTATAGAGAAACGGTCCATATTTCTAAGAGTCATGCAAAAAGCTGTTTTCCATTTGACCGCATTCAACGTAGAACGGCCCATATCCTCTCAGGTTTTCACTTTGGCTTTTGTGGAGAGAGAGGCTCAGTCTGTATCTCATGCCGCAGGTTTATATTTCGTTGTAAAGGCTAACAACGAGCTAAACGATCGAGAAAGGGCGCTCTTATTTTAGCTCTAACTCTATGATCGCTTGGTCTGAACCCACTCTAAGAAAACTGATGATCAGTATTTATACAAGTTTAGTGGCAAAACCTATGGATTGTGAACCCCCTGGAGTTCGTAAAACCCTTAGTAGTCCTGAAACCATTGTGGTGCGTTGCTTTGAAAGTTTATGCATATGAAACGGGTTTTAATTTCCTTTTATCCTTATTGAGGTTTTAAATATGCGGTTTAATCTGAATCAATCAGCACATTCGTGCAAATTTCTTACTTTATCGCACTCGCTTTTTTAAATTTAAAATTATCTTTTCTACTATCAATTGAATGTCATTAAAAGATAGTGATCTCTCGTAGGCTTATTATGAAACTATATCTAGCGCCGGCGTAATATAGAAAAAACGTCTCCACTAGCCAAGTAGTAACCAACATAAAAGGAACGGACATTTACTTTAGTCTATGACTTCTGAAAATTGGCTATTTTTTTTAAGGCAATCATCTGTAATGTACAGCATATGAGTTACAACACTATACGGAGTCTTTGTCATTTAAATTCTCCATGGATTAATGCAAAATAATTATAAATATGAAAAAAATGTTGCTAGTCATGGATTTCCACAAAATAACTCTTAACTCTATCAATAAAAAGATATAAAAAAAAACCATAGATATCCTAATCTAGATCCAGGAATAAAGAAGAAAGTAAACAAATTGCAAGTGGAACTTAGGAAATAAGTACTAACCTGATCATTCATAGCGTACACACTTGCTTTGGTTTCTTGGCACTTAAAGGAGTAAAATATCTTTAATGTTTATATTAATAGTCAGCAATAGACAAAAAATTAAGGGTAGTTAGATAAAACATTCATAATAATTTCCCGTAAAAAAATTCTCCTTAACATTTTCTTATTTGCATATAAAAATAATTTCCAGTGAACCCAATACTTTGCCTTCGACCCGCATTCTGGTAACAACCGGTAATCTAAGCAACTTTTGGAAAATGAACTCTACATTTATGAAGGTAGAGCTTGAAATAGTTCTTAAATAGACAAAAGATACAATCTTTTATCGTCAACAAGGTGGGGAACGATGACAGATAAAGTCGGTTGAGCACCCAAATAGATAAACTAGCGTGGAAATTAATGTCTACATTAACCGATGCATGAATTTTATAGTTAATTATATGTTTGTCGCCTTATGGTTGGCCAGATTTAGTTTCACGCTCACAAACTGTCATTACTATTCCTGCTATAAGAGTTTGGTGTCCTTTATAATAAGCCAGTTTGCTTCCTTCGCATTGGATGTGAACAGAGTTTGGCGACTTATACTTCTCGATATCATTCGTGATCGCCTCCATTTTCTTCGACTCAGACTAAGCGAAATGCCGGGTTGCAATTATTATCTTCACGTAGAAAACAACAAAACTGTTAGGAATAACAAAATGAAGTTTTGTATAGAGTTATACAGGGGAATCGCTGATATTGCAGATCTAGTGGCACCACATCTATTTTTCCTTTCCATCTACCTTTATATCCTTTACTCCAACCCTTATTCCTTTAGTCCTATCCGTTCGTACAATTAAATTATATTACTTATCAGTTGAATATATACATTCATACACGCGCATATGTAACTGGAAACATATAACTTTAAAAAAATAAATTCAATTAACATTGACAACGTATTTTCAATCAATTTAAGTGTTATTTTTTATACATATATTTTTTGTGTGCAAGTATACGTTTCTATAACAGAATCCCAGATGCCATATTAAATAAAAACACACTTAAACGTAAGGCGTATTATATAGTCGAAGACTATATCTATACTAATATATAAAGCTGAAGAGTTTGGTTGTTTGTAAACGCTAATCTCAGGAAATAAAGATCCGATTTGAAAAATTCTTTCAGTGTTAGGTAGCTCATTTATCGGGGAAGGCTATAGGCTATACATCATCACACTAAGACCAATAGGAGCAGAGCACCAATGAAGAATGCTTCAAAATCGGGAGCTTCAAACGTTTCCGTGTATTTTAATTATAACATTAGTTTTACAATTTCAATTATTTAAAACTATTTGGACATTCTAAATGTCTATGGACATTTTTCGTATAATGCCGGCGTCAGACATAGCTTCATATCAATGGTCATTTCAATGACCATGTAATGTGGCCGGGGATTTTGTGTAGCTGCGCAAAGTTTTATAGAACTTTGTAGTCTTCAACGCCAAAAATGAACAAACACCTTGAGCTATGTCTAGCGCCGGCATAACAGTCTCTTAAAAATAAGGGAACTATATATGTTAAAGAAAAGGTAATATCCGTGCTCTATGCTTTGGTGAATCGAGTTGTATGGCGGAGTCCAGCCAGTATTACATAGCGTAAAAATATTCTAGTTGCATAATATTCTAATAAAAATGTTAACCTTAGAGGTGCTATTTTTTTAAAGATTTTTAGGTCGGGTGTTGTTCATAAATACATCTACTATAGCAGTTGATGCAATTGAGATATTGTGTGAAATAGGATATTCGTAACCGAAATAATTGTTGCAAAGCATACTCTCTAGAGTCTCACTAGACTCTAGTCTAGAAGAAATGCCTCTAGTTCTTCTTCTTCTAGCAGTTCTTCATTTTCTAGCGAAGGTTGTTATTCATCATGGCTAGTTGCACTTTGTTGATAACTGCTCTGGAACTTAAATTAAACCACTGGACGTAGAGTTTTGAGCCAGGAAATTCGTCTATGGCTAGGTCTTTTATTTTACTTTGTATTCTGAGTTGGATACTTTTCGTTTCGCATGATGTGACTCAGATATTTGAGTTTCGTTCGTTGTACATTTCTCCCCCCGTTCCTGTCACAGTTTCTCACATTTTCGAAACTCCATCACCTTTGGTGTGACATCACATAATAAAAAAGGCAGTTTCTCTTAATTATTTTACGTATTATGTTAATAAGAGACAACAATTCAACGTTATGTAACGATCATGTGACGTCACAAAAGTTTTGACGCCCCTGCCCGTTGTCACAAAATCCTATTTTGGTGAACCCGCTTCCCTTTAACGTGTGACGTAATTTACGGATGGTCCTTAGTATTAAAGATCTATTCATGTAAATGTTAAATATAATATATATTTTAATAAATTATTAAAGCAATCGTTCTATTAGAAATAGTCACAACAAAAGCGCACCTTAACAACGGAAGCTCAAACAACCCTGGCCGGCGAAGGGGTGTAAATCTGCCCGCTTCCGTACTATACATCTGTTCAATAAATTAAAATCTAATAATATTGCCATAGCACTATTATATTTTAATAATTATTTCGTTATATGATCGACGTGAAATGGCGGCAAAGCTGCACGTCAAGTGATGGTATTTTTGTCGCGTTTCGTTCGATTTGTGAGACTTACTGGCTTTACTTGACTGGCCTAAGGTTGTCATTAAAGGCCGGCAACTGCTTGCCTGCATTTGCTAGCCCCGTCCCATTCGTGCAGGTGTCCATGAGCATTAGTACGCACTTAGCTGCCTGCTTGTTTGCCCCTTGCGACATAAAAAAAGTTGTTCAAACCTGTATAGCCTCTTGGTTACATTTTTTTTGACTATATGACACACGGACGTCTGTTCCTAAGGTAGACAACTTAATGCCTGTGTTATAGGTAACAGACGATAAGGGATAATTATACTAAACTACCTTATCAGTAGAACAGGATGGTTTTTTAATACCACTTAAAACAGTTTTTTGACAACGGCCTCGGTTTTTGAGTTCTACCTCACCGAGACGCCATAGCGGCGTCGCTGGTTACGTATCCAAACAATTCATATTAAAGTTTAGGATAGGTAACTCACTTAGTGACGATTTGACGACGATGCCAAATTAGTAACGTTGCCACGATTACCACTGGCAACCGCAGCCATCCAAGGCTACGATGCCGGCGACGTCGCCATGGCGCCTCGGTGATATAGGAACATTAAACTTAAAAAGTTAAAACTGTATCTATCATATGTATTTCAATGATTCTACAATTATTTTCTTTGTTTTCATATTGCGGTAAAAATAACTGCCAAGTAGCCTAAGGCGGTGAGAGATGTAGCATTAAAAACAAATATTTAAAGTGATTTAATTTTTATTCGCTTAAATTAAGCAATTTCGCCAGTGGCTAATAGTTTTTATTAATAATACCAACTGTAACAATAACTGTTTAACGAGATATATTTGTATTACGACGTAGTGTAATAATGTATAGGATACAGATATTTCTATTTTCTAATTCCGTAATACGGTTTTCAATAAGACATAAGACTACAATCTTCTATGACCGAAGGTGACTACGCCCTTTAATATCGTGCAGCCAACTGCACGATACCAGAGTTCGTAGTAAATTTACTATTTCCGAAATAACATTACGTCGCAAGCACGGAAAGAATCACTTGATATTCGCGAATAGGCCTTCTGTTGTGCGAAAAATAAAACGTACACGACACATATTAGTATGTTCATGGGCATCAGCAGGCACTTAGCTGCCAGCTGCCTGTTATTTTGTCCCTCGTAACATAAAAAAAAAGATTATATACTACACGGGCATTTAGCCTGTGGTGGAAATTGCGTAACTAAAAAAAAATATATGTTAATTCTTTAAAAAAAAGTTATTTTAAAGACAATTTAGATTTGCCATATTCGTATCACAGGATCAATTAATTATTACAACTAATACAGAACGTTAACACGATTTTGTAGTAATTTGCAAGAAGTTGTCAATTTACGTATTTTTTTTACTTTTTTTTAATGTCATATTTTTTTTGTAAACACGTAGAGAAATTTAATTAAAAAATCAAAATGGCTGCCATTTAGCGTGGTGGCGGTTGGACCCAAGTTATGCTGTATTTGTATATTACAATAGTTGTAAAGTTTACATATTGATATTATTTGTTTTTGTGTTTGTGGTGTGGAATCAGTTGCCAGCTTCGGTATTTCCGAACGGATACGACTTAGGAACCTTCAAAAAAAGAGCATACTCATTTCTCAAAGGCCGGCAACGCATCTGCCAGCCCTCTGGTGTTGTAGTTTTTCATGGGCGTTGGTAGACACTTAGGTGAACCGCCGGTCCCGTTTGCCCCTTATTTTATATTTTTTAAAAAATTAGCGTGATGATATATAGCCTATAACATTCCAAGTTAAATGGGCCATCTAAAACTGAAAGAACTTTTAAAATCGGACCAGTAGTTCCTGAGATTAGCGCCATCAAACAAACTCTAGGAAGTGGAAAGAGGAGTATCGACGAACATGGAGTCCAAAAGTTATACTCAACTCAATTAGTTAAGGCTGCATTTAATGCTGCCATTTTATATCCTAAGTTAGTTTTTGTTCCTTAAGCGTTGTATTGTTTATGTATCCTATTTCAGAAGACGATTACTTTATTAGCAATTGCCAAGTATCCTTGCCTTGTAGTACGTAGCTAGTGTTTCTTGGCAAACCTGGAAGTCCCTTAATAGACTTCGGACACAGGTTGGCAGGTCTAGGGAGAACATGTCCAGGTGGAGATTCACAAATCATATGAATCTGAGCTGTTTGTGCGGTGCAACTCAAACAATGAGCCATCTCATATCATGCCCTGCGTGCCCTACCTGCACGCAAGAAGACTTGATGGCTGCCACTCATAACGCAGTTGATGTGGCCAAGTTCTGGGCCGACACAATGTAGTGCTTGCCAACGAAACGCTAAGAAGAAGATCGGTCTGAATTCTGTAAGGTGTTCAAACCCTGATTTATCAATTCAAACTAGCACAACTTAAAAAAACTAAACTGGATGGACTGTTCAGACTAATTAAAAATATATATCTAAAGGATGTCTGGTAGAGTAAAAAAATAACTCAGTCTGTAATCCAGGTCCACCCATTGCGTGATATTAAACACTGCCAAAAGCGTGTCAAGACACGCTTATATAGAAGGGTTCCGTATCTGATACGCTAAAAACGTATTTGTTATAGAACTTCATAAGTTGTAGTCTGATTTCGTTCAGAATAATTTCTAATAAGTTTTTAGCATAGTCTAGCAACACGGAAACCATCCACTGATTACATAAGCCTTTAATTTAAGCTTAGTAGGAGGGGAAACAGGAATATTAGACATAACTAAAAAGTAACGTAAATGATGATTTTTATACAATTTCGTTCAAATGTTAAAACATGTAATAGGTATCTACGTATCTAGATCACAAAGAAGCAAAGAAAATTACCTATTACCTAATAGTTGTAGCTTTTAATACATAAGATACAAAACTGACACGAAATTGTATAAGCATTTTGTGGAAACAGTGATTAAATAAATTTGTCATTGTATTGACGAAATGATTATATCAATTAAATAAAATTGTTTTTTTTTTGTTTTTTTTTTTTTTGTAATTTTGTTGCTAACCTAACACCTAAGTTATGTGTTACTAACAACTGGGCCAAAGATGCCTTAATTAAATAATTTATTTATTATTATTTATTATTATAAGAAGACACCTGGCCCAATATAACGTACACAAAGTTAGTCCTTACTAAAAGAGTGCCACACAGGTGAGCGGCTTCAGAACCAGTTGGTCCCCCTTTGTGACCCCAAATCCACACACGCTATGTAAAGAGACGAACGAGTCCCGTCGGCAACTAATCATCCAACTTTCTCCGCAACACACATAAACAAAATTGAAAGGTTTGCCCTAATCAATAGTAAGCAGGTAAATCCTGTTTTAGTATGATACCAGCGTACCCGGCAGACGTTGTCTTGCCCAAATATTGGCTTGTCTGCTATTATCCAGTAAACCAATTCAATTCAAATGATATTTCATTCAAATAGACTTTTACAAGTTCTTTTAAACCACTGATTCGGAAGAGTAGAGCCACAAGAAGAATCAGCAAGAAACTCGTTAGCCACTCTTTTAAAAATAGTTCATAAAAAACTGAGTCTGAATTACATTTTTGCATGTTAACTATGAAGTACAAAACGCATCTCAATTCCAATCTCCATTGTTCTTTCCATAAAACGTGCCACTGCCAGTATGTTTCATAAAATAATAGTCAATAGGTCTAGTGCGAATATCATCTATTTGAAGTACAATGTAAACTTCGTTAAAACGAACAACGTTATAACGAGAAACTTCCTATAACGTAGAAATTAGGTCATTTTGTTATCCCAATACATACTTAATAGCGCAACGGCCATTCTCTATAACGAAGAAATATGTCTAAATTTAGATATCAACAACTATTTATAAAAGTATTTAATAGTGTACCTTTGTTTATAATAAGCTTACATAAGGTTCCGATAAAATCTTTGAGGTGCCGACAAACAACTGCTTTGCTCTTGTTATTGAAAATTACCTCGAACACGTGAGTCATGACTCTTACATTACATTGTCTTTAGGATATATTGGTGTCCAATTACTAAACGCACTAAGTACCTACCCACCTTGTTTGTATTATCAGTCTTAAGCCAACATCGAAACTGTGAAGATGCCTAGTAAGGTCATTGGTCAGGTTAGTCAAAGTACTTTTTTTTATCAAATGGTCTACAAGTCAGTGATAGATGTAAAAAGTCAGAAAATCTGACGATTCAAATCAATATTTTAAAGCCAATTTTAGTAAAACATCTGTCGTACTACAAAAGGATAAAGCAAGTACATACTACCTACCTAGTGTTGCGCAAGCGCATCTCCTTTCATAAACGTCGGCGCACCCGTGCCACGCTCGGATGCCTCTCCATATTCAAATCAGCAGATCTGTCCGTCAGGGTGCGAACAATCATCACAACGAACGGTTGCCCCGTGAAATTACAAGTATTTAGCATTGTACAAACGCGGGCCATTGTTCGAGCGCGCATCTGCCTGCCGATGGAATTAGATTTCGACATATTTTGTTATGTTTTTTTTTTGTTCCGCGGCGTCAACAGCACCGGTTTGTGCCGCATTCGCGTCTTCCCTTTCACGGGTTGTCGGATCGCTCCGGGGTAAACTTAGATATCGGAGTTTTTATCTGTATTATTCTATTTAAATGGGTTGAATATTATACCCAACTGTAGTGTGTACTGTAGGCCTCTCACTGTTTGTACCAACCTTTCGTCCCTTTACAAATGTGGTCCAGGTTTCTACTGTATATACGTGTTTTTTACTATACGTATATTGAACTACAATACCTCAATGTTTGAAAGAGTTGAAAATTGTAAGGCACCGAATTTGACCCCAAACCAGCTGTATCACCAGATCATCCACTCCAATACAAACTTTATGTTTAGACGGAAATTGGAGACTACAATTTTCTTGGCTTGTATACCTCTCTAAGTACAAAAGTATACAATATATAAGCAGCCACAAAAGATATAGATGCAAAAGACAATACGCACCGTAAACTTTCTTCGAGAAGAAGACCTCCGGTGATTCCAGTGGATTTTTTAGTGGACTGGAGATGTACTCGGCCGCGCCGGTAAGCTGGGACAGTTCCGGATGCTGGGAGTAGCTAGTCTGGACCTGCTCCCGTGTAATGTTATCTGGAGGAAAAAAAAGTGTCTTTGAAATAGATTAATTCCTTAACATCTATATTTTAATAAGTGAATCGAAAACTTTCGATACCATTTTAGGAAAATTGCACGAACGGAGGAGAATGAAATTTTTGTACAATTATAATTTATATAGAGGATTGTGTGCGAATATTTGTATAAAATATATGCATTTAAGTACATTAAATTATTAAAGCAAAATCTCACGCACATCAGTGCCAAACTATTTATACACACACGTATACGTTTTATTATCTATAGGATGATGTTAAAGCGTAGTCACCACAACCATCACAAAATAACAATACATCTTCTTAATTATGACATTTAAAGCGATTAAATTGTCAAATAACGTCGTTCTAAGAATAAGAACTTCATAACTTTAAATAAGTATGTAAATTTAAAGATTTCTGTCCGAATTACGACCATCCGGCGATCTCCGCTTCCATTATTTCTCTGTAAGGATGCCGATGTAGGAAGGTTATAGTATTTATCACTAACCAAGCGCGCCGGTGCACAGGTGAAATTGAAATATATAAATACCTGAGTGCTATTCACCTACTTACTATATTTAACAAAATATAGTAAGTAGCTGATTAGCACTCAGGTATAATATACCTTTCTAAGAATAAAAGAATTTTCAAAATTTTCATTAGAACCGGAAATTATCCGGAACATACAAACTGACAAACTTTGTCATTATAATATTAGTATAGATAAGGTTTTAAAATAGCTTAATTGACGAGGTCGTAGCGTAATCCGATGCCGGCATTTGAGTCGATTGCTAGGTTAATTAGTTCTTACCGCGGCCTGGTGATAGATAGGTTACCAATTCTAACACTGGTTATCAAATATCTGACCTCCTCCGTGTTTTGGTAGGACCATAAAACAGTGGATACCGATTAATGTCACTGAGTGATATTAGTCTAGAGATTGTAGGGATTGTGGGGGTTCCGTGGATGACGTCAGACGGTCTTCTTGACTCGCACCACAACCACATCCTGAACAATTTAAGCGGACCCTGGTAATAGATGGGAATAACACTAGGTAGGAAAAGGAGAAGAATATTAGCATATATAAACGCATCTAAAGCTCAAAGGTAGAAGGATGTACTAAAATCCTATAGTACCAAGCGGATATGTTAGCGATATGATAGCCTTCACACTTTTGTGCGGGATTCATTGTGTAAACATAAGAGACCTCTGCCTAATTGCTGCCGGGGAGGAGAAATCGTTCGACGGTTCGGTTTTGAGCCGAAAATTGAACATTTCCTCCAACAGCCGCCGGCTCACCCCTCCCCTTCGACACGGAGAGCCGTGAAATCCGTGCAATTTGTACACCCTCGCCGACGTACACCTATATACTTATCGATTTATTGCAAACACAAGTTTTAAAAAGTCGAGGCGCTCGCTCTCGTGCTGCTTTGAATCTTACTTAGTACATTTAAGGTTGACTTCGGGTGGTACACATAGGATATTTTGGTTCGAAGGCTATGTGTAAAAATGCCGTCTTGTAGGCGCGCTGCCCCCTCCCGGGGCGACATTTTTACAAGTAGGGGGAGGCGTGGGGGGCTAAACCGAGAAAGGGTAAGCTTATATGTGAGAAAATGTTTCTATTTTTGACCAACTTGTAGCATGAACCCTTCTATATAAGCGTGTCTTGACACGCTTCTGGCCATTTTTACTTTAATTGCAAACCTCCCGGAGTCATTACTAGACAATGATTCTGCATTTTCCTCAGCCGGTGCAATTACTGTTGAGGTTGCTAAATTCAATTTTACATAAACAACACTAATTTTCTACACCTGTACTTAATATATAAAGCTGAAGAGTTTGTTTGCTAGAACGCGCTAATCTCGGGAACTACTGGTGCGATTTGAAAAATTCTTTCAGTGTTAGATAGCCCATTTATCGTGGAATGTTATAAACTATATACAATCACGCTAAAATTGAATCTAATATGTTTACCTAATTTTAGGCGGACGAATTCGCGGGTGCAACTAGTTTTCTATATAAGATAAAAACGTTATAATATACGTCAAAACTGCAGGTCCCGGCGGGAACTGTTCCCGCCGCAGCACCGCTTCGTAGCGAGCTCATGAAGAAGGACCCCGGACGGGTTCGAAACTAGTCGGGCCAACCCGATATAACATACAAGACACGAGTTTAAAAACCGTTTTATAATATATAAAAATATGAATTACATTGAAATGGTGCTAAAAAAAATACCCGACTGAGTTTTTTGCGGGCTCTTCTAAGTACAGGGCGCGTCTTAAACTTAACTTTTAAATTGTAAATTAAAAAATATATATATTACATTATACATAATATTACATTCATATATAATGAAATCCTATATATGGTTAAACAATCTTTGAATTTGAACTTAGCAAAAAACATTTATAAGCTTTTATTATGCAAATAAAATATTCATTGTATAAATCATAAATCAATATCTTCTTACCTAATTATTTAGTTCGAAGCAGGAGAGTAGCAAATGTTATTCCTTTTAAAATCAACTATCTACCAGTGAAAGTCCCATCCAAATCAGACCAGCCGTTTCGGAGGTTACCCGGAACAAAGCGACAGACAGACTTAACTGGTGTTTTTGCTATAGGTTTGTTTGCCATATAGTTAAATGTTTAAAAAAAAATATTTCACTTATAACCACGTATACTTTTAATGCAATAATTAAAAAACATACTTAGGTTTTTATACTTAGGTTTTTTTACTTTAGGTTTTTTATACTTATACTTAGGTTTTGTTTTAAGTTTTGCTGTTCTAATACCGGAGTCGGACATAGCTCAAAGTGTTTGTACATTTTGTCCTTGAAGTCCACAAAGTACTACAAAACTTTGTACAGTTACACAAAGGTTTTATTTCGATGGCATGGTATGGACTATAGGCTATTGATGATAGTCCGTTTTGTACATTAATTCTTTATTCGCTTAATGAATGTATTATGCTATTTTTTTTCAAACGCTAGCTAATGGTCCGAATGTGTTAACGGGGTTTTCGCTTTGCTTTATTTCGATAGTATGTGTTATGCTCGAGCCAAACATAGATTAATATATTTGTGATTATATATTTTTGTCCTTGAAAACTACAAAGTTCTACAAAAGTTTGTGCAGCTACATAAAGTCCCCAGCCACACTGCATAATCATTGAAATGATCATTCAAATGAAGCTATGTCTGGCTCGGGCAATAAAATTAATATAAACCAAACAAGCATGAGAAACTAAACTAAGCTTTAATCCGCGAATGAAATTCATTTGCGCGCATTTATGAAATGTAATTTTTTTTTTACTTTTTTTTTAACTGAATACTGTATAATATCATTATTATTACCTAATGCAATGCAGTTTTCAATCAGAAACAAATTTCTTCTATGCTTTTACATCAAACTGCAATGTAAACAAAACTTAAAATTTTTTCGATAATATGTTTTACATGTTTTTTTACATTAAATGTTGCCTTATCACAAAGTTTGCGTTACGATGTCAGATACACCCTGTATAATTATTTTTTTTTTCACGATTATCGAATGAATTTATTTTACAAACGGTTTTTTAGACTGCGATGTTCTTGTACGAAATAATTCGAGGTTGTTGGTACGCTACAAAGGTTTTGAACTCCAAAAGTCGATATCTTTTCAATGCCTTGCCTATTGTGTTGCCTGTTCAGAGAACACAAAGGTAATAAAGGATTAATGATAAAATATGAAAAATAAAATACTGTTAAAAGTTGTCCTGTAATAACATATGTCATCACCATTCTTCATCATCATCATCATTCATCATCATCTTTATTCTTTGCTTCTATCACTTTCCCCTTTCCGTTGCCAATCTCATCCAGCCACGTCCAGCTATTTTCATTTGACTACCAGGTATTTTTCCAACCCAATCTAGGCCACCGCCCAGATTCGATGTCAACCTGCCAACATCACGTCTAGCCATACTAGCTAAGGCATACCTCAAAGGATTCCTTATACTTAAAAACACATATATCCCTCCTTTTGACAAGATTTTACTGCACGACTATGGGACTATAGATTTTCATCTACTTAAGCATAATCAATCTATTTCTGTCGATTAAAATCTTCCACCATGGTACATGACGTAAGAGTTAAGATAGAACCATACGTATTAGCTGTAACTCAATGCTCTAAATGTTGGCGATTTGGACACACTAAAAAAGTATGTCCCAGTAAAAAAGTTATATGTCCTAAGTGTGGAGGTCGTCACCTAAATTGTGATATATTAGATTTTAAATGTTTAAACTGTTCAGGCCCACATATTTCTTTAAATAAAACGTGTCCAGTGTTTAAGAAAGAAAAGAAAATAAGGGAATTAATGGCTGAGTTTAATTGTATCTACAAAAAAGCTCTAGCTATGTATGTACCACCCTCTCTACCAGAAATAGAACCTGAAATGCCTATATCAGTGCCTATATCACATGTATCGCCAGCCAGATCTACTTCGTCGCTTACGCAAAAGAGTTATGCAGAAGCAGCACAGTCGCGTATTTGTGTTCATGGATATCCTATTGCATGCGTGCTTGTGTTCACGTGTATCCGATAGCGTTCACAGTGAGCGTGTGTTCAAGCATGTCTGATTGTAATTTTATTTTATACGTCACTAATATTTTTTCGATTCGTTACAGTATGTTCGACTCGTTTCCTAATCGTCTTCCTTTTTGTTTTGAATAACCATCAAAAAGGTTTTCCCCATTTGAATATATTTTTTCATCTGAAAATAAAAGAAATAATTAAGACTGACCAAAAGTTAGCCCTCATCAGCGCGAGAGTTAAAAAAGCGTTGCGTTAAATCTCGGTGTTGGCGCATTTTCGATACGATTTTTTTAATACAAAAATATAGCGTATACGTATATACATAGCGTTGAAAATGGAACATTGCTCAATAAAAAGGGTCAATGGAAGGAAGTATTGTGCGTTATACATTGTAGAGGTCATGCTGCCGAGTTAACGTGAGTTCGTACCGTGAGACATTTTCCCAGTAATTGAAAAAAAATAAAGGCTGTCCTTACAATTGCGTGCTTGGCTGTTTATCTTTATGCTGTATTTTCTCATATTCATAAAATCCGCCTATAAAGCTCTATCATTTTATTAGTATTCAGTTACTAATTGCATCATTAAATCATTATTAAATGAAAAATTGTATACAATTTTTGGAATTTATTACAGGGTGTAAAAGACATCCTACCACAAACTTTGTGATAATGATACATTTAATGTCCTAAATTAAATCACAAAAATCATTCACCTCGGAAATAAGAGGTTACAGATATTGCCATCCTCATCCCATTCTTAACTTGCCATCACCACATTGCAATTAATTTTATATAATACAGCTAGGGTATTCCGTGACATGTCCCGATAACCGTTATCAGTAGTCAATTTATGTTACAAGTAACTGTTGCCATAACAAAACCGACGCTGGGTGTTTTTCATCTATTTTCCTTGTAAGCAAAGTATTGTATTAATTCTTAGCATAATCTGAAGTTACATTGAGAATTAAAATATATATTATCCTGTTTGTACAATATACGTCAACCAATTAAATATTCGAATTTCGTTTACCCACGTAAATTATAGTAACCCCAAATTCCCAACTTCACAGTAGAGCGTAATAAACATGTAAATTGAAAAAAATCTTTTTTATTTATTATATTTTTGTATACAAATATATAATCAATATTTATGATTAGTTACATTATTGTGTACAAAAATATATGAAATTCTTTAATGATATTTGTCTTATATATTACGATACAGTAACGAAGCCTATAAAGGAATGAACAACATTTCCATCCAGCACCAGCATGCAGGAGGACTTGACGGCTACCTCCGATAAAGGAGTTAATGTGGCTACCTTCTGGGCCGCGACAATATAGTGTTTGCCAACAAAACGCAAAGAAGAAGAATGGCCAGTAGCTCATCTGCGAGCCATCTGTATTGTTGTTTATGCATTCTGGGAGTCAGTTACGTGAACTGCCCGCTCGTTTGCTCACTGTTATCTGTTTGAGATTAAAAAAAATTCTCTTGGTTAGGCATCTAGGTCGGAATCCGTTCGCATGTGATTGTTCCCTACGCTGGCTAGCGGCGTACCTGCGAAAAAACCCAATAGAGACATCGGGGGCCAAATGCGATTCTCCCAAGAGAATCAATAGGAAGAGAATCGACGCGCTACGAGAGGAAAACTTTAAATGCAAGCGTAAGTATCTTATCCTGACACTTTGTTATTGGTAACTGTTTTATCATAAAAATGGAACCAGCTGCCGCTGCCTATACCGATAACTGCATTTTACCATCGCTTATACTCAGATTTATAGTGACAAATTTTGAAGCTACAATAGCACATTTTGATATACTAAAATTATCATACAGCGTCCGTTAACTGTAGAATCTGCTCCAGTGTTTGCCACCGATGTATTCTGGACTAGTCTCTATAATTAAATTCAGGAATTTTTCAATGTTTATATGTATTACTCTACAGAGGTTATCCGGTTGAATGACACCTTTTTAATGATAGAAGAATACGAGTGTATTTTTTCCTGGTTTCCAGCGGGCGAGGAAACGGTGGAAGCGTGTGGCGACGAGCCCCAGTGCCCCGAGGCGTGCGCGTGCGCGCGAGCGTCCGTGCGTGGCGTGCGCGTAGCGTGCGCACGTGCTCACCTCACTGATGTGCCCCGCGACCTGCCCATCACAACACTTGCTCTGTAAGGATCTACTATTACGACGATTCCTCCTTCTCATTAAACGAAGCTAAGACACGTCGGCGGTCTGCATAACTTGCTACTTCCATCGTTCTTTTAACATCAAACAATACGGTTACGGAGACTCCACCCTCCATCTACCTAACTGACCAATGGTAGGCCAACATTACAATACTATTGACTCCCACCAACGGCCGCCTACGACCACGAAGGTCGAAGAAGAGGTGGCGAGATAGCTTGGACGGCTTTGCGGGAAAGACGTGGATTCAAGTAGCCCAGGATAAAATAGAATGGTTTAAAAGGGGGCAGGGCTATATTCAGCCGTGTAACACTATAGGCTGGAAAACAAGGGTTTTCGATTATATGGTGCATATTCAGTGTTAATTTGAATTCACAATCGCTTTTTAAATACTTCGGTTAAGATCAAATGAAAAGATGATCAGTTATAACTTACAACACATATTCCGTTCCAGAATTATGCCGGACAACAATTTGGGTCAGATTAAATCTGATGGACTATTCGGCCGGCTGCCGGACCTCACAAAATTGGACTTTCGCAATAATGGTGAGTTATAACATCTCATTGTTTACCCGCTTACTTGAAAATGATTCTCATTTTGAAAGCATTGATTAGGAGTATTGGTGTAAAAACTCGGAAACCTGGCTTTCGCTAACAAAAAACAATTTTTACTATCGCAATGAAAAAGTAAAATGCAGATCGAGGACTAGAGTAACAAGATGGATTTACCGAAATCAATTGTAAAAACTACAAATACCTCTCAACTTGGCCACTGTATATAATTTGAAGCAGCTTAAAAAGAAACCGCAAAGCTTAATTGAAGGCCAAAAAAAGGCATTCCTAAAGGGTACTTAGCATGATTTATAACCATATTTTGGGCATATAATGGGCATAACATTATACCGTTATACAAATTGCATAACTTTATATCAGGTATAACGGTGATAGAAGACAACGCTTTCGACGGTGCTGCCTCCATCCAAGAGCTACTACTAGACGGCAACCTGCTCCAGACAGTCACTGACAAGATGTTCTTCGGCCTCCACAGTCTCAGCACGCTGTAAGATGATCGTTTTCTATCACATTTTTCAACAGTTTGTTTCTATAATTCAAAGTAACTTAGAGTAGCTTTTAGTTATTTCTTCATATAAAACTATTTCTTCGTTTCAGATCCCTGACTGACAATAAAATAAAATGCATTACACCCGGATCTTTTGATCATCTCAACATGCTCACCACGCTGTAAGTACCCATCAAAGACGAAGTTCCGCAATTCTAAGTTGCTTTTTTCATGCACAAGATCGTCAATTCTTATTTTTGTTTAAAAATAAGCCGTATTTCCAGTCTCTCCGACAGGATCTATTTATTCCGACGAATATTTCTACATTTTTTTTTTTTAAATAAAATATGTCTACGCTATATCATTTGTTTCTTTGTATGATTTTGAGTTGGATTTTTTAATTTCACCAGGTCGCTATCCAACAATCCTCTCCAGTGCACGTGCCACATCTCGTGGGTGCCAAACTGGCTGCGCACGCGCCGCCTCACTACCGGCGCCGTGTGCGCGCACCCATCCAACCTGCGAGGAACGGAGGTCCAGCATCTAGAAGTCGCAGATTTCAAATGCACTCGTGAGTCTAACTGCTTCACTGTACCTTGCTAGTATACTACACTTACTTGACTTTAAATTCCACAAATTTGCATTATCGTATGTCACTTTTTAACTGTTCCTTCCGATTTTGTGGGGAAAAAATGTTTAAAAGACACAGTATACACTAGCACAATAGCACAATAGCACACGCAGTCATTACTGTATAGGCAGTACATTAAAATCGTGGTTTCAGCGGAGGACCAGGGCTGCTTGCCCCAGGATTACTGCCCCGGGGGATGCTCCTGTACCGGGACCGTGGTCCGCTGTGCGCGCGCCCGCCTGACTTCGCTGCCAGCCAGGATACCGCCCTACACCACTGAATTGTAAGTCTGGTTAAACCTTAATAGCTGAACATGACATAGTTTACACACAAGTATTTCTCTTAACTTCTTTGCTAAATGAATCACGTCACCTAATATTGCCTTTTAGATACCTAGAATCCAACGAGATAACCAGCATCTCATCAGAACAGCTCCACCACCTCAAGCAGCTGACGCGGCTGGATCTTTCCAACAACAAGATCAGCGTTCTCTCCAACAACACTTTCGAGGCGCTCACCAAACTGTCAACACTGATAGTTAGTTACAACCGCCTGAGATGCGTTCAGGTAAGTCTTCAAATTAGTATCACCTGATTGCAACTGAGTAAACCACTTACCATTCATCATGTTTGATCATGAGCTTCATTTCATATATAAAAAACTAGTGTTTTTCAGCCCACACGACTGACGCAGAACTTCTTACTCCCTAAGTCAAGCGTGCGTAAAAAAGTTTTAATTCAAAATAGATGTTGCGTTACTGCAGATGGAACCTTAGCAATTATTTAAAATATATATTTGATTATCAAACCCACGGCTTATTGGAACGGACAGGACTTACAGAAAGGTCACAAATGAAGCAAATAATTGTAATAAATCTAGCCCATCTAGCCCAAAACATATTACTTAGTAAGAAAAAGTAATGACAAACGGAACGGCCGCTCCAGGCGCTGTATTCCTGGGGGGGGGGGGCTAGGAACAACTCTTAATATGCGATTATTTTAAATATATTTTATATTAAAAAATATAAACAGGTCAAGTAATGAGGGCGCCATAAATGGATCTCGTTCCATCCAAACAACTTTCCTCGGTCCGGCATTGGGATACCACCAGAAATGAGACAGAAGTAGCCGGAGGTTGGGGTTGCAGAGTGAGGAAACACCTAGTCGTTCATATTTTCAAATTCAATAATAGATTAATTATTTATTTTATTTATTTATTTATTTTAAGAAACTGTTACATTTGGTACAATTGAGTTAGGACGCTTATTCCTGTGCTAGTTAAAAGAAGCTGTGATACAGGAAAAGTGCATTCCACTAAATTAATACACTAAATATAAGTGTCGACGACTGGCGCCCGCTGGACGTTACGTGAATGACGCACACATAGATCCTTTCTATAGTAAACATCTCACTGCCGTTTCTGACCTGGTTTTTTTTTTAAATGAACGCCTCTGATTTGAATTGTGTTAATGGGTTTCGAAAATTTTCTATATTTATCCAAAATTTATATAAGACTTTATAGATCATGTTATAGATGAAGATTCACATTTGAATTCACGGCAAATTTTGTCTTCGACGAATTTTAGCACGGCGAAAACAAAATCTTATTATTTTATTTCTTTCTATGTTTTCTTGATTTCTTGAGAGGTTGAGAGAAAAAAGGCGAGGTCCTTTTTTCGTTGCCCATTTGACGTGAAATGCATGGGGCATATACCCCTATATAAATGTCTCTAAGGGATGTAGGTTTATCTTATTGTCGGTATTTTTAACTCACCCTTGTAAGTTGACTCACTGCATCCGATGCTTAATGCTTAGGCTATTTTTATTTCACTCCAAGCTTATTGATGCAACTGGCTGCTTTCTACGGCTTTGTCTGCGTGGTTTAATATGATTTTATATATTTATTTGTATAGATGTTTAGAGTTGGGTTGAAAATCGCCTGTTCTAGAAGGAGGAGAAGAGGTAGGTTGAAAACGAAATAGATAAAGTTGATCAAAGAAGGTCTAAGTGCCTACCTACAATATCTCTGGTTTCTTGTGAAAAGAGAATAGAGTGAATGCCACAGATAAAGTAGGAAGTGAACATTGCTTGTAATCCACACTTTTGCCGTATATCAAAGCCATTTTTTAAAATTATATACGTGGCTTTAAATTTGTCAGATTTATCTCAGGAACTACTGGTCCGATTTGAAAAATTCTTTCAGTGCTAGATAGCCCATTTATCGAGGAAGGCTATAGGCTGCTATCATCACGCTAAAATTAACAAGAGCGGAACACAAATGAAGAATGCTTCAATATCGAGGTTTTTTTTTCCATTTGAGAGCTTCCGCTGCGTGCGCTTCGTAAATGGTTAAAGTTTCGCAAAAATCATGTATCACAAAATTGCTCCCCTTTAAAAGATACAAATAAAAGTCCGCGACAGCATGTGTCTATCTCTTAAGGTTGGCTTAGTATGAAATGAAATGAAATGAAAATAAAATGAAAATTTATTTGTTTAAATTTTACAATATTCACAAGGGCGGAGACCTTCTATTAAGTTTAAAAACCTGTGCCAGAAGGACTCGCTCTTCCCACAAAAATACTTCGATGGATGCATTTTTAGACTTACGCAAATTTTTAGACTGTACGCACTCTAACTAGAATATATCTTTTGTATCGAAATTTCTAAGGCATACCTAAACCACTAACTCGCAGTAGTGAACTGTTGTAAACTCTAGTAGAAACAGAAAGGCTTTGTCTAGAAGCGGGATATGAACAGACGGCCATTTTACCAAAAGCCTGTTTCACCGCTTGCTGACATATAATGCCTGACAATAACAAAGCTGTCAATTAATCATTTAAAATTATTTGAACCTGACAAAAAGCAATATTTAAATATATATATATATATATACATTACGAAGAGGAAAATTAGCGAAGAGGAGGTGACAATCTTGAAAATCTAGTCATCGTTGGTAACACCGAGGGTAAAAGGCATTGTGGTCGTTCAACTATTGGAGTAATTATTTTTTTATAAAACATGGGGCAAACAGGCAGGCGGGTCACCTAACTGACTATCGTCGATCATAGACCATAGACAGCTGCAACACCAGAGGGCTTGCAAATGCGTTGCGGGCCTTTGAGGAATAATTATGCTCTTTTCTTGAAGGTGTGCGTATGAGACATGATATTGAAAAAAAATCTTTCAAACTGTTCTACTAGACTTATAATGACATATAAAAAATATTCTTCTAAACACGACTAAAAGTGGCATAGAATTTTTTTTTTATTTAAACAAACATTAAGTGTTAGTAAAGTAAATTTTGTTAAAGCCCTCTTTGAATTGCAATTACCCCTATGTACATAGTTATGTAGTTTTATATTCTAATTAAAAATGTAAAGATTTACTCTAAGAATGTCTCACACATGTATATATTTTACTATAAGCTTGTGTAAAAGTGAAGTCATGAAAACTTTATATATATCAATTGTCAAATAAGTTAGACTATTAGTTACAGGTATTAAGTTTAGGATTTATCGAAAATGAATATTTTATCGAGTACGATATTGTGGATAAGTATGAAAAATCATGAATTAATTGAAACTTAATATGTATTCATCATAGCATAATTATGTCAGGGAAATATATACAAATTCGGTCTCGTGTTATCGATTCAACACAATTCTAAATTAAATTTAGGTATTTCGTTGTCTATGGTAATTCAAACACTAACAGTTGGTAACAATCTGATTAAAAAATCTGCAATAAACAGAGGCTATATTTCAATCTTATCATTAACAGTGATATACCTCTATTTTGCTTTCAATTAATAAACTTTAATATGCATTATTTGGATACGTTACCGGCGACGTCACCATGGCTTCGCGGTGAGGTAGGTAAAGCATTCTTTTCTGTCCTGGGGTATATGAGTCCACGTATTTCCCGCAAAGGTGGCTATGTCATGTCGCCACCTCTTCCTCGATCTACCTGGTAATGGGCCATTATCTATGTTCTTATTAGGTATTTTTTTAAATCTGTGAAGAATTTAAAGAATATCAAAGGCATTAAAAATGCATCTTCCATACTACTACGGACAGAGAAGTAGAATAGTTCCATTCCTCCTTTAGAAAAGAGGTCGGCGACCTTTTGACAGGCAAGGGCCGCATTGTTAAGACATTAGACGCTGACGGGCCACATTTGTATATTAAATATTTGGAAATAGGTGCATAGTAATCTATTTATGAATATACATATACGATTACTTCATGCTGAATATTAAACAGTTTAAAAGCAAATCTCAATAATTTACTAATACATGACATGAAAAATCAACGGGAACGTGTAAGTTTTTAAAAAAAATAAAATCAGTGTTAGTGCGTGTCACACATAAGCGAAGGCACGACTACACATAAAAATGCACTGAAAATGATAGAAACACGCAAGCACGCACGTACGTGTGAAGTGTCTTAACCCGCGCTTTCTTATACAAGTATCTACAAAGCTATCGTACAAAGATTTTACTCCGATTTCAAAGTGAACGAAAATGGACCGCAATTTGCTACCAGCCGCTATTACATTCCCAAAAATTTACTTACCTTTCCTTAAGCACTTCCCAATTATTGCTGAGGAAATTGAACAGCGTAGCATATCCCTGAGTTCACTATTTATATAACTGGTTGGTATGTAAAGAGTTCTAATGGGCTTCCTGAAGTTTCAGATGCTTATTAGATGATAACAATAATAATCAGTCATATGATTTTTTTCTTAAGAGGAGGTCATAGCTTTTTTTGTTAGTGGCCGGTATTTGAGTCGATCGCTAGGTTAATTCTCACCGCGACCGGGTGATAGATGTGTGAACCATTCTAGTGCCAGAGCCAGACATAGCTCAAAGTGTTTATACATCTTTGTCCTTAAAGACTACAAAGTTCTACAAAACTTTGCGCAGCTATACAAAGTCCCCGGCCACGCTACATACTCATTGAAATGAATCTATGTCTAGCTCCGAGATATCGCTGGGAGACGGTGCCTGGTTTATTGTACTTCATTGCGTTATTGCACATCAGCTTGAATTTGAATGATCATTTCAATGATCATGTAGTATAGCCGGGGACTTTGTGTAGCTGCGCAAAGTTTTGTAGAACTTTGGTATTCATAACCTTTATATGCTGCGTTTCCTAAGCTTTAATTTCTATTTTCCAGAACACCGAGTAATTTCTTGACTCTTTAAATATATGATATAAGGTATTTATTAACATATTGGGGGGATTTGCATTTTAGAGGACTAAACAATGAGGAAAAACATTTTTATAGTATATCTATTAACTGTATGCAAAACAAACAGCGTGACGTCATGATCGCGAACAAGTATGGTAACCTCAAACGAGTTTCGCTCCATTCTACATAAATATAGGCAGCTGTCGACCGGTCACAGTTTTCAATTGGTTCCCGGACGATTCGGTCACTAAATTCTGTTAATTCAGCATTGTTTTATTAAAATATTTGGAAACATTTAGGTGTCAATGACAAGATCTCAGAGAAAATTTGCGATCACAGACAAATTCCTTCCAAGGTCAGTGCTATATTTTTTTTAATCTACATAGAGTAAATTACAAAACTTTCACTACTGTATTTCTAAAACATGTATTGTATTTTTATATATTTGCAGGATAGAGAAATTGTCAGGTATCGTAATTATATCCGACTAGTCTAGTCTCTTCTTTATATATATCAGTCTCTTTAATAAAGAAAAACATAGCCTTAGATCGATGATACGTGTTGAATTTTCCATGCTGTTAAAATAAGAATATAACCGGAGCTTAAAGTTCTTTTAAGCTAATTCTTTCTTTCTCTATGGAACAAATATATGTTCTAGATATCTTACATATACGAACATCATTCTTTAAATAATATAAATAGATTTTGACAGAAGTTATAAAAAAATGGTGTAGCAAATTAAGATTTTCTGTCATTTATAAGCTTATGTGAAGATGTCAAGTGTAATGGCATGCAATTGAAAGTGTCACAATGTTAACTTTTAAAGACTAAATTTCGACAAAAAAGTCAAGTTTTCTTTACTTCTTATGATATGTTTAAGTTAGCACATAAAGTAAATTCAATTAGTGTGCATGATGACAGCTCCATACTAGAAGTTTTTCGAAGTCTTGACTTTACAAGTAATATAACTTTTAAATGACACTTTGAATCTGTTTGAAGCTTCTTAAGTATTGTTATAATTTTAAGATACTTTATAACTACAAAATATATTCATGAACATAACACGATCTATGGTGCTTTACGTTAATGTTATGAACTTTTTCATTTGACGTACATATTTAGTAAATCTTAGATACTTGCAGGCTTTTTGTCATCGCTTTAGTTCACACTGATCCTTGAAAGTTGTAACTCTATATTTTTTTGTTTTATGATAATCGTGTAAATAAAGTATAAAGAGAAGACTGCACTTGAAACTTTAATTACACGATTATCTTAATATAAATAAGTTACACTTAGTGTAATTTCAACTGAGTGGACTAATAATTACTACACGAACATTACATTTTTGAATACTTTTGTTTTTTGTAAGTTTTTATAGCAATTGTAAGATATTTTCTAAATTCCTAGGTACTGAGTGCCCTTACGTGCTCCCAAACAAAGCCCTGGATACTTGTTTAAACTGGGAAGCTAAAATTTATATAATAATATCTCACTTTAACTTAGTAATAACACGTTGTTGAAAAAACATTTTCACAAGAAAAAGACATAATTTATAGCTATATTCATCTACAACACATTTCGTTTGCCTTAATTAAGCACATGCTCATCGCTGATTATGGTTTGCCATATTATTTCTTATACATAAAGTTTTTTATGTAATTTTTTTTTATAAATTTAAAATTTCTCTGTTTTTATTTGTATAGCTGCAACAATATTTTTTTTTTGTGAATTTTGACCTTCCCTATGTGTATATCCTAAAGAGCGTTCACATTTAACAATGTTTATATTCGAATACAAATTTGGTTGTTCGATTGAGATTTCAGCATGGATTTTTCATGTCTGAAAATGACACTGTATCGGAAGATATTTAGACTTAAAATAAATTAAGTGTCGAAATAACATTATGTCTTTTAAACTATATTAAATTTTTAGAACCGGTTAATGTTTACAACGAATATAAAGAAGTAGCGTTTTCTAGGAGCACGAGGGCATTGCGTGATAGAAACGTGTAACCTCATTTAAATCAAACGACAAAGTTTTTGATAATAAACTGACTCTATGAATTTTCGTAGTATGATAAAATAAAAATAAATTAAAATACACCCCGAGTAAAATCGCTTGTAATTAATAATATTTTCAATATGTCTAATAGATAATGTCATAGAATTGCCGAAATTTTATGTATATAGATATAAAATTTGACACTATACTACACCGAGTATCTGACTGAATTAGCAAACCGTCTGTTAATTACTAAAAAAATTATAATTTTTTATTTCCTCATCGCACATCCTCAAAGAATTACATATGCTTAATCTAAAGGCAGAGTATTCATATATCTTTCTGAATAGTCTATTGTGTATCCATTCTGGTCTAATGAAATCCACTGCTGCTGCTTAAACTAAAGATCTTTCTTGGGCCACTGATATCCAGCGAGTCCCTGCAAACCTAAGCAAATCGACCGTTCACCGTGTAGAACGCCTTTCAGCTAGTAGACCGTGTAAGAGTCTAGTGTATGCTGACATCTAAATATATGTAACAGTATATTTTGACATCAAAACGTAGTACTTGGAGGGAATTTCTTCAAAATTCTTTAGTAAAAAATCTGCAATATTAAAATCCTCTCTGTTTCAGAATGATAATAATAATACATAAGTCACAATAAAAATACCACAGTTTCAACTGTTATTTTGGAAAATAATTCATTGGAATGAATAAGAAGACAAAGACTATTTTTACGCAATATCGGTGTCGTCTCGTTGTCGTGTGAAAACTTTCGCCACTTAACGATAACGAACGATATGACACAATATCATTGGTAGTCGTTGAACTTTTAGTATGGAAAACAACTTTATTCAAGAAACTCATTATACAACAATACAATTTCCGTAAATATTCCTTTTGGTTAGCTATAATTAGAGGAAAATATGTAAAGGTTAGTTGTGATAAGTAGCTTGGAAACTTGTTTTTCTTATTATAGTTCAGTTTGCCTTGAATAGATTGTAGTATTGTAATAAGTAATAACGCTTAGCTAGTATTTACAATGCATGCACCTGGCCCGTTATGTTGGCAATTAGCAGTGACCCTGCCTTCCGCACCGGATTTGTGGGTCCGATTTTCGTCTCGAGTCTGAGTATATTATCTATATGTATATACCTATATATCAATATACATGAAAAAGAAACCCTATGTCCCTTGGTTACGTCATCACGCGTGAAAGGTTGGATAGATTTAGCTAATTTTTGTTTTGCTGTGCTTGTTATTATCAGCAGAAGGCTCTCACGAAAGAAAAAAAAAATGCGCGTTAATAAAGAAAATTTAAGGATACTTAACCACCATGTTAAATTATTTCTAATGTACCGTTCAGCGGGAACGAGAATGAAAATAATACTCAATTATTTAATTTTAAATAAATTATATATTATTTCATTTATTTTTATCATAATAAGATTAATTATATTAATTTTTGTGGCCGCTGACGCTGATGATGGACGGATTAATTTGGACCAGCTGGCCAATTTATGGAGACCTAAGGTTGATTAATATTGTTATTGTCATCCTAATTTTACTTATGCATACGAATAGAGTTATTTCCGAATGAGTGATAGACTACTTGAATGTCTAAATAAATTGTCTCCTTTTGAATTTAGAAATTTTTAGAGATAAATTAGTTGGAAGGCCTGAATGTAAAGGATAATGGTTTTTGGACTATGACAGCTTACAGCATTATGACTGCTCTAACAATTGAACGAAATAGCAGGGAATTCTTAAGGTATAAGGAATAAATATAAAGGAGAATATGCCTTTTAATATTAAATTTTCAAAGTATTTGTTCTTTTTTGGTGACAAAAAAAATCTTTAAAAAACTGATATTTAATTCTTAAAAATAAATAAATTATTTACCAAGCCAAGTTTTCCCGCGAAACCGCTGCAGATGGCACCGAAATCAAAGCATCACTAGGTGTATACTAAATCATGTAAAAGTACCAATTATTTTTTACTCCTTATATCCTTGACGATTTAAAAAAAAATATATTACTAAGTTTTTACATATGCTATACGAATATTATAAAGAGGAAAGATTTGATTATTTGTTTGCATTGAATAGGTTCTGAAACTCCTAGATACTCGTAGGAAGCCGGAGCGGGCCGCTAGTATATCATACACTAATAGCTTATCTAGCGGTATAACTGGCGCTGATATAGTCAGTGAATAGAAAAACTAGTACCAAAGATAGTGATGTTAATGCTAAATCTGTTGCATAGTTTGCAGATTATGGTGCCACTATAGTACGTGCGTGTGTCCGCTCGCTCGCATTCCGTCCCCGCCATAAGATTTCCAAGCTATAAGATGTAGATACTAGTAGTAGTTCTAATACTAGTAGTAGTACCGTAGCTCTACGAAAAACCCTTAAGTTTCGCTCTGTAAGTCCGTATTTCGTTAGTTCGTCCGTCCGTCTGCAAAGTGGCTCCCTAGAATTTCCAAACTATTAGATGCAGATACTTGAAATTTTCCATATTGATAGAACATGCTAAAAACTCACTAGGAAAATTATTTTGAGCGAAATCCAATATCTTCTTTTGTTAACAAATACTTTTAACGCGTTTGAGATACGGAACCCTTCTATATAAACGTGTCCTGACGCGTGTCTTTGCCACTTTTATCATTGTAATTTTAAGTGTTGTTTGAAGATAACATTAGATAAAGAGGTCCAGTTTTCTGGCATAGTACGTTATACTGAACCTCACCCAGCATGGGTTCCCTGGTGGAGAGTGTGGCGCACTGCGCGAGACACTTCTTGTAGAAGAGGAACAGGTCTGCACAGCTCGCCATCACGGCACCGGCGCCGCTGCTGGCTGTTCCAGAGGTAGGTTGCTCTGCGCTCTTGGCGTCCTACGCAAAAACACGTCATATATAATAAGAGATCGCTTCTGACCGAAAGTCAGCCTTGAGATTTTGGTACGAAATGCTTATTTAAAGTTATTCTTAATACAAGGAAATCTTATTGATAATTTTATCACATTAAGTCTAATAATTCCTCCGTCCGGTACTTGTTTACGTACAGACGTATGTCAGTGAGTGGTGGTTAAATTAAAACTTGTCGTTGTTAAAAGTGTTTTAGTGTTAGATAGCCCATTAATCGAGGAAGGCTATAAGCCATAAGTTAATTTTTCTTACCTAATTTTACGCGGATGAAATCACGGATGCTGCTATAAATATATAAGATGAAATTTCGAAGACCCCGGGAGGCACAGTGATGAAATTTGACAAGGACGTACTTTATAGAATATATCCGTCAACAAAGTATTTTTTGATCGGGCCAGAATTAAGGAGATCTAAGAGCTCTCGCAATTTTACGCGAATAAAGTCTCGAGAAACTTCTAGTAATGTTTATTTATTTCATTGTCCTCGGATTTTTTAAAAAAATTAAATGTAACCATAAGATAAAAGCCCACTTATGTAGATGTGCACGATGTACATTAACCTTCCTTTGAAGGTTCTCAATTAATATAAATCAAAATAGATGGTGACTGTAATTTTGATAATTGAGGAAGTGGCCCTGCCATAATGTACATGCTAGTAGTACTTATTAGTTATTCTGTCCAAATGTTGCCTTGTCTGCTATTAGCAGGCCCAGAAAACGCTTTTCGACATTTTAATTTGAAATCAACTATATCTGTGTGGGATTTTTTTATGATGTAAACTCGTTGATAGTATAAATTATTTTCTCTATATTCTTGTAACTAAAAGAATATTTTTAAAATGACAGATTGATTTGATAACGACGATTGTAAAAGCCGTTACAACACTAAATTTTTTAAGAATAAAGAATAAGAAATAAACTAGTGTGTGTGATTTTTCATATCCCACATACATATATGCACTACGCAATTTTGATAGAGGTAGGCATTCCTTTGCATAGATATTAAATTAATTTGTTTATATATTTCTAAAAAATAAATTATTTGTGTATAACATGTTACCTATAACACAGGCATTAAGTTGTCTACCTTAGGAACAGACGTCCGTGTGTGATATAGTCCTGTATACAATAGGCTAATTAATAAAAGGTAGAATAAAAGATAGACTTATTAAAATATTTTTTTACTGATTTTCATGATTGATATCGACAACAAAACTACGAATCATATATTTAATATGCATACATTCATAGATCATTATTTTTTACATCTTTAGAACTATTACATATTATACTTTACTATTCCAAATACCTTAGAAATATTAAGGTCTAAATTTTAATAACAATCTAAAACCTTCCTTTGAAATCAATAAATTTGTCTATAGGGTTGTGACCGGATCTCCATAGCATCCATCCATAATTTAATTTACCCCAGACATAGCTCAAAGTGTATGTACATTTTTGTCCTTGAAGTCTACAAAGTTCTGCAAAACTTTGTGAAATTACACAAAGGCCCCGGGTACACTACACGATCATTCAAATAAAGCTATTTCTGGCTCCGGCATTAAGTGCTCTTCCTCGTTGACAAGCGGGCGCGAGTCACTAAATATCAAACACTAGCTGTGCCAGCGAATTAGTCCTCGTAAAAGTAGATAAAAAAAATAGATTCAATTTCAGAGTGATAATATATAGGCTTCCTCGATAAATAGGCTATCTAACACTGAAATAATTTTCAAATTGGACCAGTAGTTCTTCAGATTAGCGCTTTCAAACAAACAAACAAACTCTTCGAGTTTATATATGACGTGATATCCCAGTGTTCACTTACGAAACGCAAGTGCGGATACCTTGGGGCAACAGGCAGGTAGTATGCTCTTTTTTTGAAGGTCGCTATGTCGTATTTGTTCAGAAACTCCGAAGCTGGTAATTGATTCCACGGATAAATTGTTTGAGCTAAGAAGTTTCTAGAAAATCGCACGGGGCTGTGGACCTTAGGACATCAAGGTGATGAAGGTGAAATTTCAAGCTTTGACGAGATGACCTGCGATGAAATTCAGCAGCTGGTAAAGGTCCAAACAATTCCTCGGAACACTCCCCAGGATATTTCATTTATTCTTGACGGGTGGTTATGAATGTCGAGGAAATATATAAAACAGATTGACTTTTAAAGTAAAACGCTTTGAGCACTCCCCCGCTAATAGAAGTTTTGGCTTAAGTCGATCTCTGAGGCTTTACCTGTCACTGTCGGAAGACGAGAGAAACGAATACTATGTTTTCCTTTTAGTTAAATTAATTAAATGTATTAAAAATAACAAACAAGATTGAAAGATAAAATAATAGCAAAAAACTCCGACACTTTTCATATCTAGATCTGGAGTTCTCTCCTACTAAGCGTTTTTTTTTTCTTTTTTCAATATAGACTTTTATAAGCACTTATGAGCAATTAGTACTCTAGTACCAGGGTCCGTTTAAATTGCAGAAGATATGGCTGTGGAGCAAGGTAAGATGAGTGTAGCGGCTGCTACATAACAAGATGGCAATGATGTCAAGTGGAAAAGGATACACCAAAAGCAAACTAGATGGCGCTGTACGGATGACGACGACCGCAGTACAAGATCTAACTCACGCAAGCGAAGTTTCTACTTACACTCACTATATATAGACCTTATGTAGAGAAATAATCGCCTCCTTTATTGAAGTTTTCCTCTTAACCACCAAAGTAATTTTTCAGCTTGTAATAGCGCAAGTCATTGGATAATATATAACACGTATTAAGGAGATCCAGTTATATAAATTTTCTTAAGGCATATTGAATTCTTAAAAACAGTAATAATACCTACTGTATGCTATTTATGTGACCATTTTTTATACTATAAAATCACACAATTTACAATCCTAAATCCTATCAAAAATATACTACACTTGACTAAAATTATGATATTAAAAAAAAGTTGTTTTGTAGAACAACATATGGCATGTCAAGTCATAATGTTTTTCATTATAAATTCAACCCACTTTCCATTATTTATACTTTCGCGGCAAATTGATTTTAAACAAAAGTAGCTCGTATTTTTACAGTCATCAAGTGATGGTATTGTTGTCGCGTTTCGATTGGTTTGCGAGGGTACCAGGTGGTCCGAACCCATATTTAAAAGCCGGAAACGCATCTGCGAGCCTCCTGGTGGTGCGGATGTCCATGGGCGTCGGTAATCACTTACCGCCTTCCCGTTTGCGCCTTGCGTGCAATATAAAAAAACGCAAATTAATAAATGGTTTACTGTTTCCGAAAAGGCGGTACCGATTTCGATGGGACTTTCACTGGTATACAGCTGATAAGGACCACTTTAAATCTAACAAATTGAATCACCTTGATGTCCTAAAATCCACAACCGTGCGATTTTCAAGAAACTTCATACCTCGCACAATTCCTCTATGGAATCAATTACCAGCGTCTGTATTTCCGAACGGATACGACTTAGGGACCTTCAAGATGCACGTCACTTAGTTCAAAGAGTTATTTTTGCTTGTTATGCATTACGTTAACTTCTAACAATAATCCTTAGCAAAAAAGTTTTTAAGTAGGAGCTGTCATCCAAATTGGTAAAACACTTTCTTGGTCGACTATACAGATAATTGATACATCTCACTTCGGATCATAGGGCCCTAGATAATGTGATAGTTAACATTTATGAGACGAAATATATAGCAGTAAATTTGTATATGTTGTACCTTATATATTGCACTAGCTACAACCCGCGGCTTCAACTTTGTCCAACCTATCTCTATATCGAAATTCATCAAAATTAGTTTACAGACATGTCTAAAAAGTATTCCTAATATTCTTTTTCATAAAAAGTATAATGTTTAGGCGTAAAAACGTAACAGATAGAGTAACTTTCACATTGTTTTCTTTGTTGTTCAAAATTATTTTTTCTTACGTGAACTATGGCGATTCTAATAAGGAGGTCCTCCTATAAGGGTCTGGTTGAAAAAGTGCCTATTTGTAAACACAAAATTATCGTTCGTAGATTCGCCGAAATGGCGCTGGTGTAGAATGAATTGAACTATAGCCTTTCAAAACGGCGCGGTAAAGTCGGAATGTAGCAATGAATCGACCAAAATAACCTTAAATTCTTCGTCATTCTCATGTGGCGCCCCCCTTATTTGCGGATTTCAACGGACACTTAAACACATTGAGAATTGAAATGGTACTCCTAATATTCTGCGTCCGGTCCGCGTTATTAGAATCGCCATATTAGGTACTTAAGTACGAATTTACTAAACGGGCTTAGAGTTTCGAATGGACGAGATTATTGTCGTTTCGTATCGAACGTAAAGGTAAGTAAAACAATCGAGAATCTTCGTACTAGGCCCTCAGATTCTTTTTTTTTTTTAATAGAATATTAGGAATACTTTTGAGCAATGTCTAATATTCCTTTTTCCCCTCCTACTAAGCTTAAATTAAAAGCTTGTATTAGGAGTGGGTGCGACAATACCTCAGCGGCGGTAGGGTTTGAACCTCGTACCTAGCGAATTTTAGTCCATATATTATACCGTTGAGCTACTGAGGCTCTAAAAATTCTACAACTTAATAATTTCTGCTAATATAACTAAGTAACCCTGAGTCAGAACCTTAATTATATTACCACAACGTAGTAAGTTACGCATTCTTGGAAGCCATACAGTCACCAATACGAACTAATTCAGTGCTAAACAAACTTTAACGCAAGCTTAAACGTACGAAGTCTGTCAAACACGGCCTGTAAGTCTTGTAAATGTTTTTCGAAACTACCTTCTGTAATAATTAATAAGTCATCTTGGTATGCTAGCAAGACTACATCCTTTAAAGAAGAGCTAGTCCGGAGTCTATGTAACTTTAAAAATTTCGGAACTTGTACATACATTCATTTCATTATAGTCGAAAACGGAAGCTTCATAAGAAAATACTATTCCTAAATACTTTATTCGTAACTAGCTGTGCCCGCGACTTTGTTCGCGTAAAACTAGATAAAAAATTAGATTCAATGTTAGCGTGATGATACATAGCCTATCCTCGATAAATGGGCTATCTAACACTGAAAGAATTTTCCAAATCGGACCAGTAGTTCCTAAGATTAGCGCGTTCAAGCAAACAAACAAATTAAATTGATATCTTTCAAAAAGAAAATGAGTTTATGGACCAAAAGGTTATACAGAGCAAACTGTTTGAGTCTAAGCAATGATTAGTAAAAGCTTGAAATCCTAAAATTTTTCTCTGGAAAATATAAAGAATTTAGACCAATATCAAGCTAGAAGTATGTTTTGTTGTAGCGTGCTGTAAGACACATATTGTACCTTTTTATTTATTTATTAACCATAAATTAAGTTTATTTAATATACCTTAAAGTAAGTTTGATAGTTAAACAGGTTGTTGACATCGCTGAATATTCCAGAAATCCTAAAAATGAACATTAAAGGTTGGGGAGCCCAAGTGGGGATTGTGTGCAATGCTCGAGCGCGTTGAACTATATACGGAGTATCCTTGCACCCTATAATGTACCCCCACCAAATAATGTAATGATTATTGTATGGTTTTTACAATAAATAAATTTATTATTATTACTATTCAGTTATCCTTTTTGATTCCAGACTAGGCACTTACCACCGCGATAAAAACTTTAAATTTAATTTGAAGGAATTCTTTGGTTATTCTTTTAGGGTTTTTTTTTTAAATTAACTATCTTTATAATTTTAATTTGTTTTCTACTAGTTCAGTAGATATAAGAGTGGCATTTACTTGTGCCATTATCATCGCTCACGTGTTCTCGAGGCCCCTCTCTCGATTGGAGCGGGGCGAGCTGCTAGTGACAGAATGCACGATGTGGTTGAAGTTTTAATTATTTCAGCATTTGAGGTTTAATGGTCTTTGGATTATTTATAGAAAATAGAGTTATTAGATGTTAATTAAGAAAAGCCAAGGCTCCTTTCCCGACGTTTGTCCCCGATATGTCCCGAGTATTTAAAGTACGCGAGAGTTTAAAGACATTTACTTATATTTAAGTGTTCTTCCTATAAATCATGACGTTGAAATTTGATGTGAAAAAGTTGATAATGTTCAACTCTGTTGATTTGGCTTCAAACTAATACAAGTGGAGTACAAGTTGTCAAAATTAAATTATTTTACTAAAGGCGTATGACCCTATATGCATTGCCTATATAACAAACACATTCTTTGTGTCTTATAAAAACAGCTAGATTACATAATTGAACGCAGGCGCAGTAACAAGAAAATTCCTTTTATTAAATATAGATATATACAGGACTATCTGACACTCGGATGTCTGTTCCTTAGGTAGACAGCTTAATGCTTGTTTTATAGGTAACTGACGCCTGTTATTTAATTTTTGAAAATTGTATAACTGTCTTGTCACATTCAATAAATTATACATATATACTTATAAATATATTAAGACAGAAGAAGAAAGTAAATCTAGAATCTAGAGATAAGATACGACGGTAACATTAAGTTTAATAGGATAATAAGTCTTTTCCTTTAAACACTTTGACTGTAGAACTGAACGAATGTCAATTTTTACTTTTGTATTAGAATCTATGATATGAAGATAATAATCTATACAGACAAAAGTGAAAGGTCATGTATCAAGAAATCTTGAATACCGCGGGATGTACAATGACGAAATTTGGCAAGGAGACACCTTACAGTTAGTAGACATCCGCTAAAAATGGATTTTTTCATTAGCGTCTCACCAAGCGTCGCCATAGCGTCGCACTACCGGCGCATTAGCGTGACAGAGGGAGAGACGAAATTACATTCGTTAGTCTATATATATATACTTTTTAAAACACAACGATAGCTCGTACATTTTCGTCATACCGCCATCTATGATGAATAACGGATAACTTGACATTTTTAATTACATATCGCTTTGGTAAGCGACCCGTAGATGGCGGTGTAGTCACCACCCGCCGGCTACTTTGTCTGCACATTTTGTGTGAAATAACTTCGAAGATATTAATTTTAATAATATGTTTAAAGGACAATATTGATCTACATAAAATGTATAACGTATTTAAATGGATTAGGATTAATACGGTATTCTTTATCAAGTGTCTTTGCATATGTATGGAAAATATGACATTATGTGCCATATCTTTTCATTGCGAATACTTAGAGAATAGATTTTTTCACAGCCTTAAGAATAATTAATATTCGAGAACAGGTTTAATGTGGCGGAACGCGACGTGGCAATTTTGCTTTAAATTTCAACTGCATAAATATAGTGTTAAGACACGCTTATATAGAGGGATTCCGTACATAATAAACGATAAACGTATTTGTTAAATAACTACAAAAGTTATTGCCCGATTTCGCTGAAAATAATTTTCCTTATGTCTTTTTAACATGCCCTTAACAACATTTTAGGTTTCTACGTCTAATAGTTTGAATATCGTAGGGACCCTCCCTCCTTATAGAACTACGGAACCCTAAAAAAGTTGTGCCGTGCGTCGTAATATAATACGACATTGTGTCGTGGTTTTCACGGTGCACAACGTTTATATTCGTGTTACGATATAACATATTGATTGCTATGACAATTTATGCGACATAGTGCAAACAATAGATGGCGCTATTTTTTGATATCCAATGGAAAAAGTAAGCCGGCGGCGGTTGGCCTCGACAATGTGTGCAGGTCCGCTAGTAAAAGCTAATAAAAGAGAATTTCAGATTTGTAACGCGATATCCTGAAAAATATATCGGTCGTAAATTATTTTTTTAACTGCTAAGTGATAAGGGTAGCCCACACCAAAAAAAAAAAAATTGGCATTTTTTTTTATTTGATTAGGCAAAAAAAAATTATATAGAACACAAAATTTCCACCCTTCTTCAACAAACCCTTATTTTTAAATAGCGATTTTAATATTTTGCTTTTATGTTATTTCGTATCTTTTTTAAATTTAATTTATCACACTTCTACCACCAACTATTTATTAAATATACTTCTCATCGGAAAATTCGTAATTCCCGAATGGGGCCGGTACGTCCGGGTACCAGTACCTCTTTCTCACATATGATCGGCGTGGACTGGAGGCAACGCTGTCATGTTAGTGATTGTATTGTTGTCGCATTTCGGTCGATTCATGAGAGTCCCCGGTAGGCTCAACCCCTATTTAAAGGCCGGCAATGCATCTGCGAGCCTTCTGGTTGTGGAGATGCCCAGATGCAAAAAAGATTTCGATCTATCGAAATTTCTTAGTACTAAAAATAAAATAAACTTTTGCAATATGCATGTGTTTTTTATTTATTTCTTTTATTTATTTTTGGGAAACAAACAGCACAATATTCCATTAGTTGTGAAATAATTATAAAATAAAACATAAGCCAATTAAGCTTCCACTTAACTCTTATACAGTTATAAGGCAGGTGACAATTGTAACCATGATTGCTGTTCTGTTAAAATACACATTTCCAAAACATTAATAAGACAATAATTAGTTAACGTTTTTGTTTTGTTGGCCGAGTTACCTGTTACAGTTACGGAGGAAAAGTGTGTGCACTATATTTTCACCATTTCAGAAACGTGTACCTGGTTCATTGCAAAAGATAATATCGTGCTTAAAGTTGCATATAAAGTAGTAAATATTGATGAAAACCATTGCTTGACATTCCAACTTCTAGGAATTTTATATACTGTACTGTACTCTTTCAGGTTCGAAATTTAATGTATTTATTTCGCTACTGGAATCATTCTTTACCATGATGTATAGTCTATATAACGCATTAATATTATTCTGTATAAATTATATTATTCGCATTCGGGGCTGTACAAACGCGTTGTACGAGAATAAGATTTCCAGTCCAGTCCAATAATAGTGCGGCATTAAGGGGTACTTACAACGTCAGAGACTTCACCTTTTTTATTGGGTTTCACTTTTAATGGATATTTCACGCACCTGCGTCTCGTACTAGATTTCCAGTCCGGAATAATAATAGAATAATCTTTAAGGTGTATTAGTGCTGCATACAACGCCAGAGACTTAATCCTTTTTATTGGGTTTTACTTTTAATGGAAATTCCAGGCTCCTGCGTGTCCTGCTACATTTCCAGTCCAATTCATTAATAGATCATTCATTAAGGAGTATTATCTTTCCTTATAATACATTAACCTTTTTTTATAAGCACCGCAAAGGCAATAAAATCAGTCGGCTATTACCTGTAACATAGGTATTAACTTACCCACCTTCGAAATAGACGACCGTGCCATTTGTAAAACGTGCCTGATATATTGAATATAGACTTACCCTACTCTATAGCTAGGTTCCATAGAGTAGAGCGCTGATCAAGCGAAATAGACAAATTTTGAGAAATAATCTTAAGACACTATAGTTCATATTAGACACCTTAAATGTTTCCCCAAATCTTACTATTGTTTCATAAAATATTCGGCCAGTGTCATGTTTTGTAGAAGAGACATAAAGAAGATTGATCAATTTGGCTAAAAAAACGACTGAAAATACGGGCAAGACAACGTTTGTCGGGTCCGCTAGTACTTCTATATTCCTAGGTATATAAAGTCCGCTAGTACTTTAATATACCTACATATATTAAGGCCGCTAGTGCTTTAATATATTTAGGTATATTAAGTACGGTAGTACTTTAATATACCTAGGTACAATTTCGTATACGCTCGGATGATGGGGCATGGAAATTAATCATATCATAGAAATACCAACAAGACGTATACTATAAACAACATATTTATGTATTTAAAAACGCTTGTGACAGGAAAAGGAATTAAAGTTTAAAATGTTTCTGTTTCTAGTATTATTCTTATTTTATTTCTGAATGCGTTGTGAAAATATCTATTTACAACATCTGGGGCATTTGCTTCTTTAATTGCTATTTTGCCTTATGCAATATTACATGTTTTGCAAATACGCATAACGGGGTCATTGGCTGTGATTAAACTTCTTGAAAGGGGTCCGTTAAAGAATTTCTCATTTCTTACTCACAGAGAAGGGACATTCCGAAAATCTGATAAAACGCTAGTAAAATGCCAGCTGTTTTATATAGTGTCATCATATTCTACTGTTTGATCGTATTATACGTCTTGCAATGTTATGGTATCCATCAAAAGAGCCCAATCGGGTGCATTTATTAATATGGAGACCATATAAATTTGTTGCGCAATTGTACATAACCACATAAGCTGTTCAAGAAATATAATGCTTAAAATACATTCAAATAAACATAATACTTATTTAGAAGCATCGTTCAAAAAAAATTTATTGCAACTTCCCCACATTAATCTTTAATTTGCACAAAACTTCGATAATCACTATATTATATATATATGTACATGTACGCTTATACTATCACTATCGGAGTGGGGCTACTTAAGAAGCTGTAATATGGATCCCACAAAGGAGGTGTCCAGTTTTGATGCCGAAAAGAAAGTTTTGGACAACCCTAAACAGGTTCCGGAACCAACTCGGAAATCTTAAAAAAAAAATACACGTAGTATTTTTTTTTTAAGATTAAGAATTTTGCGAGACCTTCCTGCACTGATTTCACCTACACTTAATAGAAGGTTTCCGCCCTTTTGAATATTGTAAAATATAACCAAATAAATTTTAATTTCATTTCAATACAAAATGTTTTTGGGTATAACTAATCTGCTAACATTTTTGCCTACTGTTTCACTGTTATTACGCCTCGTTTTCGAAACTCTCTCAGATTCGATTACTAAAGACAACCCCTCCCGTTATAGTTCTAAATCTAAAGTAAAACAATTCTATTTATCCTCTATGTAGTATGCTATCCTTTATTATTCTATGTCTTCTTTTTATTCCTAGCGTTATCCGGGTTAAGTACCAGGATCCGCTTAGATTGTAGAGGATGTGGCTGTCTTGTAGTCCGTTTCATTCAGTTTTTTTAACACGTTATTAGTTTCTACACGTAAAATGCACTACGTTTAGTATAAAGAATATATTAAATATATCATTATTACTAAAGTAATAAATATATATACTATATATATTTCTTACTTTCACTTATTTAGTCAGTTTCATTAAATTTTTAACTCATTATTAGTCTTTACACTAAAAAGATTTGTGCTATGTCAGTATAAAGACTCGCTCGCATTTATGTAGTCAGTTTCAATAAAAAAAAAAATTAGAGTGAAATCGTTAGTTACAAGTGGAATAAACCATCTTGCGTTATCTAAATGGAGGGTAATGGGTTCGTATCACGTGGCAAATCTGTCTGTCTGTCGTGTGACGTATTGTTTGAGATCGATGGACAGATTGCACAAATGGACGTACTAACGTGAATGGTTTTCTCTTACAAGTTATGGCACTTCTTTAGTAGGCAGAAATGGGTGATAGTTGCGTTAATTGCGACGGAAATGGGAGGTTAATAGAGTCAGAGTTAGTATCGGTTCAGTGCCGGCTCTAAGTTGGAGCGAGATCCAATTATGGCGCCTTGCTTATATTTTTTATGTAAATTATATTAAATTAATTGCATATTAAGAGTCGCTCCTAGCTGAGGCCCCCTCTGGAACTCGGCGCGTGGTGCGGCCGCTCTGTTCGCCCTATGGTATGGCCGGTTCATTATCGGTTCGGAAACACCAAAACTAGCAGCCGAGTCGTTTATTTATATAGACATTTTTATAAGGACTAATGATCGTCATATGTGTAATATAATTTTTTAATCATTTAATAATTTTGTAATAATATTTACATTAAAAGCTGAGATGAGAGCATAGAGATGTTTTTCATCGGCATTAATAGCGATCTTTGTAGCAAATCGACAAAGTCAAACTTCGGTCTGCAGCCAAATTGGGCGCGTCCGGGTACCAGTACCTCTATCTCGCATATGATCGGTATCGGATAGTATTGTTGTCGCGTTTCGTTTGGATTGTGAGATTTCCCAGTAGCCTACACCCCTCTTTAAAGGCTTGCAACGCATCTGCTAGCCTCATAGTTGTGCAGATGTTAATGGGTGTTGGGAGGCACTTATGTGAACCGCTGGCTTGTTTGCCCCTTGTAATAAAAAAACAATGTGCATATTATTCGCACGTTAGAATCTGAAAACTGATGTAAGAAACCGACAATTTGTTTATGTCAGAATGTTCTAGGCCACTGGGCTGACGAATGGCGGTCGCATCAGAAAATATGTCGGTACGATTTAGGGGTAATCACATCAGTCATGGTACACTTTTAAACCGGCTCCACTTTTAATTTGCTAAGAGACGGCTGACCTCGTAAATTTTCGCTCAGCGAAATGATTAGAGCACTTTCATCTTCGTTATTGTAAAAAGATTTTACTACTCTATTTTATATACCTATATACACATTACAAAATCCCAGGAGATGGCATCGTTTACTCATTCTTCCATTTTTTCAAAGTTTTGTTTTTTCCGATTTGTTAATGCGTGTGGTAATTATAGAGCTTAATGTTCCGTGGAAAACCAATCAAACCGTTCCAAAGAATTAACTTTAGGACCTCTATATGATCCTAGCACTGCCCGTGGCTTCGTCTGTGTAGAATTAGGTGAAAACATTCAACAAAAGCGGGATGATATATATCAGCCTTCTTCAATAAATGGGCTATCTAACACTGAAAGAATTTTTCAAATCGGACCAGTAGCTGTAGTAGCAAGCAAACAAACTCTTCAGCTTTATATATTAGTATAGATTTTAAAATGTCCTAATGACTTTACTATGTAACGATGTATATATATTCGTTCAGAACAGCAAAATGTTTTCTAAGCAAACGGGATAGGAAATGAGAAGGCGCGAGAGACAGCTATAATAGAATTCTAAACTAAGCTCTTTAGTCTTTAATAATCCCTTCATTTACGTGATTACAAAGACGTTCGTTCATTCAAAACCTTAGATCCCGTCAGTTATATCTATAAGATTAAATTGTATGAACGTCAAATTCTGTATGGTCCTCAGAGATTATAACAGCCCACGTGCAACCTTTGACTTGACGTGTGGTCTCATAATTCTACTCCAAACATATACCGCCGGTTGAAATCTTTTTAATCTAAGAGTGAACGGCTTCCGTTGACCAAGACTTTGGGTAGATTGGGGCCAATTGTACCAATTTGCCATTTTTTTTCAGCTTTCATAAAACAGGAGTAGAACTTATATTGTTTAGGGGTAATTTTTAAATTACTTCTTACGAATTTTACCATTTTGAACCCCTCCCCCCGTCCTTGTCACAAGTTGTCACATTTTCCAAACCCCTTCCCCCTTTGTGTGACGTCACATATTTAATAATTATTTTTGTAGTATAATAAAATACAAGAAAATTAAATTTTGACATGTGACGTCACATAGCTGTGGATGCCCCTGCTCGTTGTCACACAATGTTACATTTCAGTGATGACTTCCCCCAGTAACGTGTGACCCGTATAGAAGCCCTAACTAGTGGATGTATTTAAAAATATCTAAGTTAGTAGATTCGATCTCCGACACTTAAATCTAAAAATATTGAATATACTTTCTACTATGACACTGTCTTTAATATATGTAGCAAGTTAAAGCCAATTGGAATTCTTTTCAATCTGTACATAATCCTTTCCATTAATGTGTATAAAATAAAATATAAAATAAAATAGAATATAAAAAATCTTACACCCAACAATAACGAGATCGAGCTTTGTTCAAATCAATAGGAATGGCCAATATACATTTTCAGTGCCGAGCAACAAAATAAAAAACACGGGACTAATTCAGCCCCTGCCTACCCTCCATAGCCTTTGCACCCACCTTGCGCTTAGTCATGACTCCCACAGTTTTAATATGCTGTTATTAGTATTATAATTTTTGCATAGCATTATACTGTGACCTCTAATATTAGGTTGCATTACACTCAATTGTTCTGAGTGTCATAGACTCAATTAGTTTTAACCCATGACACAATTGTTACGCTCAGTAGGTCTGTAATAGTGATGTAACCGCTGAGTCATTTTAGGGCGCGTATCGATTATAAGGTACGAGTATATACAATTCTGATATCTTTTTATGCGAACGTCCGTTTCTTTCGTCCCTTTTTACGTTGACTACGATGGTGGTCGAATCTCCTTAAGACATTACAGGTCGCTGGTTCTATGTCGAGGTTCAGTATTGACAATTCTTTTATGATGTACAATTTGGTAATATTAAAAAAAAACTCGCAAAATCTTACCAACGTAGAAAAAAAGAATATACCCATTTTAAAATAAATAATTTTTGAAGTTATTGTTGTATTATAAATACAACAATAACTTCAAAATTCTATATAATGAACAAGCTTTTAAAGATTCTTTTTGCAAGGAGTGGGTGCAATGATTGGATATAGAAGTAGTACAGTCCAACATTCTAAAAGTAGCTTATGAGAATTAATATTTGTATTTTATTTATTCCTATACTAACGGTTTCCCGCGACATCGTCCGCGTAAAATGCGAGATCACTTAGACCTCCTTAATCCGGCCTCATAATTTTTTTTTTATTCTTAGCGTATCTTTACTAACTTGAAACTACTTCCTTTATATTTGATCCTTTAAATTTCATCTTTGTACGTCACGCGATTTTCAAGATTTTGTGTTAGATGACATTTCGCTTTTATATATTCAAATATAACTTATTATAATTATATGGGTCCCCACATCACTAGGAGGAGGTATTTGGCCGCTCATGTACGCAGATCCTGTATGGTTTATGACGTCCGGTTGTTAAGTCAACGCACTGCCAAAATTAGCCAGTGCGAATGCTGGCCACGCTCCGCACCGGGGCTGGTGATGAGAGATAATAATTACGCATTCGGCAGCACATTTGAATGCGACTCGACGTACATGGGATGATTTTTGGACTAAAATTAAATTGTCACGTTCTTTGAAAACGAAAAAGTACTCTACCCCAACAAAAAAAAACTACTAACACTAAAAGCTATGATTATATTAAAGTAGCGGATCCGACAGACGCTGTCCTGTACGAATTTTGGGTTAATAACTACACTCTATTCTCCTATAATATTATGCCCATGCCCGTTTCCGTTCTCGTTTTTGTTCCCGTTTCCGTTTCCATTCCTGTTCCAGTTCCCGTATTTAAGTATTCTTAATTTTTCGCGCAATTTTCTTAACTTCTGACAGTAACAAACACAACACAAAAAGAATTAGCGGAATCGATCCAACCATGATATCCAGACCAAGGGAAATGTATTCACGTGTGTAAATCATTTGGTATTGGTTGGTGTGTGGTTTTATCTTAATAATTTAAAATATTTATAATACATATTTAATAAAAATACTAGCATTCTCACCGAAAATTTTCGCTTGACGTACTTATCTAGAATGTAGGTCCCTTTATAACCTAGTAAATAATACGATCTCTCACAAGACTACTGAACGGGACGAGATGGACGATTACCATAAGGCTCGCAGATGTGTCCTTGGTCTTTCATGATTCAAAACTGTAATGTACTATTAGAACCGTTGACAAATTTATTTATTGATATACATATATTTGTCGTATCTGCGCGTGTGTGAAGCACGGGAACCAGCAACTGATTCCACATATTGTACCACAAAAAATTCGTTAACAATAGAAAAATAGAAAAAATGTACATTAAGGCTTTTATGTATTCTTTCTGCTTACCTACATTGTTTTCTCCCAAAACCTGTCTGGAATTCGCTCTCGCCTTCAAATTCCTGAGTCTGCTGAGTACGCAGCGTGAAAACAAAGACAAAAAATGGGACCATACCTGCCAACGGGCCGTAATACCTATTCGCGCTTTAACCGGTCTCATTAAGCCGACTACACATGGTCAAAAAGAACTTAGTCTAAGTGGTAACAGTTACCCGATCTCATTAAGCCGACTACACACGGTCAAAAAGAACCTAGCCTAAATGATAACAGTTAACCGGTCTGATTAAGACGACTACAGACGGTCAAAGAGAACATAACAATTAACCGGTCTCATAAAGCCTATTTGACCGTGTGCCAAAAAGAACGTAGTCTGAGCCGTAACTCTTCCTAGAGTCCTAATCTTCTTCTTCCTAGCGTCCCGGTCTAGTACCAGGTCCACTTAGATTGCAGAAGACGTGGAGGTGAGTTAAGAAGACCGACTACCATCTGACGTCCTCCTCGGAATCCCCACAATATCTAGAATCTAACAACTTAATAGCCGTGATATATAGATTAATCACTGAGTGATATTTCACCCGCTAACATTAATCGGGACCGACTGTTTTACGTGCCTTCCGAAACACGGAGGGGTTCGAATATAAGATAACACATCAATCACCATTCCGCAATAACAGCTACTGAATCTAGCGATTGTCTCAAATGCTGGACCCTCTGATTGGTCACTACGATCTCCTCTTTAACCGTAAACGTTCATAGATAAGAATAGCCGTTCTTTCCCGCCGTGTGTCGTTGTTTGATGCACGCGGTTGGGGCGAGGGGGAAGAGGAACCTTGACTCATCCAATTCAATACCGTGTCAATGTGCGATGAACCTGCCGTCGCTCTCGGCCGCTATTTAATTGCAGATACAGTTTGGATGGCCGACAAAACGACTGCAATTATACTGAACGCTAGTTCATGACCGCGACTTCTTTTATTTATAAATAGTAAGCAGCAAATGAGCAGTTTCACCTGTCAACCCATGAACAACTTTACTACAAGAAGACTCAAAGTCAAAATCGTTTATTCACATGGAGATTTTTATAAGCACTTATGAACGTCATATGTATAATATTATTATTTTTGTTTAATAATTTGGTGATAAAATTTACGACTTAAAAGCTAAGTTTATAAGAGTTCCTCGCGCCCTGCACTGAGGAGGGCCAGCAACAAACTCAGTCGGGTAATTTATTGTTATCACCATTTCCGCAATAATTCAGATTTGGTTAGAGCAATTTATTCCCAAGCATTAACATCATTCAAATAAACCTTCACATTATAATATTATTTCTTAATGAGTTTACGTCTTATAGAAGGTTTAAATTTATTTAAAGACTCAAAGAAGAGAAGACCTTTGAGAAACCTGGTATCTGCAGAAATTTTATGTGAGACAGGAATCACGAGGTGCGACTTAAGTCTAATTAAAATGAAATAAGTTTATGTTGTTAAGCAAAACTAAAGCTATTAACAGCTCTGTAACCTCTTCATTTTTCCAATCAAAGTTCAGATGGTTTCGTTCTCACAAACGGAAAGGGTAAAAATAAATCGAAGAGACAAAGGTGCAAAAAATTTATACTTAAATAAAGACAAGTTATTTAGGCATCTAGCTCGTTTAAAAAATAATCGATGGACTAACATATTAACATTTTGAAAAGGGCCCATAGGAATTGGGAAGAGAGGCAGACCAACCGCCCGGTGATCAGAAGACATTACTCAAATCGCTGGTGAGAAATGTACAGAAGCAGCAAAGAACAGAGACACATGGAAATCTCTAGAGGACGCCTTCACCTTCTACTAGGGAGGGGTTCTTACTAGAAAAATTAAGATAAATAACAGAAACAGTACAGAAGTAGTATAAAAATTTCTAAATAAGTTAGTTATATGTTAAACTCTTGTATTATTATTAGTAAGAAATAAAGGGCTTTTTAAATTTTATATTTATTATTTAGACATCACCGACATACCCTTCAATTTTATTTATATGTCACAGATTAAGTCGTAGAAAGACATTTCCAGGTCACCCCGATCAATTACGGGCGGTGCTTTGATCACTGCTTTGCTGTCAGTATGTACCATGTAGATGGTAATATCCTGCATTCTTAGAAGATCACATACCGTTTGGTACATCCGTTATCTGTTTACCAGTTAACAGTATCATAAAAGAGTAGTTCTCGGTTTAGCTACGGACAAAAGGACAGGCAGTGTATCTATACATATAAAAGACACCTAACATGAAATCTTGAAGACCCCCTGACGTACAAAGATGAAATTCGGCAAGTAAGTAGTTTATAGTTAGCAGGCGTCCGCTAAGAACGGATTTGGCGACAGGGCCGGATTAAGAGTTCTCGAAGCTTTTATCTATCTCATATATAATAAATGATAATAATAAATATATACAGGACTTTACGACACACGGACGCCTGTTCCTAAGGTAGTTAACTTAATGTCTGTGTTATAGGTAACAGACGCCTGATATACACAAATATTTTTTTGTAGAAATATACACATATCGATATTACACTCAGACTCGAGACGGTAATCGATCCCACGACCCCCCGATTGGAACGCAGGGTCACTGCCCTCTGCGGCAACGAGCCAGCCGAATATATAGTATATGGAATATATGGTACTTATAATAAAAAAAAAAAAAGATTTTTGCTTGTTTGTTATATTGTACGGGTACTGTCGGAAGGCAAAACCAATTTTGATGAATATTTCAGAGGCAAATAGCTAACTTTATATAGGCTTCCTTATTAATGGCAAAAGAATTAGGGACAAAAAATTAATCTATTAAAATTTCACATAATTTTACGCAGAAGAACTCGCGAGTAACTGCTAGTCTATTTATAAATGACTTCTAAACTTCAATAGTTGAAGGTTCGCTCACGCGTTGCTGGCCCTCAAGAAATTAACATACTCTCTTGTCGTTGCATTGTTTTGCAAATATGGGAACCGCATATAACATAAATAAGCATACAAAAAACTATAATACCACTATATGAAAAATAGCAGACAGCTCATAAATAAACGTATAATTGAATTCGTTTAACATGCCTAAGGATGGTTTTATGTATGTTTTCATAGCTTAACTATAAAACGGACAATTGCCATGAAGGACGCAACAGAATAAAGATTCGATGCATTATTCAATACTCCGTGGGCTTCTCACGTCAGACCTATCAATCCTGGAGGTCGGCGCTCAACAGGCAACGCAATATTTATCCATATTCTATACCTTCACAGTAAAAGGACGAATGCTTAAGAAAGACTTTTTTTTCGTCGGTTAAGGTATTGCTCGAACCTGCAGCTGAAGTTTTGACTGTCCCGTTGGCACATTTGGCAGTGGACCCTGTCTTCAGCTCCGGGAGTTGTGGGTAAGGTTGCCGTCAGGAGTCCAGGTATATTATTTATTGTCTATGCATTTGTATATTCCTTCAAAAATTATTTTTGTATAACGTGCGGCCGTTAACTTTAACACAGTCATTAGTCGTCTACCCTAGGATCAAACTTCCGTATGTCATATACCCCTATGTATTTATTATTTCACCATTAGAAGAGCATAGTCATTCCTCAAAGGCCGGCAGTGTAGTTGTCTATGAACGACAGTCACAGATGAATCGCTTACCCGTTTGCCCCTTATAATATTAAAAAAAAAACTAACTTTAGGTGGACGAAGACGCGAGAAACAGCCAGTAATATAGCAAATCAAAGTTAATGGGCACAGATTTATCGTACTTGGTTTATTTACACTAAGCCAATGCATTTTTGAGGAACAATTGTTTAAGGTTTTTCATAACAATGCTGCACTCAGTTCAATTTGAATGGCAGACAATGAAAAATATTTGTTGCTGGATTTTTATTATTTGCCAGGCATTTCTAAGTATGAAATCCAGATTATAATGGCCGAATATTTTATATTTTACACTTTTATTAACCTATCGTGAAATCACGAATATTAATGTCTTTTTTAACACTTTTCTGTGGAAAACCTTCAATCACAAATACTTTTCCAGATTCGCAGTCTAAGAGAGTGTAAAATGTAGGAATTATCCAAATTTTAGTGGCAAAACTAACACTTTCAATAAATGTATCTACAAATGTATATTCTTCGTCTTATTGATTCGATAGCGAAAACGTTGTAGTTTTTGTTTCGATTAAATTGAAAAAATAAATAAATAAAAGTAAATATATACAAGTAATAAAATTTCTGGTTAACTTTCTATGTATTTAAATATTCGTATTGAAGCTGACCAGAAATTTATAATTCGCGAAACCGGTTTCATACTGAAAACTGGAAGCGTGTACGAAAAAATGCAAAACGATCTGAACGACATCAGCGATTTCGTAAAATGGAATGCATTTGCATCAATGAATGTAGATAAAGGATTTTATTTATAAATTATTGAATGTAGTTTGAGATGAAGGAAATCGCCTGCCTGTTTAGTATTAGCGTCATATATAAGTAATAAAATGAAAAGGATGGAAAGGACTATATAAAATTTAAAATAGAAGTCTTACGTAGCGAAGCAAAGTTATCGTATTCATCTGAAAGCGTTAGGTAAATATTAGAATTTCAGACGTTGCAAATATGTCCCTGACATACCAACCGTAATGGTTGAATCGATTTGCTGTCGCCTCTGCTATTCACGACGAGGGAACAAATACGAGGAAATGTTACAATGCTCAAGCTAGTCTATAACCATACCTATCTCCGTGTAGGACGATGTATTATAATGCTAATTGACTAACGTTAATGTTAAAGTCAAAGATGTCAAATGATTATTTATTCACTTGGTGCATTTTTATAAGCAATTTTGAGGTCAATTTTTACTTTAATTTTATTTTAATTATTGTATTAAAATAAAATTAACTGCTAATAATGGCCAAGTTTTAAACGTTAAACATTTTTAAAAGCCATTTGAACAAAATATTAAAGGTTACAAAATAGTAAAAGTTCTTTGTGTTGTTCATCAATGTACGTCGATTTAGCCCTCATTCGCACGAGAGAAAAAGCGTTGCGTTAAATCTCGGCGTTAGCGGTTTTTCAGCGTCGTCGATACAAAAATATGTGTATTTTTTTTGTTTTTTTTTTATTTATTACAAGGGAAAAACGGACAGGCAGATTGTCACCTAAGTGACCACCGACGCCCCTGGACACCTGCACCAGCAGAAGCCTCGCAAATGCTTTGGTGACCTTTAAAGAAGGATTTAGGCCACCGGGAATTCTCACAAACCGAACGAAACGCGACAACAATACCCTCACTTGAAGTGACACCATTACGGCCACTTTACGCCTATCTTATGTAAGAAATATGTATTCGTACCCGGAAGCGCCGACCCGATTCGGCTACAGACCAAAAGGGCTGCAAGCGTGGCGCTACCTCTAATAAAAGTTTAAGTTGAAAATAGAACATTGATCGATAATAAAACGTCGCGTTATAAAAGCGTTGCCGTGTGAGCATAACCTTAGGAATCCGTATGTTCTATGGAACGTTTATTTAACGTACGTTAAAAAAGCTCTCGTGCGAATGAGGGCTAAGGGTTGTACTTGAACTTTTAAGCCATCTATTTTTGCCTGGCTCGACCTTTGAAAAGTTACCACCGCGAAATTACATCTTTAGCCGCAAACCTGCCTTTATAAGGGACCGCAAATACCCTGACCCTTTCGAAACCATTTTAAATGAAATGTGAAGCTAATGATGTCGTTGAGAAATTTCATATACGAGTATGGAAAAAATTTAATGTATTTTTTGTTCTTTACTTCTTTGATTTACAATCCACTAGAGTTAATATCTAACGAATGATGCACTAGCCCGTTGACGCAATTAGCAGTGACCCTGCCTTCCGCTCCGGGGGTTGTGGGTTTGATTCCCGCCTCGAGTCTAGGGTGGTTTATCGAACTGTATGTATTTATATATTTCTAAAAAAATATTTGTTTATAACAGCCGTCTGTTACCTATAACACAGGCATTGAGTTGTCTACCTTATAAACGGATGCCCGAGTGTCATATAGTCCTATATATTTATTTATTTATAATTTATATAAGTGGATTAAATAAACAAACACTAAGCTGTTTTTAAAGAATCATTAATTACCATAGTTGAGAATGTAGGAGGGTACAAAGATAAAAGCGTAGGTAGCTTTTTTTATAAGGCAAGGAGCAAACGAGCAACCCAACAGGGCTTGCAGATGCGTTGTCGGCATTTGAGGAAACAGTATGCTAATATAAATTTAGTATTATTTATGGTAAAAATCCTACACGAGGAGAAATTAAAACCTTCGGCTAATTGGTTATTCAATATCACCACAGCGCGGCCACAATAAAATATGATACAATACAAATTGTTTCCACTCTAAAAATTGCTGAAAAAAGAAATTTCACATTGTTAGTCGGGCCGGTCCAAGAGATCCCGCAAAATTCATTAATTAAACAAATCGGTGGCCAAATTGCCTATTAAATTTTTGGCTCACGGCCTCCTTTGATGTTTCATCAGGCAAAGAAATTCGCCGTAGTAAATTTTACATTGGAACGTTTCATTTTACGATGGTCCACTTTTATGTTACAATAAACTTTAGTCTGATGATTGCGAAGATTGTGGTCCTCCAGATAGAGCGATTTTATGTCAGCGTAAATATCGCTTTCTCAGTCCATAAAGCCATTATTTTTCGTGTCAAATATATTGGGTCTGAACCTAATTAAAGGTGTTATTATAATTTAGGTTGAGCACAAAAGATCCAATAGGGTCGTGGTGCATTCGCCATGCGGGCCCCCATCAAATATAACAACATAACTTAGGTTCAAAGGAAATGTGAGGAGGTCGAGGCCTAATCAGTGGTCAGCATTTGAACGATCGCTAGGTTCAGTAGCGCTTGCTGCGACCGGGTGACCCATTCTAGCACTGGTTTGTATTTGATATCCGACTTCCTTTGTGTTTCGGAAGGTATGTAAAACAAAACCTGATTAATGTCACTTTGTGATAATATTCGTGAGGTTGCAGAAATCGTGGAGGTTCCGAGGATGACGTCCGATGGCAATCGGTCATCTTAACCCGTCCCACAGCCACATCCTCTGCAATCTAAGCGGACTGGTACTTGACCGGGATAACGCTAGGAAGAAAATCTTATGTTGAAATTTTTACTATAAGTCACTTCTTATATCGTGACTTTGCATAAGGATTGACGGTTGTGGTAGTAACTCTGGTAATAGAATAGACATTTACTCTTTATTCTTACAGATATTCTTACATTTGGTTATACTTGATTATTTTTAAATCGTCAAATATATAAAAAGCCTATATATTTGGAAAATTAACTGTATTTAAAAATGGTTCTTAAAGCATTGTTAGTTCTAGGGTTCCAAATTCAAAAACAACTGGATTTAATCTCCAAGCACGATGGACCATCCACTTCTAGCCATAGCATAAAAAGAATTAAAAAAAATTACAAACTAGCTGTTTGCTGCGACTACGTCCGCGGTGTAGACAGGCTCACAGCCATTTGCGCCAACGGTTCTATTCATTCGTCAATTTGGGTTGTGATTCGAACAGGCTACCTTGCAGATTTTATTCCACTTTCCAGCGTTGAGCCACCGAGGCGTATAACAAACGGCCGGTATCAAAATATTGATGAAAATAATTGAGTCGCATCGTTAAAAAGTTTCTGCTTACATATACGTTAGCACAAATGAACTCGCAGACTTGTTTTAATGCGGTGCAACGAATTGTATTTGTTATAAGTATACTCGCTATAGCGCGGACTAGATAACGAGTCAGTGAAGTTAGTGGCGACTTGCGTTTGTGACAAGCTTGAAGCTTTTTAGCCACCAACAAGATACGTGCTGCAGAACGCCTAGTGTCGTGTTATTAAGGTTCATAAACAGGACGTGTTTTTATAGCCAAGAGCAGGAAGCAGCCAGGAACAAAATACTTCCTCCGTAGCACCTCATCCCGCAAGATGCCGCCTAGTTTTACTATACTGTACTACCGCTCGTGTTACTCCTCTTGGTGACGTTAGTGAACCGTTGTCATTAAATCGTAAGTCAGTATAGACTAAGTTAGTTGATACCTAAAGACCTGAGTTTCTCATCAGTGCCGTATTTTACGAAAATTGCGCGGACGGAGGAGTATGTAATTTGGTGCAATTGTAGTCCATGTAGAGGAAGGTGTGCGAATGCTAATATTTTTTATATAATACGCAATATTAATATATTGAGGAATTATTCGCACACAAACGCCAAATGATTTACACACACATGTACTGTATGACGTATGTTATATTGATTGTCGAATTTTATTTTTCTGTCAATAGAAAAATACATGTCGTTGTACGCAAATAGGTTTGTGGGCGAATTTCGACCAGCCGGCAATCTTTAGTATAAAAAAAAAACTAACAGCAGCATCAAAGAATTTTTTTTAACGTATATCAGGAAAACTTTTTAGGTATGTCTAATATTCCCTTTTTCCCTCCTACTAAGCTTAAATTAAAAGCTTGTATTAGGAGTGGGTGCATACAAATGCATTCAACACATAATCCGTCGCATCAAGAGTTGGATACAAAATACAGTGTAGTTTTAGACGGTGGGGATGCTCCTGAGTCTAGAACCCTGACTTGCTTAGCTTTTAAAGTAACTTGAGCCAATAATGAGATAGGTTTTATTCAATTACTAGCTGAAACCCGCAACTACGTCTTCGTTAATACATTTGCAAATTTTGAGGGTTTTAAATTTTTTGTTCGGAACCATAATTATTTTTCTAAAAACAAAGCAGCCTATGTTATTTATTAAGACATCATATATCAGCCAGTAAGAGTATCATCGAAATCGATCCAGCCGTTTTGGAGATGCAGCTTTATATAATAGTATAGATATAGATAAATCTTTTCAGAATAATTTTAATCGTCCACAATCACACTCTGGTCTTATCAGAAGATGTCTCGATCGGACGATTTGAAGCGATTGCTTCCCTCTCGTGAATATTAAACGGGCGATCTCTAACTTTACAGGAGGATTCGAAATTGTATAGCTCAAATTATATTATATACTTATATACTTATTTTTATATTTATATTAAAAAAAGAAAAGATTTGATTGTTTCTTTGCATTAAATAGTTCTGAACGTAATGAATTGATAAGGATCATACTGAAACCATTAGAATCCTACATTATTTCTAATGATCATAGGCGATGTAATACTTTCAAAAAAGGTTGAGATCCCTATGAAAACTTCGATAATATAAATACCCGTGGGAAGCCGGGGTGGCTGCTAATTGTTGTATTATTAGTGGTTTTAATTGCAAACTATTTTGTAAAAGGTAGAGTAGCGAGATCTTTAATTTTCGATATCCACTCATCCGCTGCTTCCATCATTTCCTCGTCGAAGTATTTGCGCCATCCTCCCACTTTGCCTGCACACATAAATAATTGTCTATTCATAAATTAAATTGAGATTGGAGAAACCTATAGTAGGATTTAAATGTTTAAGTAAAGTAAACAGAATATTATTGTTTCATTTCTGTTAAAAATCGTAAACTTCCATAGTGTATTTTTTTAAATGTTTATTGTCAAAAGTTTTGGTAATTATGTAGTTGGAGCACTTTTCCCAAAAATGCATATATTTTATTTTCTTCTCAAAGTTGTTGCACTCTAATAAGTGATATTCCGTCGGAGGGGCACTTGCTCTCGTTCAGAAAATTGAATCACGTTAAGTGTTATTTGCGAATTCTTATTAGGTAACGGGAAAAATAACAATGTCAAGACAAACATGTGCAATGGGATAAAAGATGTTTGTTTTTTGAGTAATATCTGGCAGTTTTAAAATTGTAAATTGCCCTTAGCCTCCTTTATCTTGCAAGGTATTTGAATACGATGCTAGCATCTCATTTATTGAGACCGCTCTTTCTATCGGAAGATAGAAGGAAGAAAGAAGAAGAAGAAGAGCTGAAAGGTTTTCAACACTGTTCTTCTAAACTAGTTATCACTAATGTTAATCATCTTTTTTATGGGAACGTAATTTAGATTTTATTTTTATTTAAATTAAATGCTTTTAGAATTATGAAAAAATGTGCTCAAAATAATTCACGTTTTCTTCCTCAACCTGCATTAAAATTCTATTATATGCTTTCTTATCACTGTCGTGGACTTTTATTTCAGAAGTCACATGATGAATTTTTATTGGTGGTTGTTATGGCGGCAATAGTGTGGAAATAGCGGGTGCCTATAATACCGGAGTCAGACATAGCTCAAAATGATTGTACATTTTTGTCCTTGAAGTGTACAAAGTTCTACAAAATTTTGTGAAGTTACACAAGGCCCCCGACCACACTACATGATCATTCAAATGACCATTCAAATGAAGCTATGTCTGGCTCCGGCATAAAAGCACTATGTTACGAGTATCCGGGCTTCGTCATTAAGGTCCTTGAAACAAATAAATATGAATAGGCAACCACATATTTGTATTATTTATCACCAATACATTTATATATTGTTAGAAGGAGTATAAATAAAGGAATAAAAACCAAATTATTTCTTAATATTATTTTACTTGTTTATCAAACAAATTTCTAAATGCCAAATGCTTCTATATTGCTACGTCTGCGGATGAGGTAAAAAATACATAGACCGGCTTAATTTTTTACATTGATAATAAGTTGTTTTTAGCCATAATAATATTAAAATTTTTATGCCTATACGCGTTGTTTCTTCACTGATTTAGTCTAGTATTGTACAACTTTAGTATTGTGTAAGTGAAAAGTAATTTAAAGTTAATAAATTTGGCCAATTCACATATTTTGACTAAGTCAGTGACAATAAGAACGTGTAGACTTGAGGCGTGTCTCTAAAAAAGATCTGCTAACTTTCTGACATTGAGAGCCATATGGTCTCATCGTAGAAAATTTGACATGAAAATGTTTTTGATGGGATGACAATTTGATCTTTTTATGATTGTTATAATCTGTGGATATATATTATACTCTTTGACATGCCTCTCAGTTGCCCTGGATGAATTTACCTCTTCGAAGAAAGAAATATGAAGAAAAATTCCTTCGAAAGCAAATAACGATTTGAGTTATGTACGTTTCAATGAGTTACTCAATTCTTAAGCCGTGAATTTTCTTGTTCATTCAAGTAAATTGTGAGTGAACTCGACTCATAAGTAAGCGCAGTAACGTGAAAAGATAAGCACTCAGAGTCAAGACAAATTGTGGAGGGCTAAATAGTCTACATTTTCGTCTCAATAGCTCATCGACGTATAGGGTCTGCTACGAGCCGGGTTCTATTCTCAAACCGGTTGGGCTATTTTTTTAAATTATATTACGAGGGGTAAACGGGCACTCAGTTCACCCAAGTGACTACAGACCTCTTATGCTTCTTACGGAAAATTCTTTTTTGTTCAGTATCAGTGTATGTTAGAACGCTTTTGTTTTGAATAATTTAATTATAAACAAATTCCATTAGCTCGAAAGTATTCATCCATCTAGCGGACATAAGAGACATTCAGTAAAAAAAAAATCTATTAAGCTGCAATTACACTTATTTTTATTAGTGTTTATATTATATTATTAAGTTATATATTTAATGTTACTTGTGAAAGCATTAATTTATATTGAAATGAATATTTTAAACAAAATTTTTGAGCGCCATCTACCATGGTTTAGTTAAACTACGTCTGTACCTTACATATAAATCTTACGAAGTGTAAGGACAGATGGCGCTGTTGTCATGTACAAACTGGTTTTACAGCGTAGCTTTAGATGGCGCTTCTATTAAAATTCTTGGCGATAATCGAAATGATTCTGTCTCGTATTCCTAGCAAATAACGAAAGAGATGAAGTTATTGTGTCGAGACGACGAATGTAGTCGAAAAATTAAGTTGATGCCTTTCAGTAAGTAGGTTCCGCTAGGCTGTTCTGTTTTGGTTGTGAAAATCAAAGAAATAACATATATTTTTCTTGAAATTTTCCAATGTTATTGTGTGTTATAAAGTTTAAATGAATATGTGAAATTGAAAGATTTTTTTTCAGCGAAATGTGTTACGAGTGTAGAATGTTTGTGTTAGTTCTATCGATTTTGTCGTAACTGTGGTTTTGTCGTCTTTTCTATCCATTAAGATTGAAGTTCTAATTCCAATAGGTGAGGTTTTAATTATTTAGACTAGATTTAATTTTAAAGAATATTTTCTTGTGAGACTTTTGAATTATTCTAACTTGTTCTTTACACCTTCCTATGATTAAACTCTGTATATTATGTATATATTTATGCAAGGATATAAGCAGTTATAAATAATAGTAATATTTATTAGAATTAATTTGTTTTGTATCTGTTTATTATTGTGAGAAATTTTAATGTAATATTTGGGGTTAGCGTAGTAGAAACTTTTATGAAGAGCTTATTTGCTGACGGAGTAAACCACGGATTTTCTTTCCGTAAATTCCGCACAATTTTTAGCATTGTTTGTGTTAGGACCGATCTACGCCCGGAAACTTCTATTATTATAAGGTAGAAAATTAGTAAAATAAATTCGTATTTTATTATTATTAGCAAGCATTTATGATTGCGCAGCTAAACAATCCTAAATTAGCTGTGCATAAAGGCACAGATACACACAAATTATAAAGAACAATGTGTGTGTTTGTTAAGCTCCAAGCTTTATCTGCAGAACCGATCCTAATGAAATATTGCAAAGGGTAGAAACTTTCAAAAAATCACTAAAGAGCAGGTATTCTATTGTAAGCTTAAAGTTTAAAAAAGTTAAAAAAAGGGATTTGGTTTTTTGCTTGTATCTCAAAAACTATTTGAGACATTTCAAATCTGAAAAAAAGATTAAAAAAGAGGAGGAAATTTCCTAAAAGCAGTCCTGATTGTTGGAATTATAGGACCAATATTTATAAAGTTTACTGAGGGTTGAGAATACGGCCGAAAACGGATACTCGGGTCTCCACAAGCCACGCCGCCTTCAACAAAGAATATTATCAAATTTAATATCTTTTAAGTTAAATTTCTTTTTTGAATCTTTTTTCAGATTTGAAATATCTCCAATAGTTTTAAACATATAGGCAAATAACCAAACCGTTTTTGTTTCAGTTCATTGTTTATAAGTTTTGTAATTTCTGATGCGCCTCCGAATCGAATGACGAGTCAATCATATTTTTAGAAGGCGAAAAAAGTTCCACCTAAAAGGTGCTTGTGAACTAGAATACTGATAGTTTCCAGTGCACGCGTACTAAACAGAGATCAAGTATGTTTTAACTACCTATTAACCTTACTCCAATAGAAACGCAATTGTTTCAAATGATCTTATTAGTATATAATGATGTATGCTAACATTGAGATCTAGTCATGATTACATAGTATACAATGAAGTTGCATACCGCCCTTGTAAGTTCTACGCGTAGATCTTTTAAATAACGCAATGGATTTGATATGTATAATACGTGCATATTATTAAAGTAGTAGACTAATTAGACTCAGACTTAATTAGAGGTAGCGCCACGCTTGTAGCCGAATTGGGCCGGCGCATACGGGTACCAGTAACTCTTTCTCACATGAGATTGGCGTGAAGTGGCGGCAGTGATGGTATTGTTGTTGCGTTTCGTTTTGTTTGTGAGACTTCCCGGTGGCCAAAACTCGTCATTAAAGCCCGGCAACGCATCTGCTAGCCTTCTGGTAGTGCAGATGTCCATGGACGTCGGTAGGCACATAGGTGCCTGCTGCCTGTATATATAAAGCCGAAGAATTTGTTTCTTTGTTTCCTTGAACTCGTTAATCTCAGAAACTACTGGTCCTATTTGAATAATTCTTTCAGTGTTAGATAGCTCATTCATCGAGAAAGGCTATAATATAGACTATATATCATCACGCCAAAATTTTTCACCTAATTTTATGCGGACGAACTTGCGGGTATCAACTATTAGTAGAGAAAAGCAGACAATTTCAGAGATTTCTAGAAAAGCGTATTTGTGTGCGCTTACATTGAGTGCGCTGGCTAAACCTTACGAGATAGATCAAGAAAATGTAATACGGAATTGTATATCTTAAAACGATCTATAAAAAAGTCACCGATGACAAGTTTATTTTGTACGGATAACTTACAGTAACCAGTTTCTTTAGTCATTAAACTTTAAGTACGATGTTGCAAAATAATGTCAAAACATGTTAATTTAATTGTTCTTTCAAGTTTAATTTTTATTTGTATTAAAATAAAACTAAATATTTTATTTTCACCCTTTTTTATGTTCCGCTAAGTCTGAAGGTGTGTGTAATATGCGTTACCACTCCCCAGTTAAGATTTTGAAAAGAATACCATTATGACTTTTTCTAGTGTGGAAACATCGCAGTTTTAATATTTATCGCTACGACGTTTATGTGTTTGCTGAAACCGGTTTTTTAGTACTATTCGTCTTTAATTATATACGTTAGTTATTATTTTTTACGACGTTTTATAACGTCATTCGGGACCGGTTATATTATCGTTTAAATGTGTAAAATAGATTTTACTTCTGTAATTATATATAATCTGTTGACAGATAAATAATTGAGAGTAATAATAAAAATAAAGGTATATAAATACAAATGTTTAAGCTTCTGGTAAAAATTTGATTTAGTCAAAAACTAAATAATATATTGCACGGAATAACTGAATTATTTATAACTATTTGTTACCCACGACTTCGTCTGTGTAAAATTGGGTGAAAAATTTTAGCGTGATGATATATTGCCTATAGTCTTCCTCGATAAATGGGCTATCCAACACTGAAAGACTTTTTCAAATCCCACGAGTAGTTCCTGAGATTAGCGCGGTCAAGTAAACAAACAAGCTCTTAATCCTTAGATATTAGAATAAATAGAGGGAAAGACCTTTTAAAATACTTTTATAGTTACAAGCAGTATGGTATGACCCACCCATGATACTATGAATGGGGTTGCAAACGCCTTTTATTTTAGTAAAAGAATGGACTATCTGTAGTTACAGTTAGTCTTAAAAGTCTGTTCTTTTGAGGATTATACCGCCAGTTCCCCGATCAGAGTCGGTATTTTGTCCCGCGACAAAGGGTTCGCGTCTCTCTCGAGCGCCGTTCACGGGTACACATCCACATTCACGGCCCCGTGAAATTAAATTTCGCCTTAACTCAGTTCAATATTATACTTTATATTAATATAATTCTGATAACTGCATCTCTATAGAAAGTCTGAAATGCAATTTTTATAATTATTAAAGACAATTCTAATCATATAATAAGGCAATTCAAAAGTTCAGCAAGCAGCATTTTCCACGTCTATTTCTGCTGCGGCTGTCAACATTTTTTTTATAAAACAAGTGGCAAACGAGCAGGCGGTTCATCTAAGTGACTACCGACGCCCATGGACAACTGCAACACCAGGGGGATCGCAGATGCGTTGCCGGTCTTTGAGAAATGAGGACATCGTACTAGATACGCTATCCCCCATGGGTTCAGTACATGATTCTAGACTCCCCAGGGGTGTAATTTTTCGTCGGCTTTTTCTTGATATGTACAATGTTTTTTTACCATTTTTGTAACTCATTACTGTATAATATTATTATTACTAACGATTACTACGAGACAGATGTCTCAATGCGATTTTAAGTCAGAAACAAATTTCTTCAATATTCTTACATCAAACCGCAATGTAAACAAATACGTAAACTAAAAAGTACGTAACAGGGTTAGTGCGGCGCGGTTCGTTGTCTTGTTTTGCGCGTCAACATTTTGTTGACGCGCAAATGCTGATGTTGATTGCTTCCCAATGTTCACGATACATTGCGCGCTCAAGAATGGGATGAGGATGGCAATATCTGTAACCTCCCATTTTTCCTAACAAATCACACGCCTGTAGTAACAGTTGATTTATTTTTAATTTAAATTATATCAAGAGATACTGTTTGGTGCAGACTCATATTATTACATCTATGTACATTTATACATATACATAAAATTAAAGGGTCTGTTTGTTACGTCTAAGCTGGTTAAAACCTTTTTATCTGCCTGTCTGTCTGTGAGTTTGTTACGGGTAATCAATGAAATGACGGGGCTCTCACTGAGAGACAGCTGATTTTACAAGGAATAACATAGACTACTTTGCTTTTAGCTTAGTAATTAGGGTTCCGCACAAAAAATATAAACCCTCAAAATTTAACAACATCACTGAATTCACAACGTGAAGTTGTGAATTGCAAGCTTGTAAACTATACAATTACTAGCTGAACCCCCCCGACTTCGTCCCGCCGCGTTAAATGACCGTAAAGATAAAAAATAGCTTAAATTTAATACCAAAGTTATAAATATATATGAACGTATAAAGGCACCAGATACCTAATTGAACCGAATGATTGTGGCCGCGAAAAAGGCGGCATCCAATATTTTCGAATTCTTTAGGGATTTTTTCTGTACAATGAATTATTTTTTTACATTAAAACACGTGAACGACATTGTTACGAGAGAAAATTTAATATATAAAAATTCTCGGGTCAATGTTTTTTGCCAAGCCCATCTTAAACAGCTTGACCGATTCTTATGAAAAATTTTTGTGCATATTTGGTAGGTCTGAAAATAGGTCAACTATTTTTGATACCCCTAAGTGATAAGGGTTGGCACATGTGGACGATGTCGCAGAGTAAAGTTAGTAATAACTACAATCTTTTATTTTATCTGAAAAATAACCCCGAATTATTTAATTTTAACTAATAATCTATATTTTGTTATAAACATTCTTTATCTGCCTAGTGTTATCCCGGTCTAAGACCAGGGTCAGCTTAAAATGCAGAGAATCTGGTTGTGGGGTGAGTTTAGATGACCGACTGCCCTTTGAGGTCATCCTCGGAACCCCCACAATCTCTACAACCTCACGACTAATATCCCTCAGTGATATTAATCGGGACCCACTGTTTTATGTGTCTTCCGAATTACAGAGGAGTTCGGATATTTGAAAACTAGTAATAGAATTGGTCACCCATCTGTCACCATTCCGTAGTTAAAGATAGACAACCAAGGGACTGGTTCAAATGCCGACCACAGAATAACATACCTCCTCATGATTTTATTTGGTTAAGGGGACACTGGCAGTGAAGGTGAGTGTTAGTGATCATTATAAAGAGCGCGCTCTTAAACCTACACCTGGGTCACAAATCCCGAGCACTGCTATGGTTCTTTCCTCTGCAACGCGATGGACCCGTCATCCGCACGGTGAGTCCATGGAATGCTATGAAATTCGTCTCTATAATAGGATTTTAAAATAGTTTTACTTAAATTCTTATTACTTTTACTTTAATATTAGTATAGATAGTAATTGAGGAGGTCGTGGCCTTAACAGTGGTCGACATTTGAGTCGATCGCTAGGTTAAGTTGGTCTTGCTGCGACCGGGCGATACATGGATGACCCATTCTAGCACTGGTTTATATTTGGTATCCGACCTCCTCCGTGTTTCGGAAGGCACGTAGAACAGTGGGACCCGATTAATGTAAATTGTAACATAAAAAAAGCAAGTTTTCACCGTTTTCAACTTGCTTAATTAAACTGCTTGTCTGTACAATTAATTCGCTGGTTAGCTCACTTCCGGTCTCACTTTATATAAGCCTTCATTCGTGACAGCTTTTTTACCGCGCGTTAAAAAAGCGTTCAAATAGAACACAATGGATTCACAAGTTTACGCTCACACGGAAACGCCTTTATAACGCAACGCAACGCATTTTTATCGAGCAATGTTCTATTTTCAACGCTACATATATAAACGTATATGGTACTTTTTTAGAACTTAGACTTTCGTGAGCGGAATTCGTATTAATTATAAAAACGGTTTTTAAACTCACGCGTATGTTATATCGGTATTGCCCGACTAGTTTCGAACCCGTCCGGGGTCCTTCCTCATGAGCTCCATTTGTGTTTTAAAATAACTTTAAAATCATCACAAAAAACAATACTAGCAATATTTTAGGTATCTTATTTAAATAACCCAAATAAAAGATGACGAAATCTATCACGAAATCTCGAAAACTGTGAGACGTACAAAGATGAAATTAAGCAAGTTGGTAGTGTATAGTGTAAAGACATCTGCTAAGGACGGATTTTTACGATAAGGCCAGATTAAGTACGTCTAAGGGCTCTCGCATGATTAACTGAAAGCGGACGAAGTCGCGGTAAACAGTTAGTGCTTATTCTTTTTTCAAACTTGTGTTACAAGTGAGTATAAAATTAAGCTAGTAGTGACAGGATTCACACTAAGCACCTCATAGATTTCAGGCCACTCAGCCATTGATATTTGAAGATATTTTATAAGAATTCTAGGGCCAACTTGATTTAAAAATAAATTGTCCCTAATATCTAACTGCCGTGTCATCTATTGAATCAAATTAGGAATTATAGTTGGACCCATATCGGTTGGCAAAAACGTACGTTGACCCCTCGTGAAGAGTCGTTAAGACAACGTTTTCAAACTTTTTATTGCTTAAGATATGTGGATCAGTTAAAAAAAATAATTTGTCATAAAAATCGAAGAATATTGTTATTTCTAAAAAAGAAAACACCGAGAAATTGTATTCTCCTAATCTATGTATGAGTCATTGTTATTATGATTGTAAGCAATATAAAACAAGCATTATTCCGGAGCCAGACATAGCTCAGTGTTTGTGCATTTTTGTCCTTGAAGACTACAAAGTGCTACAAAAATTTGCGGCAGGTACACAAAGTCCCTGGCCACACTTCTTCCTGTTTCGTCGTTCGCTTTATCGCTATCAACTCAAAATGCTTGTGAAGCTTAGGCGTGGAAGCATGATAAATAACCGGCCTTTATGGTTAGGATATGGTTAAGCACTTTAAACTGTCATATATTTAACATGAAACGTTTAGTACCATAAATCATATTCTATTTCATTTTTATATTGTAATAAAAAATGAGGATTTTCATATATTTTTACTATGTAGGAGGATGTAATTAAATAAAGCACTATCTATTAGCAACCTTAGAAACGTTCGAAGAAATAACATTGATGACCACCACCATGATGAAGACTAATAGAAGGATATCATTGTAGAATGAGATCAGATCGGAACTGGTTGGGCAGAGCAGTGGAGGTGAATGTTCGTGTATACGTTAAAGGGATCCCTCAAACCTAAAAACCATTTCCAAGTATTCTTAAGAAAATAATAAGATAAAACAGATTTATTTAAACAGATCAGTTTAGCTGTTGATCGGAAAACCGCAAATGACACAACCCATCAATAGCTATCGCTCAAAGTGAAGAGCCCATGGGAACTCTAAACAAACACCTTCATGTTCACGGTAATCCGGCTCCGTCGGACCGATGTTGTACAAATAAACTGGTTAGAATATACAAGTCGCAGGGATTATCTCGTGGCTTTGATGCGTCCGTCGGGCGCGCGGGTCGACGGACAAGTAACCTTCAGGCCGAGATCTTTGGTCGGCCGCCTATTACACAGCATAGTAATAGCCTAGTGGCAAAATATTGTTCACATAAATGTGAGCAAATCGATATAGAGCGGTCTTTCCGGGACCAGATAAAGAACTAACTCAAGTCCCAGCCACCTGCTAACATGCCATGTAATTACGTTGACAGTTTGATTAAGTGCGGTCTATGTGAGCGCACGTTGAAAGGTAAAAGAGGCTATGTGAGCCTAGAACTGGAAAGTACATCACAGAGCCAAGCTTCGTAGCTCTCCCTCCCAATAGTGTGCCGAAGAAGTCGTTGTGAAAGGCTTAATATTCTCAGATATATGATGTGTCTCTGTACGTTTTTCATGGCTCTTATAAAACGACAATACGGGCTTCAATAATTTGTTGTAATATTATAAAAACATAAACGAGCTGACACGCGGTCAAAAAAAAATGTAGGGCCTGTCAATACACACAAAGTAATTGAAACCAGTATTGCGGTTATAATAGCGAAAGAAAACATACAGACACACATCATATATATGAAATAATCCTTGATTTACCCCTTGTTATAATAATATTATAAAAAGAGGTAATCCAGCAGGCGCGTTCATTTGAGTAACTAGATGGCTTCGATTTAAAATAAGATCCGATAACTGACGCTATTATTAAAACACTATTATTAAATTTTTTGATGAATTAATAATAATGAAAAACATATGACAACAATTATTTGTTGTGTATTGCATTTATTATATTAAAGAAATAGACTGTGATGATTTAAACAGTAAACAAAAATTCTATGAAATTACTTTACTGGTTCACCAAATATAAATTGAGTCACCGTGGGTTATATTTAGTTGATTAACTCAAATAACTTTCATTAAATCTAAATTTGCACATATTCAAATTAAATCTAAACTATCTTAAAATAATGAATATAAAACAGCACAAGCAGCTTTTAATTATTTAAAAAAATATATTTACTCAAGTCATTCGGTCCACGTTCGTCCGTTTCGAAATTCGGTGCGGTGTCAGTGGCGGCCCGGAATGTCCAACACGTGCTCGCAATGTTTTATCGCTAGAAATTTTTTTGGCGCTTCCCGTAAATCATCGGATTCGGATCCGATCTATTTGTTGGATTTAAATCGCGGCAGTGCCATGTGTTTCTCATTATTGTGCGAACTTACATACAACAATTATAATAACGACATGTTTTGCTCGGATTTATTTTTATGTCATCTGGACATACAGTGATATATTATTGATATGAAACATATTTTTTTACAACAAAGTACTAATATAAAAAGTACTTTTACATTTTTAAAAAGGACAGAGTCTTACTCTACTACAATTTCATTAGAAGTCTGTACAGACGTCATTATTTATTGTGTATTTCAAAGATGAATGAAGGTCTTAACTAGCGAGTCGCCCGGCTTCGCACGGGTACGATGAATGTATGTATTATATAAATACATATAAACCTTCCTCTTGAATCACTCTGTTTATTGAAAACACTTTTAAAATCTGTTGCGTAATTTAGAAGATAGGCGAAACGTACATGAGTGGGAAGAGACTTTCCTTAAAAGAAAAATTTCAAAGAATATGTTACTTACCGAATGTGTAGATCTTCAATTACTCAAAGTCAAAGTCTTTACGTCAAAGGACAATGCACAACAATTTATCGTGTCGTAGTCGTTTCGTAACGTCTGAACTGGACTCGCCTTTTAACCCATTTTCTATTATACTATCCACCTGTTGTCCTCTATTCAAATATAAAACATTAGCCTGTACAGGAATTCAAACTAAATTCAATCGTGTCGAGTGTCAGATAAGGTTTAATATCGCGCGCCAGGTGCGCACAGGTATAAATATGGTACAGTATATTTTTATAAAAAACCCACTATCAAACATTAAGGCATGTTTATTTATATCCCCTTTTTACTGTTAACGATATAGGCCATTGCGGTGGTTTATAAAGGCGCGGTGCTACTGTCAGCGTGTGTCATTTTATAAGTACTGGTAATTTAGAAATCTCGGTTTGCTCAACAACATATAAAAATTAAGCTATAAGCCGTAAGATACTACGGTTCGACCACCAACGACATCGTAATATCGTAAGCTTTTATTTTGAACGGTAGTTTAATAATACAGAAAAGATAAAAATAATATTAGACATATACATAAAATATTGCTCATTTTATTTAAAGAACTGCGGTAAAGTGTATTTAGATTCATTTGATCAATATCTCAGAAAATACTGTATAAAATCTTTGAACTAAAAACAATCTGTAAAATAAACTTTTTACTAATTTCAAAATCGCTGACTTCATATATCCGCTCTTCTACAAATTATCCTCATCCTTTACGAGGTTTTCATGATACATCCTTTCAAAAGAACCTATATGATAATGTTAACTAGTATCAATAGTGGTGCATATAAATCGCTAAGCTTATGCGTCCGCTCTAAAACTAACCGCACGCGGCGAGGCGTTGAAAAATATACGCCTAGTTTTATGATTCACACCATTCGCCTAAGAGGTTTACTTTTTATGTTATTTGGGTTGCGGCAACGAGAGACGTGTTTTGTTATAGCTTATCGTAATTCCTTCATTTCTACTCCTACTTGGATACAATGAGTGTGAAATATCTCGCGTAGAGTAGAAAATACCTGTATAAGTTTTTATTTATTTATTTTATTTAAAACTTATTGCACACAATAAAGAGACACAATAATGACAGACAGTAATTTAAAAACTAATAATGATTTAAGTTCAGAGTTCTGACAAAAAATTTCAGTATTCTACATAAATCATACATAATACAGTAAATATTATTCTTGATTATTAGATTAATATTAAGGTTAATAATGAGTACGGACTAAAATAAATTTGATATCTAGGAAAATTGCAAAAAAACACTGCATTGATTTTTTGTAGCACCGTCCACAGGTTTCTCCCAGAGCATCGGGTCATAGAATTACAAAGGCAGATCCTAAAAAGTTCCTAACGAATTCTTATTCTCCCTTTTCATCCGATTTAAACAAAGTAATTTAAAATATCTTATTTTACATTGTCACCTTGATTCTTACATGTATGTATATCCAGATATTAAATATTATTTATTTATTTATACGCTTTATTGTCCACCACAAAAGAAATTAACCCATAATAACATAACCCAAACACCAAGAAAAGCAGTACAAAAGGCGGAGTTATCGCTGAAGTAGTTTATTACTGCATTAAAACTTCTAATTCATCATCACAGATCAATTTTCTCCTCCTTCTTTTTTATCTGTCTGATAACTGGTTAGATCCACTACGAGTACGCGACCCTGTAAGTGGGACGTACAATGTAATATGTTACCGTTGTACGTAACGTAAGCTATCCTTTTTTAATAAAATAAAATAAATATGCAATATGCCTTCAAATTCAAGAGAAAATAGCTAGCTTATGCTTATGTACTTTGAACGATAAGTATTTGAAGTCCCTTGATATTTTATTGTGTTATTGTTAAACCTTAATAAGAACCGCCACGGTGACCATGACTCATTTGAATATTGTTAAACGAAATTGGATTCTATTTCAATGATTAACTTATTAGGTATCTTGCGTAATTGATATTACGCTCATTGCTCTAATACAAGTAGCGACCCACCCCGGCTTCGCACGTCAGCAATGATATACACCTTTCATCGGAAAAATCGAAAAACTGATGTTTTTTTTTACATATATCGTAAATAAGTATTGGCTCCCTATAACTCTTTCAATGCTAACCAAATTTGTTCTAAAATAATGAATTATTTGCAAAGGTGTTGATAAACGGGCTATTGATCTTTATCCAGAACCAATTTTTTTTAACCCCTCAGTAATAAAAGTGGCCCAAGTCGCGCGTCGTCGTCCCAAGGTCCCGGGGTACTAGTTTATAATATATGATTTTTTTTTAAAGTGAGTTTTTGTTATAAAAATTTAAATAATTCGTTTTCCACGTATAAAAATAATTGTAAGTCATTATATTAAGAATTTTGGTTTATTGGGAAAAAAAAATGTTACATATAATTTAGAATATGTACTTTTTTTAACCATTTTTATTTAGGGACTTTTATGTCCATGACAATAATGTCCGTCCCATTATACCCTAAACTTAAACTATAACATAGGGCCAGCCGTTTTCACGCTAAGACTACTAGGAGCGAAGCACTAATGAAGAATGTTTCAAAATCGGCGGTATTTTCCGTCTTTTGGGAGTTTCCGCTTATCGTAAGCGGTTAAAGTTTGGCAAAATTTATGTAAGATGCAATGGTTCCCCTTTAAGAGTTCTAAATAAAAGTCCGCGACAGCATATGTCTATCTTTAAGGTCAGCCCCCTATATTTTTTTTCATGCTTACCAAATTTTTCTAAAATAATGCATTATTTGCGAAGATGTTTTTATAAACATGATATTGATCCTTATCCTTAATTAGAGGTAGCGCCATGCTTGTAGCCGAATTGGGCCGGCGGGTCCGGGTACCAGTACCTCTTTCTCACATGAGATCGGCGTGAAGTGGCGGCAATGCTGTCACGTCTAGTGAATCCGCGAAAGATCGCGCAATCACGCGGTCATTCGCGGATTAAAGCAAAATAGTTTAGTTTCTCATGCATGTCATGGATTTTCGCAAAGTAACGCCTGATTCTATCAATTATTAAAAGTGTCACGTTTTACGGAAAAGATATAAAGGAGATTGGTTCGTTGACTAATAACGGGCAAGAAAGCGTCTGTCGGGTCGGCTAGTATATAAAAAATATATGTATTTCATTTTACGTTTAACTTAATAACTGGCTGAATAGAGTTTAGATGAAAGAAAATTTATATTTGCTTATTCTAAAAGATAATTATAGCATTGGTAATTATGCGGTTTGAGGGATTTTGCCAAAAACGCAGATTTTTCTTTTTTTCTGCACAAAGTTGTTGTTTGCACTTTCTTGAGTGATATTCCGTCGGGAGTAACACTTCTTTAGTTCGTCTATATGTATGTATATATGTTTATAAAACTCCCCCAAAACGTCTTGATCAATTCTTGTGAATATTTTTGTGCATATTTATTAGGTCTGAGAATCGGTAGTATACTATTTTTTAAGTCCCCTAAATGGTAAGGGTGGCCCACGCGGACGTAGTCGTGGGGTACAGCTAGTGTTTATATATGTTTAATGGAACTTTAAATTGCATATACAATTTTACTCACTTTAAACGTAGAATATTTAATATATTGAATAAAACACATCATTAACAACAACAAATTAAAATTATCATGAAATCACCGTTCGCGTAACGCTAACAAACTGAGTATCTAATATATCTTGACTAACCTCTCAACTTCCGTTCGCCTCGACCGATCACTTTTCATAACAATCTCGATTCTGTAATGTCACTCTTACGGGCTCAGTGTTAATTTAGTCTTGATAAATGTGTTACTAAAACCTTAGTTTGTGGTATAGAATTTTGGATTGTCTATAAAGTTCGGGGCGGTTTATGAAAGATTAAATTATTTTGCATTAATAAGTGATTAAAAAAATGTTGTAAATTAAAATTACTTTCCAGACTTGTTCTTCTTTCTAGCGTTATTCTAGTGAAATACCAGGGTCCGCTTGTAGAAGATGTGGCTGTGGGGCGAGTTAAGATAACCGATTGCCATCTGAAGTCATCCTCGGAACCCCCACAATTTCTACAACCTTATAACAACTAATATCACAAAGTGACATTTATCGGGCCCCACCCATGAATAAACATGGTTAAGCCTGATGATGCCCCTGTTCGAAGGAAACTTGCTGTTTTGATTGTAGCTAGCATGCAACTGAACATTGCTGGTGTTAATACGAGTACCGCCAGTGAAGAGACGGATAGAGGTTATGGCGTGAGATATTGATGTCATTGTAACACATGGTATTTCTACACGAAATTCTTGTTGCTAAATATTGAGGGACACTTGCAAATTAGCTGTAACTGCGATGCAACTGTCGCGCGACAGTCTTGATTCTTAATATCTCAGTTCCTCGCTCACTATTTTCTAATTTTTTATGTGCCATAAGTATTAAATACATAAAAATCTTTGTACATATAAATATTTAAGAATTTAAACGACTATATGATTTCTAAATAGGAGGTTTTTTAATGACAAGTAATCCTTATTTGTGTCTTTAAACTTCTTTGCCTTCTTTTTCGATGACTTAGACCTAGGAAACATAATTAAATTAGTTGTAATTAACTATGCTTTACTTAAAATATATTGTAAAACTTAAGATATTTAACGGTTGCGAACAAACATGTATAATTCGTACCAAATAAAGTCTATATTATGTAAATAACATATTTTATGTAGTATATTATAGTAAAAAATTTCGGCATAAAAGAATAATTTTCGCTATAGGGATGTATGTTTAGGCCGTAACAGACTATTATTTTAAGTGTAATTTTAAAAAAAAAACGGCGTCTTCTATTACATATTTTTTTAAATATAGCTAACTGGCAATATGCAATTATAAATTCAAAATAATATAAAGACTTCCTTTACATAAATAAGACAATATATCAGTAAAGATTAAATTCTATTTAATAAAAAAGATATTAAAGTTCCACAACAGTCTTTTTTGCTTAGAGGTTACAGATATTGCCATCGTCATCCTGTTATTGAGCACGCAATGTATCGTGAACATTGGGAAGCAATCGTCAACAAAACGTTGACGCGCAAAACAAGTCAACGACCCGCGCAGCGGTAACTGTTCTTTTGTAATACGCCATGCAAAAACAGCTGATCCAAGTACTTTTAAGTTTTGTTTACATTGCGGTTTCTATTAAAAATATTGAAGAAATTTGTTTCTGATTTAAAATCGCATTGAGACGGATAGTAATAATGATATAATATAGTATTCAGTTACAAATATGATAAAAAAATTATACATTTCAAGAAAAAGCCGACGAAAAATTTCATCTCTGGGGATTCTAGAATCATGACTAAACCCATGGGATGCGTATCGGATACGATGTCTTTAACACCCTGTCTACAAAAATACCACTAGCACCACAGCACTTCAGTCTTCCCTGATTTTCTGTTGTACTCAACTTACCGAGTTTCAATTTACGAGGAAAACCAGAGTTGTTCGTAAAATTCCTTTACAACTTTAAAGAATGCTATGCCCACTTTCCTGTTTCATTCTTATTCTCGTAATTTACAGAAAGGTTTAGTTAACTAGCTGTTTCCTACGATTTCATCTGCGTTTCATTGCGATATCGAAAAATCGTTTCTTGGCGGATGTCTGCGACTATAAACTAACTCCTTGCCATGTTTCATATTTGCACGTCCCTCGGTTACCGAGATTTTAAGTTAGGTGATAGATACATAAATTGTAACGGACACGTTGGTGTCTTCTCCGAGTTCTTATTGACGAGGGTATCAATAATACACCAACTTGACATATACATCAACGTTGAATTTGCATTAAAAAAAATTCCGTTTAACAAAAGCTTACAGACAGTAAAATGTTAGATTACGTTTTGGCCTGCAAAAGTAGAAAAAAGTTAATTCAGTGCGCGGGAGAGGTACCCAAAAACGCGCACCTGGTGGTCCACTCTGTAGATGACCGCTTAGCCCAGTCGGGTGTTAGCTCAAAAAAGGGCGTAACTTCTTTTTAGAAGTAAAGTCGTAGAGGTCAAAGTCATAGAAAATTTAATTATCTACAAGTTTGTTTATACAAAATTTAACGCTAAAGTTGATAATAATCGATATAAAGCAAGAGTTATAAATTGAACCGTGTTTCGCGAGTATTTTTATAAATATCAATCATACGATAAAAATTGTTAAGACCAAAGATTTCTTTAATTAGGCTATTGTGTCCCACAGCTGGTCAAAAGCCTCCCTCTTCTCGGTTTATTTTCCTCTGCTCTGGGCCAATCTCTTCCACAACTTCCCTGCAAAGGCAACCAAATCGTGGCGCCACCTCTACCTCGGCCTGCTTGAATGTCAGAGACTAGTGATGGGCTTCCCGGAAGTCTCGATATTTGCCCACCTTTGCGAAATGGACTAAGTTTTAGAGAATTAAATTTACAACAACCTTAGTCCTCATCATTTTGTAAAAAAAATGAAAATAAGCAGATATTGCTCGACAACGAACTCGCATTAAATTCTATATGGAATTTGGTCAAGTTTTTGAATTTAAACTTTAATGAACTCACTGACTGCCGGGAATTTTTCCCGATTAAAGTTTAACCCGACTGGGCTAGCTGGGTTTTAATGGATATTCTGGCAGTGCCAGCGAGTCCTACACATTTACAGCGAGTACATTCACGTTTGCAAATATTCCCGGATTTATCATGTCTATTTAGGAACCGAGCCGTGAGTAAAAACATTTCTCAGCGAATAAAACAGTAATAGCTAAATCCGGATAGCGAGATGGCTTTCTCAAAGAAAACATCCGGTGATCAATCTGACAAACAAATAATCAACCATCAAAATGTTATTTGTTAGCAATTATTGTTGGCATTTACGAATTGTACTTTGGACTAAGTTAGGGTTTTATTTGTTTATTTATTCGTATTTACAGAAAGTTATATTAAGTATTTCTGTCAATGATATTGACTTTGAAAGTCAGAAGTGTGACTTTGAACGCTGTATTATATACTTTTAATAGTCCTTTGAAAGGCATTCAAAGCCCTTTGCACAGTCTTTACCATTTGTTTTACAATTATAAGCCAATTTAATACTTTACTCGAATATTGAAGAAAGTTAATTACAAGGCGACCCTCATTACGGTACTGCGCGAGTCTAGAAATTACCTTGCAGCGCAATTAGTTAAATAGGTCGATCATAAAATTAGAATTTGATTATTATGTAGTACCTATTATCTAATATTTTCCTAAGTATCGGTTATTGGAGTACTTACTTTGTATTAGTTACAATTAAGATTTTACCATGGAGACTACAAAAAGGAGTATCATCTCTGTATATCAAAATAGTCTGTCGAATTATGTAAAGAGGCGCATCATCAGCATCATGGTAAATTTTAAGGGTTATTATTGGTCAATTCGTTTGGTATTGCTACACTGATACTTGTCTCATCTGTTTGTCCACACCAGCGCCATTCTGGATGATTTTTAACTTTACTATCAAAGCTTCATAGCTTAGATAGCAGTTTAAACATCATTTCTGGAAACTTTTTCAACTTTTTTCTTATAAGAGGTGTTACCTCTTATTGTATTCTCCACAGATTTTACTCAGCATTCATATTATACTTTCGCCAATGCTTATTCTTTGCATATCCATAGTTCCCAATAGAATTCAAGATCAAACCATAGACAAACAAACTTTGATGTCAAAATTACGATTCAGTAATAATCAACTTTTTTATGGACATTATAATATTTTAATATTTATTATGTATGAATGTAAAATATTTATATTTCAAACTCAAAAATTTTTAATGAAAGTAAAAGATTAGAAACCTAATGAATATAACGTAACGCGTATCAGTCATATGCGGCACTAGGAAAGTTCGAGTAAAATCGACTATGAATCCGAAGTCGATTTTTGAATAGCCGGTATGCATGTTTGCATTAATTCTTTTTATAATTCTTAATTTTATTAACTTGTATCAGAAACGAATACGCGTTTTATTTATTTATAAGATAATGCAATTTTTTTATTCTCTTGTTAAAAGAACCAAATGCTTAGGATTTCTGCTGTATTCCCAGGTATAGTCGACCAGGAAATTAGTTTGCCACGCTAAAGTCGAATGTCGTTTGCACGTCAATTAGTTAAGTCTCATTTTTGCTTGTTATAAATTAAGTTAATTTCTAACCATGTCCCTTAGCAAAATTTTCTTTAAGTAGGAACTGCCATCCAAAATGGTAAAGCACTTTCTTGGTCGACTATACATAAAAAGTTTTGCACAAATTTTCATGAAATAGTTAAATTATATTATTACGTCATATTTTACGACATTGTTGTATAGAAAACAATATTTTTTCTACATGTTTATGATATAATATATACAATTTAACAACACATTTTAGTACTTTTGCAGAAATGCACGAATAAGGTTTTCAATGGTCCACACCGATGTTTACGTTTTAGATCACAAATTCCATCGGCAACTACTCTATAGTAAAAAGTAGACACGCTTATATAGAAGGGTTTCGTATTTGATACGCGGACGGACATAGCGAAACTACAAGGGTTCCTTGTAAGACTATGGAACCCTAAAAAGATACAGTTACTGCATCTCGTTTGAGGCACTCCATCCATCAATTGTTAAAAATAGCCCCTCTCATTAAAACATTTCTATCTCTCTTCTATTTAGTATGCTACTCTTTATTATTGAATATATTTTATTATTATTATTTATCATTTTTCACTTTTCTTTTCCACTTGTTTAGTACCTGCACCTTTTCACTCTTAACTATTTCTCCTACACCCGAGGGTAACTGGAAGAGATCTCTTTTAGGGATAAGTTAATCCGTTGCACACTGATTTCCCTATTTGTTGTTATGTATATTTTTATTGGTACATAAATAAATAAATAATAATAATAAATTTCCTTTTTTCGAGTTTACTTCTCAATAATTGAATTTCATATTATACGGGACACGACGGCAAATAACGCGGGGTGCGAAATCGAATGTTAACAAAGAGTTTCGTCATGAATAAAAATGTGTAGCGCTTCGCCGTTGACTCGGATATCTATTAGTATTTTTTTTTTAAAGAATGCTAGTAATCACTTTAAGATATGTCTAATATTGCTGTTCTAGGGGAACAGTAGCTACAAAGCTTGTGCTGGGATTGGGTGCGACAATAACCCATCGGCGAATGGATTTGAACCAGATTCATCATAGATTTTAGCCCATCTGTTTTACCGTTAAGGTATTGAGGCTCTAAGTACAACAATATATCGCATATTACTATGACTGCCTTATTGCAGGCGCAGTTGGCACTTAAGTTGCTTTAGGTTCGATTCCCTCCTCGTGTCTGGGGGTACATGTATTTTTTTTCGCTGGGAAATGCATTTACGCACCCCAGTCCGAAGACCAGGAGTGTGGGACGATTTATGTATTGATAATTATTTCAATATATATAATCATAACCAAGTCTTGCGAGTTTTATTCGGCTGTCCCGTCAAATCTGACCAGTATTTCCTGAGATTATCGCGTTCAAGTATACAAAAACTTTTTAGCTTTATATATTAGTAAAGAAAAGCACTTAAGGAGGTTAGGCGATGCTGTTTAAATTTTATATCACTTGTTACCACTTCTAGCAATTTCATCGAAGAACAAAACACTACAAGTAAGCTCTGTCAACCTTCCATTCCTTTCCATTCGTTCACAAAATCACCTCAAATATTTCCAAATGTTTGCTAACGATACTGGCAAATGTTGGCAAACGACCTGTGGGCATTTCCCCATATTAATACGTTGGTAATACTATATTTTTAGTATAAAAGGACTATGCGAGAGGATGTGACTTTGTGATATTAGTCGTAAGGCTGTAGAAATCGTGGGGGTTCCGAGGATGACGTCAGATGGCAATCGGTCATGTTAACTCGCATCACAGCCACATCCTCTACAATCTAAGCAAACCCTGGTATTTAACCGATATAACGCTAGGAAGAAGAAGAAGAGTATGTTCAAGAAAATAGCCAACTTATATCTTTTTTTGTAGCCGACGACCCGGCAAGCCGAAGGTGTTGTGACGATTTGGATACCTTTGTGGGGAGATTGGCTCAAGAAAGAGGAAGATGTATCAAGAATGGGGAGACCTTTGCCCAGCAGTAGGACATAATAGGCTAATTTAAAAAAAATGCATGCGAACATACTTATAGTGAAATTTCCGTTTGAGTTGATCGTCAGCTGAACTACCTGCCTGCTTGCCTGTCTTTCTTTTTTCTCAAATCTTCTCCGAAATAATGCAAATAAAACAAAACAGACAGGAGTAAATAGGCCCAGCCGTTTTTGCTATAGGTTATATACGGGCAGTAGATTCATCTACCGATTCCATTTTCTCTACAATCTATCTACGAACTCCTTAGAATATACATACAAAATTTTGTCCAAATCAGTCCAGCGGTTTAAGGTGAGTAGGATGACAAAAGCTTCTACGGTAAATTTATATAAATAAATGGGTCAAATTGAATAAAATTTGAAATATACCGTGTTTATACAATGCCCGCTCTGTTACTGAAATTTCAGGCTTCCAGTTTTATCCACAACGAGTACCGAAAATGGTCTGAACTACTTTGAGAAAAGTATGGTACCGCTCTGCTGCTTTTTTTTTGCTCGACTACATAGAACAAACCATAAATTAATCATTATTATAAAATCATTACAAAAAAATTAACTTTAGCATGTATTTCTTTAGCTATAAATCTATTTTAAGTCACTCGCTTTCCACTTCTGCTTCCTCAGGCTGTAGCTATTCGTAACTCCTATTCAAGCCGTCTGTGTAGGGATATATGAGCAAAATTCCTCTACATCCTTCTTCAGCTACAAAAGTTTCATAGACAAATCTTTTGTAATAAATCAATTTTCTCGAAAGAAAAAAAAAAACAATAACTTGGTTGTCAAACTAAAATCTTAAAAGGTTAACCGTAAGAAAGATGTAAAAGGAGCTGATATTGTCGATAAGATAAGAGAAAGTCATGAGTGTTTGCGAGTCTCGGTTGAAATGGGGGACGATGGCCTCCGAATACATCGATTCCACGGGGAAATTTTGCGAGGTTAAGTTAAATTTATAGAAAATCGTATGGTTGTGAAGTTTGGGACACCGAGGTGATGAGACGATGATGTTATCACCATTTCATCATAATTCAGACGCGGTTAGAGCAATATCTAAGGATAATTTATCCTCAAAATTATAATAAGGATTTTGTAATGAGCTTATGTTTTGTAAAAAAAAATATATTTAAAGATGTCTCCCGAGTATCATGAAGGGTTTTGCCATAGGGTTATTATTATATGTGATAGGAAGTTTTTTTTTAATAATACAAGGGGCAAACGACTAGGTGGCTCACCTAAGTTTTTTTTTATGAAGAATATTAGGAATAGTTTTTAGGTATGTCTAATATTCCCTTTTTCCCCTCCTACTAAGCTTAAATTAAAAAGCTTGTATGAACCGATCTTGATGGTCCTTTTTTATTTGGCATCTAGTGCTTCCCGTGCCGCCGTTGTTATTTTTAAAGGACGGAAAGATTAAATAAACCTCTACGGTTTTATGATTATGTGTATTACTTATATATTACTGTAGAATTATTATTGTAGTGACGGTGATTATTGGTGAAGTGACTACTCGTTATTTCAATAAATATATACAAAAATCTGGTATTTTCAGCACATATTATTGGTTTTGTCAAGGGCTATCATGGATTGGAATTCAGAATGTTCATTTGTAAAGAAGTTTTGAGTAAATGTTATTCATTTTTATTACTGCATAGTTGCTCCTGAGTTGAAATTGTAAAGATTTTCTATTTGTTATTTAGTGTAAATAATTAATAGAGTCCTCTTAAACGCTACTACATTTAGAGTTGTTTTAGTTATTGTTTCGATAAATTTTCTTTATCTATTAATTTTGTTTTCTAATGCTAATTTAGTTGAGTAGTACACAATTTTGATAATTGTAATTAAAATTGTAACTCTGTCCATTTAACATCATTTTTATGAACATACATAACAAAATATATAAAACTAAACAATATCTAAAACTTTTTTTAAGTAATGTAAACTAAATTAAAAACTAAGTATAGTGAAAAAACAAGTAAAAATTTGGCCCATGTGGTAGAGTATCCAAAATGCTTCCAGCGTCGCCTCGTTGGATAGCTAAGGTTATTCTTTGAGCCAAGCAGCTGCGAGCTTTTGGGGCGTTACATAGAACGTACAAAAAAATCTACCAGAAAAATGATATTGGCAACTTTGAATTTTTATTATTTTCTTGTTTATGTATGTATATGTTTATATATTCCTACAAAAACTTATATTTGTGTACAACAGGCGTTTGTTACCTACCCCTTATAACACAGTCATATAGTTGTCTGCCTTAGGAAACGCACACACAGCCGAAACTCCGGGTAAATATCGATACCTCCAACGTAAGTTGTTGTAATTCAAAATTCCCAACTTTACAGTAGAACGTTACAAACAGCTAAATTGTAATATAACAATCACTTTTCAATATATTATTGTGTATATAATAATCGTTATTATTTAATGTATAATTGTACACACATTAAATGTCTTATATAATGACGAGTTCATTTCAATTTACATGTTTTCTTAATTAGAGGTAGCGCCATGCTTGTAGCCGAATTGGGCCGGCGCGGCCGGGTACCAGTACCTCTTTCTCACATGAGTCGACTAAATAGTCTCAAGAAAGACAGTTATATTAATAGACAGGTGTATGAAAATGTTTCAGAAAGCGTTGTAATAATCTACATAACTTTGAAAAAATAGTTATTATTTACATTAAGCAATATGACAAGGATGAGACTAGCGTCTTAGATACATGATACCCTGTTGAAAAAATCCTATAGATTCCAATTAAATGGGACAAAAGCCACACAAAAACGAATAAGGTGTATTATTTTCTATGCGGTTTATGTCTCATTTAATGGGATTCTTTGATTTTTTAATAAGTTAGTGTCACGACCTTTTGTAAACTTTTATGGCAATAAATAAAAAAAATCATTTCATTTCAATAATCGATTTTTCTTCTTTAAGGGTTTCTGTAAAATAATTCCTGAATATAATAGCAACTATTAGAACATATGTTTTAAGTAGAATTTGTGAATATAATAAAGTATGATAATTATCAGTTATTTTATTTTGTTTCTTTTTAGATTCAAGGGTTACTAAATGTGATATTTAACCACTTTTAAATTAAGCTTTATGCTAGTGCCAGACATAGCTTCATTTGAATGATCATGTAGTGTGGCCGGGGATTTTGTGTTACTTCACAAAGTTTTGTAGAACTTTGTAGACTTCAAGGACAAAAATCTACAAACAGTTTAAGCTATGTCTGGCACCAGCATTATAAATCTGTACAGTTTTCAAGTATAATTTATACAATTAAAATAACAAATATAAATAAAAAATAAAGATTGGATGCTTGCCTAATTATCTTTACATAAAAATAAAATAGAAGTGTCCGTTTGTAACTTTGAAATCCCTTGTTTTGTATATACATAAAAAGAGGTAAACTGACAAGCCATTTATCTAATGATTAACTATATTCATAGACTTATTATCAAAGAGGACAGACTGGGATCTGACGTCTTCCCCGGAACGCCCACAATCTTTACGATATCACTCAGCGAAATTAATCGGGACCTAACCGTTTAATTCTAAAACTGTGTTAGAATGGGTCACCTATCCATCACCTGGCCGCGGTAAGAACTGTTTAACTAAGGCATCGACTCAAACGCAGACCACTGATTAAGCTACGACGTAGTTGTCATGTATTATAATATAATAATCTTTACTACGTGTAGACAGATATCTCTAAACAGTGACATTGTTTTCTATCCCAGTCTGTTTAAAAGCGCTGCTACTATTGCTGTACGGTTACAAGTAAAATTTGAGTTTAAGAAATCAACACATTTCATTTTGTATTATGGTAAAACAAACATTGAAATGGAAAATCATTTTAAGTTATTTAAATTTGTTCTTTACAAATGCAATTTGCACTTTGCATCTTTGTCAGTATTTAATTCATACAATTAATTCATTATTTTTTTTTATCATGTGAATATTTTTTGTCAAATGCCACACTAATTAATACTAACGCTTGCTTGTGTGTGTGTAGCATTCTCATTGTAAACTCAAACTCAACCATGCGCTGTAAGCCAATGACATTGACGAGTTTGCGTCTACACTATATTTTGCATGTAGATGTAAAAACTTTGGAGGGGAGTGCATTTTTAGACTAAAATATATATAACAAGCCATTGGATGATACTGGTTATAATTGTGTACAAAGACAATAAGTATTTAAGTAATACATATTTCAATAAACTTTATAAAGAGGGATTTTCTCATTTCGATATAATTTTTCTCTTTCCAGTATTGAAGAGCTGGCAATAAGGAATCGGTAGTTACCGGATGTAACACGCAAGTACCAGATGCCTGTCGACATAAAATATGCTATCCTTTCTAGTTATACGCCTTCTGACATATATAAAGTTTTATCGTAAACATTATCTATTGCAAATCATAAAAGCCATAAAATAGATATAATAGAAACTGTCGACATATATTTATGTTACTTTATTATTCATTACAAGACTATCTGCAAATAATAAATTTAATTGTAATATGTTTCAAACAACTTTTACATACATATGTACATTTTTATAAATGTTTCGTGTAGTTCAACACTATGAAGATAGTTTTCAACTGTTCAAAATATGACCTTGTGTTAAGTAATAATCAATTACGTTTACCCCTAACCAGAACACAATGCGGTAGGAAGAATATACTTTTTGAGGGAGCTCAGCTTTATATGTATGTAGAATTTGCAATATAAAATCTATAAACGTTTTTAAAAATAATTTTAAAAATATGTATTTAACTAGCCCTAAGCAAACAGAATAATAGTTTTAATTGAAGCTTAACCGAATGTTGTGATTTAATATAATTTGAGTTATTTTTGTGTTTCTCATATTAAGTGAACCCTGTATAGTTCTTTTTGAGAAATTAATGTTTTATGCCACAACCCATAATCATTTTCAAAACAACATGTCCTCAAAGTTACTTGTGATATATTATGATATAGTTTATATATCCCTAGTTTTTTAGATAGCTATTAACATATGGCTATCCTTTTTATATTTATTTGTGTGATTAAATTTATTTATTTCTTTAATATGTTACGCCAAGAAAGTAAGCACTCATGCATTATCCTAAAAACTAGCATAAGCAATCAGCTTCTAAATTATAGGTGTCATTTTCTATAGTAAAAGAACCCACATGAACAGCAAAATAAAACTTAATCTTCACCAGTAAGACTTCGGTTAGGACGTCATACCAACAAATATCATTCAGATCATCATGACAAGTGCTTTGTAGTGCAAAAAAAAACATGATATGTAGCTGCAAAGTACCTGTCAAGAGTAGTCAAAAGAGGCCAAAATTGTGGCGGTAATGTCGTTTATAACGGATTTCCTATGCCCACCTTCCAGCTCCAGCATCAGAACACCTCCATATCATCATAATAATGCATTGTCATCCAATATACATAAGTGTGCAAAACTTCAATTCAATTGGTTGAAGATATCTGCTCCAAAATTGATTTGTAAGATTCCACCCGAACAAACATACGTTGCAACTTAAATAAAAGCTTTTAAAAAGTAAATTTGAATACAAATTGATGCAAAAGGAAATATTCGAATAGAAAACCTCGTACCAATCGAAATCTTAAAGTTGGTTTTATTTTTCCTGAAATAATAATATTTCTGTCAGGGTTAGCTGACTTCATTGAAGCTACTTCCAGTCCTTATTTGAAATACATTTTTTTTAACTCCAATGCTGCACCTTTACAACTATGTCACAAAATAACAAAAAAACCATAAACCATTGACACTAAGACCATACGACAGAGGAAACAGCTGAATGAAACTTTTCTTATTCTCTAACGGTTCTTCGCATGATCAGGTCGTCTCGACCATAAAACGCGCCTTCAAAAGGCATGTGTCTCATTATGGAGAGACGCGCTGTCTACATTAATTACTCTCTATCAATATTCGCTCAGGACACAGGTGTCGCAGTTTTTTCCCACCAAAGTCAGCTAAAAAGACCACGACGCTGCCAGGTGGTATGAAAATAGGATGGCTATAATTTTTTAGGTATAGCGCTATAAGTGGGTACGAGAAATCCAGGGCGTTCTACGGCAAAATGGATGGACGACATAAAGGTAGCCTGGATTCGACTGGTAAGAGACAGAGAGAGGAGAGTGGCATAAAAATGTTAGTCTTATGCCTAGTTCTGATCCATTGAGGGCTGATCCTTATGATGATAGCGCTATTTTAATATTTATATATATAATTCTACGGCACGTGTGTATGTCACTGAACTCCTCTTAAACGGCTGGCATTGAATGAATTTTTTTGATATACGTTTGGATAGCGTCGTGGATATTAGATTCCCCTATCTTTTTATCGATTTTTACGTTCGGACAGTACAACGTCTGGCGGATTCGCTAGTAAAATAGATATATATTTTAACGCTGCTTTTAATATCCAAACAGTTGAATTCTTTAACAACATCTTGTTTATTCAATGACATAAAACCTGGGTATTGTTAAGAAAAAGTATGAAGAAATAAAATACAGGCATTGTCTAGATAAACTCATTATTTTTTAGAATACATTGATTTTTTTCCAGCAGACGTGATCGAAGTGCTAGTTAAAAGTGAAATGTTACTTAGATGATGGTCACCCTTATTGAAGCGCAATTAAACGCCTATAAAAACAAGATCTCGTGCTGTTTACTAGGATGGCATAACGGTGAATGTTACCCATACAGTGTTGAAAGATAGAATGAACGGGTAAATTGAATGCTTCAATCATTGTCGTCTCTGCTTTTTATAAATAAATACAGATGCTGAAAAGGAGTTAAGAAGAAATACCTTTTGCGAATGCCAGTGTTTGAGTTAATATTTTAACACGCTAAAAGAGGGTAGGAAACAAGTAAAATTCTAAAAGATAAGGTAAGTTGGGCTTCCAGAGTTCTTTGGGGGAAAGGCAAACTCTTTGAAGGAAAACTCGGCACTTCGGTGCCTCCACTCCTGGTAGATACACCTGAAGGACCAGCAGGTATACAGAGAAAGAAATACTAATTATTTTTCTACTCCTGTACTTTTATCTGTCATTTGTATAATTACAAACAATTATAATAATTTAATATATTATTATTGCATATTATAAAAATAATATTAGCACTCGCACACTTCCTCCTTATGAACTACGATTGTGCCAAATTTCACAATCCTCCGTCATAAATATTTCAAATTCCTTCTAAATTCCTCCTCCACGCCTGGGACGATTTTAATAAAAATTTTGTGTAACTGTTTTTTGTGGTGCCTTTTGTGTACCGGAGCCTTCGAGTTTTGCACTAAACTTAGTATTTTGTTTTTTTTCAGACCGAGTCCACTAATGCCCTGGATGACATGATGTATCCCAAAGTTCAGAAGTACTGCCTAATGTCCGCCTGTTATACACAAATATTTTTTTTAGAAATATATAAATACATACATATGGATAATACACCCAGACTCGAGGTGGAAGTCGAACCCACGACCCCCGGAACAGAAAGCAGGGTCACTGCCCACTGCGTCAACGGGCCCGCCAATTTATGTATATTTATAAAAATTAAAATTGTATTTGTAACGTTGGAATATTATTTTTACTAAATGCACATGACATTTTTTTTTATAAAACAAGGGGCCAACTGGCAGGCGGTGCACCAAAGTGACTACCGACGCCCATGGACTGTAATACCAATGGACTCGCAGATGCCTTGTTGGTCTTTGAGAAATGAGTACTAAATGTTCGATTCAGCAGCATGTCCACTAAGAATTTAAATAAATTTTACTGATGATAAAAAAATTACCGCTCTGTGAATGGAGATTGGCTAATTGGCTAATAAGAGACGATCCTAAATTCGAGCAAGACTTCTGTCAGGTTCGCTAGAGACATACCTATATAAGTACGAATATGTGTTTTCTATATTATGTTTCAATAGTAAAGCGCCTAGACCGGTTTCCTAGAAGTCGCGAGTTCGAATCCGGCTTTGTCCAACCGCTCAACTTTTTCTTTCATTTAACGCTATACTATACTTTAAAAAGTTAGTGATTTAACAGTAAATATGTATACACTAGGATTAAATAAAAAAGTGATATCTGTTCTATTATAACAAAAAGGCTTGGGTGTAAAGGGAACGGGTATTCTTTCGGTCAAGGCCTTGGCCTTGGTCATTCTCTTGGCCCACTAAAACAAACTCAGCCGGGCTGAGTTAGTTTGGGTGGGTTCTTAATTTAAACACTACGTCGCTCGGTGGTAAACTAGCTTCAAAGAACTTCTTTCTTGTTATTGTTCCTTGAGTCGATTCACGCTGCTTTATTATTAAGTCGTATAAAGTAACAAAAGAACATAATATATATGTTCTTTTTAGTCACGAAAGACATTTAAATATTATTTATTACAAATAACTAAAATGCATGATTTTCACAAAAATCACTCAAGCGTAAATAGACTGTTTGACTACTTTTATTATAGATAAGTAGTAGCGGACCCGGCAGACATTGTCCTGCCCGAACGTTGGGTTACTATATTCTATTATTATACAATATTATCCCTGTCTCCATCTTCGTTCCCGTCCCCTATTCAAGTAAGTATTCTTAAGTTTTCTAACTTTCCGCGCAATTTTCTTAGTTTTTTCTTTCGAGCTAAAGTGTCAACACAATTAAGGTTACATGAAAAAGCATGATTTTTCTTACTTTTCCTTGGGAATTGCTCATCAAAAGACGGTGTCCATTGTTGTAGGCCGTCCTTTTTGTCGGACGGATAAAGGATTTATTAAAGAATACTTGAGTGCCCTTTTTTTGCTAAATATATCCCTTTAACAAAGTTATTTTTAAGGTCGTGATGTGCTCATGAAAACAGGCTTCACCATCATGTGAACGTTGAGGCCATTCAACTCCTCGACACCACGGACATAGTGAGAAGGCTAAAACGGACAAAGCCTTCGGACCTAGTGTAACAATAAGTGAAACATTATTTAGAGTTAGTTCATGTGCATAAGAACAAAGTGTCTTACCCTTAAGTTATTAGAGACAATAAGATTGTGTTAATGGACAACATATGGCCGTTTATTTCACATTTCTCATACATAGTGGAGTGCCGTTAGATTTAATAAAATGGCCAAGAGACATGCTTATATGGAAGGGTTCCGAATGTGATAAGCGATAAAGGTGTTTGTTAAATAATTTGGATAGCAGAAGCTTGTGACATATAAATTGAAAATAAACTTTTTGTATGATGTTTCATGTTCAAGTGGGCTTTAATCTTTGGATTAATTATAATTTGATCATATGACTATATTTGTCACTATTCTTAAAGTAACCGTAGCGCACTAATGAGACGAACGCGATCACTATATTGAGGCACGGGTTCGAATCTCAAATTGACAACTTTTTTTTTACTTTATATTTTTTCATACATTTATTTATACATATTCAGATAACTTTTTTAAAATTGTATCAATGACTGATAAAAACTTTATTGCACAGAATTAAGTAAAATGCAACAAGTTTAAACTGATTTTAAGAAAAGAACACTTGACTTAGTCAAATAGTTGTTGCATTATCATCTTAAAAAGAGACGTACAAAATATTTTTGAAAAAGTATTTAAATAAAAACTTGAAACACTTTTCTAATTTAGTATTTCAAAGGTAAAATACAAAATAATTGAACTTTTTGTATTTAAATACTAAATTCAAAATAGGTATTTTCGAAGTACTTTATTCAAATACTTACAGATAAAATTACTAACAGGTACTGGAGTGGCTCAGTAAAATAACTAATGTACTTTATTCGTTAAAGGTCGTATCCACTGGCTTTTCCCACAAAGTTACAGCAACTCTGTGTGGAAATAAATAACAATGAAATTACTTAATAAATGATGACTTAAGCGGAGTTTCATCTGTCAGAAAATAAATAACATTGTTCTTCGAGCTTATAATAAATAAAAATAGCAAATAGCCTTTTTTGTATAAATGAGCAGGCGATGCACCTTTTAAAAAGTGACTACCGACTCTCATGGACAATAGTGCTACCAGAAGGTGTACTTAATAAACGTGATTAAAGGTCACAGAGTCGTATCAGTTTGGATAAGCAGAGCTGGTTCTACAAAGATGTTGTTTGAGGCAGGAATTTCTAGACTCCACAGTTATGGATTATCTTATTATTCATCATCATCATCCTCAGCCCAATTCACTCCACAGCTGGACTAGGGTCTCTTCATGAGCGCGCCATGAACTTATTATTACATAAGCTTAATTGGGCATATCTAAATGTACCGAAATATGAACACATCCTATATTTACTATTTTAGTATTATAATTTAAATTTTTAATAATAGGGTATCTAATCCTAGTTTAAAATAAAATTAATGTAAAAATATGGAGATAAAAACCTTAAACATAGCCGGTTTGCTTTCCGCGTGACACTCGCTCCTAGCATTTAGATATTAATACTTGAAGCGAAAACTTTAGGTACCATTTTAAGAAAATTGCGCGGACGGAGGAGTAATTATGAAATTTGGCACAATTGTATATTTAATCGAGAGGAAGGTGTGCGAATGTTAATATTTTTTTTATATATTGCAATATTAGTACATTAAATTATTAAATAAAACCACACGCTAATGTACACGATTCACAACATATACACACACATGTATTGGATGACGTCAAAGCGTGACAACCATAGGTTACATAAATTGTCGTCAAAGAGTCAATTTGCCCTTTATTACCGCTGCACAAAGCAGAAACGATTCGTAGTCATTCGTTATTTCTAATAATACGGGAATGGGAATGGGAATGGGAATGGGAATGGGAACGGGAACGAGAACGGGAACGGGAACGGGAATAATATGATGGACGCCTGCCAGGTCCGCTTGTATATAATAAAAAAGTAATTATCATTGAGCCTATACAAAAATTTTATAAGTAAAACTTTTTCAAAAATGAGACATATTTTAAAAGTATATTATTGTATTTATAATATACAATATATTATATAATAATATTATTATATTACAATATATTCTTTATTTGTATTGTAAAGTGGTTTTTGAAAATTAGTACAGTGTGGAAAAATACCTAAGAGGCTTATATCAACCTAACACTTCCTTTAGATGTCCATGGGCGCCGGTAGGCACTTCGGTGCCTGCTGCCTGCTCGTCTGCCCCCTTGTAACATAAAAAAAAACCCGAATTTAATCTTTATAAACATTGATGCATCTACTAACATGATTGTCTATATTTTTTAAATCCACTACAATAACTTGTTTACTAATGGTCGAGACCGCTTATCTATGATAATAAACTTTAAAGACTGTCGTTCGCAGTCATGTGACTTTATTATTTATACAATCATCAAATGCCATTTCCGTATGACAACTTATTTGAGGCGTCTTATTCAGAGCACCTTGTAATATTCGGGCAGACGCTGTCCTGCCCGAGCGTTGGGACAATTACTATTTACTACATTCTATTAATAAATAATATTGTCCACGTTTCCGTTTCCTTCTTTTTTAATTTTAAAATTTTTTCGTTGTTTTTCATTCTAAATAGCATTTTTTCGATATTTTCCAAATTCTTGGGGGCATCGCGTGCCCTCTGATCGCGATCGCGTGATCCTGCCCCCACAATTAAAGCTTTGCTTATATCTAAGGAAACAAACAATCCTTTTTAATTTTCTTCTGTCGTGCAAAGGCAAAAACAAGATGTTCAATCAATTACTACTGACTAGTAATAGATGGATTGAAGAACCAATTTAATGTCTAGCACTTCCTATTTTAGTTCACGGCCGCGTCGAAATAAAGTGAAAATCAACAGTAACTTTCTGTTTATCTTTAAGAAAGTAGGCACTGTATTGATATTTTGTTTTTTTTTAGATTTTGTACTGACTTTCAAATTCGGGTAGGGGATCTGAATTTGCTTTAATATTTTTGCGTCAGTAAAAGTTATTTTTTCTTTACTAACCGATTATCCATAATATCTTTGTACGTGAAGTAGAGTGTATTTTTTTTCTAATTAAGAGGACCCTCCTGGTTAACCCAGACCAAAAGTTAGAACTTAAAAAAATTGTTCGACTATTGTTCAAAAAAATAAATAACAAAATTTAGTTACAAGATATTTTTTTTATATTTAGGCCTTTGAAGGAAAAAGAAAACAAATTTTATTAGCCGATAATCGAATATAAGACCAGCTGGTCTGCGAGGCCAGTAACCTCTGCGTCGAACGGTTCGTTTCGCGTCTGTTTTTGCGGGTTGCATAACTCAACCTTTTCTGAGTCGAGCGAGCGGCTGTATTCGCCGGTCAGAAAATAAAATCACGTGATGGCCGTTTCTGAAGCTACGACGGCCTCGCGCGTAACAAATTAGAATTAAACGAGTGTGATTAATTTCACGTACTCAACGTTTTTCGCTTATTTTACAGAATCTTCTTCTCATCATCACCATCACCATCATCTTCATCATCAGCGCCATCATAACAATCACGAATAGCCTTTAATAGACTAATGAGCAATCATGGCTGCGTATCTATATCTTGCCAATTTCATTCAGCACTTAATGCCACTATTTTCATTTCATTCGTCCATAGTATCATGGAATAAACTGGATTTTTGATTGTCAGCCAAATCCAGACCAAATATTTATCTAAAAAATTATCACAGACTTTAACTTCACGTGCGTTTATATATAAAGTGACAATAAAATCACGTGATGGTTTTCGAAGCTACGCTAGCTTCAAGCAAGATTATAATAAAGCAACTGATATTGCTTACTTAAAGGTCTTTCGCTTTATCCTCAGCAATTTTTTTGTTCTGGGTATGTATACCAGTGTCTGAAAATTTATGACTTTCACTTCACTTATCTATATTTAAATACAGCGACAATAAAATCACGTAATACCGTTATTCGACGTTTTCACGTGATGACGGCCTTGTAACATTGGATTAGAACATGTGAGATTAGTTCGAGCATAAAGTGACTCAGAGGATGCATTATATCAGTGTCTCAAGATTTGTGACTTTCACTTCACTTATCTATAAATAAAGTAACAATAAAAGCACGTGATAACAACGGATTTCGAAGCAATAACGGCCTCGCAAGAAACGTTTTAGCAACGCGGATAAATTAACTGGATGTAAAAGTCTTTATATTTTTAATTATGTCAAAACAATTGATAATATTATTTATACAGGTAAATTTTGTAATATTTCAATATTTTTCTTCTGTACATATGTAATTCTAATGAACATGTTAATTCGATTAACAACGCAGACAAAATCGCCTTTATAAGCTGCTAAATATACGCTAACTAACTATAAAATCACGTGATAGCGGGTTTTGAAGCTACCGCAGCCTTGAACGAATCAGATTAAAATAAAACAAGTGAGACTAATTGTAATTAACGTTTTATCGTTTTGCGTTGGGGAATTATGATATTTTTTAGGAACAATGAGGTATGCCTCATAGTAGTTTTATATCCATCTTGCCTATTTTGTTTTTTTCTAAAAGAAGCTTGGGCACTCTAAACTTCGCCGCGACTCGACTTCGCGGGGCTATTTCTTTACCAACTTAGGAGTGGGACTAGTGGGATGATCTCATAAATTACTCATTTTAGTTTGTACTATTCATCGTCATAGATAAACATCAACATTCAGTTTTTTTTTTCTTATATGTGGCTCTATGCTTTTGTACAACTTTATGTTGTATATTATGTCTAATAGTTCAGTCATTTTAAATCTGCGGAATAATTACTAGTCAGTTGATTATATTACCTATCGAACTTTTTACGACTTCACTTCGCTTCGTGAAATTATAAATAAGATTAGTCACGTCGTGATAAATGTTTATAGACTAATATTAAAATCATGTGATAGAAGTTTTCGAAGCAATAAAATAGCCTCGCACTGTTCAGACTATTTTTACTCAATATTTTATCACCCTGTGGACGAGGAATTCTCTGACGTTTAGATTTAGGTGCTTTGACAGATTATGTGCTAGGTTTAATGTGTCAAAATTTTAACGAGTTTCGATTCGGTCCAGGTAAAGAGAAATAAATGTTGAGGCTAGAAGATAAATGGATATTTATAACTGGCAATAGTATCATCTAATAGTAGTATTTGAAGTAGTGAAGGCCTCGTGAGAATCAAATTATAATACTACATGCGAGACTAATCTTAACATTTCCTTCCGGAAATGAGTTTGAAATTTTTCACAAGTATGAGATATCATGTACAACGTCTAGCATGATTAAGAATTTAATTGTTTTTACTTTGGTTCAAGTATTGAATTAAGTCTTGTTAGATCTATCGACTCTACGGCGGAATTCCGATTCTGGACGACGAGGGGCTTAAACAAAAATGAGGCCTACTTTATTAAAATAATATTTTTATTATAATTCTAATAAAAAATATTAAAAGGATTTAAATTTAGGTAAAATTACAATAAATAACAAGGCACATACATATACCGTTGAGCCTCAATAGCTCAACGGTATAAGGTATGGACTGAAATCTGCAAGGCACCCGGTGCAAACATCACCGTCGCTGTAATATTGTCGCGCCCACTCCTAATACAAGCTTTTAATTTAAGCTTAGTAGGAGGGAAAAAGGGAATATTACACATACCTAAAAAAAGTATTCCTAATGTTCTTTTTAGAAAAATAAATACAAATAAAATAAATATGTGTAAATGCTAATGGGAAGTTATTTTTTTCCGTCTAGTACAAAGGTCAGATTTTTGGTGCTTGGCCCAAGTTATGAGAACAGAAGTATTAGTACAAATACAAAATACAAAAATATTTATTTCTCAAATGATACATAAGATGTTAACAATGACACGTCTGATGTAGGTTAAAACCTGTAGCCACTCTTATCATTAAAATTATGTTTATAGAAAGACCTTCGCAAATAATGCATTATTTTAGAACAAATTTGATTAACATAAAAACGTTATACTGAGCCTACCTTAAAAAATAGACTTATGCTGTCGCGGACTTTTAGTTAGAACGTTTAAAGCGAAACAATTTTGTCATACATGACTTTTGCGAAATTTTAACCGTTTACACACACGCAACGGAAGCTCTCAAATGGGAAAAAGAAACCCCGATTTTGAAACATTCTTCATAGATGCTCCGCTTCTATTAGTATAGGTATAAATACTACTTAAACAATAATTAAAAGCATAATTATCATTTAATTTGATAAGACGTAGGTAATACAGTTGCAGACACGTTTTAATAACAAGGGTACCGAAAAAGCTATAAAGATGTGTTAAGATATACCTTATTTTCGTATATAAAACATACAAAAACACCAATTTATGTCTGGTTGACGGTCTGTCTGTTTGTTGTACTGACCGATTTTGACAGGACTTTCGCTAGCAGATAGCTAGTGTTGTAGAGAAAATAGACTTATATATTTCTAACAAAAGCCTTATCGATTTTTACAAAGAAATTGAAAGTCCTAAATTTAACAGTCATATAATATTAAGTCATTATATATGAAATTGTCGTTTTTAACGGAGGAACATAAAGTCGATTTTTTTAAATATAATATATTCCATTACCCGGCCGTGGTAAGAATTGCTTAACCAAGCGATCGATTCAAATGCTACTGATTAAGCTACGACCTCTTCGCATTATTTCTATTATATTGTATCTATTATTGGTACATATAATTTCTAATATCAAAATATAGACGTAACATACACATCGATAAGCCTAATGGAATGCTAATTTACATTAAAATGACATAAATCCATGACACCAATCCCAAACAAACAACTGTAGATACAGCTCAGGCGTAGATAGATTTGCAATACATGAAACAATGTTTTGTCGTTACACACTTAAGTAGGTTCAGAAGACGAGCGTTCCAAGCGCGTTTATTTGACACTAAAATAATTGTAAACTACAACATGCATGATATTTAAAAAATAGAACTATGGATACACATTTAATTATGTTCAAAGAAAATTATGATATGAAACTATGTAAATACTAATATCATTAAGTAGTCTGCGGCTCATTTTACAATATGTGTAATTCAGTAAGCTCATTATAAATATTGCTTAGTTATTGATTAGTAATATGATCAATTGATATTACGCAACTACAGACAATTTAATAACATAATAGTATTTGTACTTAGAAGTTATTGTAATCCAGTTGATATAACGAATTATATAAATAAAGTTGAACTGTATATCTAATATATATATGGGTATGTACTTGTAAATCTAAATTATTACTTCTTTTTTATACAACGAGGGGCCAAAGTGCTGACCATAGGAGTCATTTGGGTCGTCCAAGTCATCTGAGACAATTGAGCCATCTGATTCGTCACAGTCATCCTTTCTTTTATGACAAAACTTTAACCTAAACACCTCTCCGATGTTCGTTTTTCTAAACAGCTGTGGAATACGATTTTCGCTGAAATAAAACCGGCCACTGGTATTCGATTTCCTACTTCAAATGCCGCTTTATGCTCACTTTACATTTCGCAGCCTCACAATTGAAGTTACGAAATCCGAAATACCAACTGAGCTAAATCGTGCTAGGCGTGGGTTTGAAGATTGCTTAGGGTATTCAAAATTTTATTGCGAATTCATATTGAACTTGAAATTTTCCATCCCAAACCTTCATTACCTTCATGTTCAAAAGTCCGTAACCCTGCGATTCTGTAGTAATTCCTTCAAAGTTGGTATAAATAAGGTTGATAAAAAAACTATTTAAATAATAAATATACAGGACTATATGACACACGGACGTCTGTTCCTAAGGTAGACAATTTAAAAAGATTACACATTTACGAATAACGTCATCTAGTGAAGCCAAAAAAAACGTGCTTCAATGTCATCATTATCTAAGAGCATAGATAAAATTAAAACGTCTGTTTGTGAAATAAAATTATTTTACTAAATGAGTGAAACTTAAAATATACCATAGGTATGACAAAAACACAAATTAAATCAGGTTGTCTATCCCTTTAAGTAATCTCCGAAACGGCCATACCGATTTCGAAGAGACTGTCCCTGGTAGATATCTGGACGTTACAAGGAATAACAGGAAACTTTACTTTTAGCTAAGTAATTAGGGTTCCAAAAAAAATCCTTGAAATGAACAAAATTATTAAATTTAACGCGCAAGAAGTCGCCGGTCACAGCTAGTTGCAAATAAAATGTTATTGAAGCTATTTATAAGTGTCTATCATATTTTTATCTTTTTGTAAATATATAGCGGCCCGTTGGAAGTCTTTTTTTATTATTTTTTGAAAGTCACATCATGAACGTAGCCACTGTTCTGCTCAATGCATCGAGAAAGTCGAAAACTAATGTTTCCTTTGGTCTAGTTTATCTCAAAAAAATATTAGATAATAGAAACTGCTTACGATTCGTCATGTTATTGCCGTATCGCTAATATCGACACGGAATACGACACTGTTAATATTGATCAGAACGGTGGTCACCTTTAAGATGTGATTTTCAAGAAATAATTTATAAAAAATCTTCAATATAGCGCTATAGGTATACAGAAAAAAAATTAAACCATAGCACCGATACTTTTGTTTTTGTCATTGTTTACAATAAGAAAGTTCCCGAGCTGCATCCTGTAGTAACCTGCGCCCCGCGACTCCGTCCGCGTGGGCCATCCTTTTCACTTAGGGGGATGAAAAATAGATGTTGACCGATTCTCAGACCTACTGAATAAGCACGCAAAATTTCATGACAATCGGTCGAGCCGTTGCGGAGGAGTTTGGCAACGCACCTCGTGACACGAGAATTTTATATATTAGAAGATTACGGATCAGCCGGCGATCTCTAGTGACCTTTCTATATAAAAGTAAATGTAGTAATTTCTAGAACACGTTGTTTATTATTCTCCAATTTATAAAAACTTAATAAAAATGGCATTCACACGGAAATCCTTATACCTTTTACGTCAAACATGAATAACTTAATCTCAATAAAGTTGTCTTATTTTAGTCGCGTTCTTTAAAACACGTTTACATACTTATTACGCAAATAAACACCCGTACGACGCTGGTACCGACAACGGCATCTCGTACATGGTACGTAACAGTTAGAAATTTATAATTTGTCAACATAAATGTACACTTACTTCGGTTCTTGTATTCTGTTAAAAACATATGTTAATCAAGACATTTGTCATTTCATGATGGGCAACAGATGAACGAATTATTTAGTGTAAACATTCCTCGAAACTTTCGTTAAAATCGGTCCCAGCCTATTTGAATTAGTCCAGTAAAATTCGTTGGAAGCGTACACATTAGACATTGACTATTATATACAAGATTTGAAGTTATAATTTTATCAGATGATTATACTAAACTCATAGGAATATTTAAAAAAATTACAGTCACCAAATTCAGAGACGGTGCCGCGCGAGAAGATGTACCGAATAACCAACATGTACCCCGAAGAGCCTGTCGCGAATACCACTTCACGGAAAATAACGAGTGGTATTAAGTACAGGAATGCTAGAAGAAGTTTCAAGTTTCCAACGCGAAATGCGAAAACATATTTTCGACTCCAATTAGACAGTATTTCATGATAGGAACGTTGTTATTACGAACTCATCTTTAGCATATTTATCTCGTACGTTGTATAGGAGCCAAGGAAATTTTCTTAGATAACGTAAGAGTGTAACAACAGTGATATATTTTTACTAATAAAGATTGGGAAATATTGCATTTAGGAACCTCTTTATTGCGATATATACCATTATGTTTAGTGACTAAATGACGTTCACCAGAAAAACAGATAAAAAAGTTTAAAATGTTTTAGGTTTTACTGACTTAAACGGCAGGACTCCGTTTGCTGGGTCCACTAGCTTAAGATCAGGTGTGATAGCAGTCAAGCGCATGCCTATTCGACATTTAAAAAAAAAACAAACCCTTTACTACGTAATTCCTTTTTTAAAACTAGAGTATCGCCGGCTGGTTGAAATTCGCCCGCAAACCTTTTTGCGTATAACGACATATATTTTTCTATTCACAGAAAAATCAAATATGATAATTAATATAACATTCGGTTGTCATGGAGGCTGGGACAAAGGCCTGAGGATATGTAATACCACTCCGCCGACGCTACTCTCGCAGTTCACAGGATCACAAGTTAGTGGAGGGACTCAATAGATAAAATTCTTGCGACTTTTTAGTTTTTGAGGCACTGGTGAGTGATAATTAAGGGAGTGCCGTGTTTCACTCCATCCCGTCAATTTTTTTCCTTTCAAGAGAGCTTGCGACAGTTCTGCGGTCCATCGGTGGCGCAAGTATTTTTATAATTTAAACGCATACATTTTTAATGTCACTAGTGTCGCATATGCCCTGCTTTAAGAATAATTGACGCTTGCAACTACTAAGTTGGGCATTATTCGCGGGTAGCAAACTGTAATTTTATGGTTATACGTGTTAAAAATTAAGAAAATATCAAAAATTTGATGAATTGAAGAGACACATTGAAACTGTATTTTTTTTTCACCGTATATGAATATGTTAATAGCGTATTCCCTTATAGCAAAAGAAACTTTACTTGCCGCTTTGACAAATATTTCAAACGTCTGCTCATACATATTTCATTTTGAAGACATGTTACCAGAAAACAATATGCAAGCTTGGGCACACTTGACACTTTTATACTTGTTGAGTAAAGTCTGCGCTCACCTTAAGCACAAGATTTTTTTTAATACAGTGTGGCCAAGAGCATTCACTTTTTAAGAAGGGTTCTGTAAGGTATTTGTGAAATAGCTTCAATATTTATTGTCCGATTTCGATTACAATAATTTTTCTAATGAGTTTTTAGTATGTCTTATTAACATAGAAAATTTCAAGTCTCTGCATCTAATAGTTTGGAAATCCAAGGGGGACCTTTCGGGGTGACAGACGGACGGATTACAGACGGACAGAGTGAAACAATAAGTTTTCCTTGTAGCACTACGGAACCCTAAAAATAATATTAAGAATACGCTAAGTATGACTAGTTGGCTACTATATATTAATGTAAAACATGTGTTAGGAGTGGGCAAGACTATAGCCCTATGAGGTAGGGTATCAAACCAAGCACCACAGACATTTTATTTCTGTCTTATACCCGTTGAGCTATAGGATCTCTTATATCTCAATATGTCTATTTTTGCTCTGCTTTGTTATAAAAGAAATCACACTCTTTTTTACAGGGAACTTATTGATACAGGGTTTAACATAGTTACCTCCTAAAAACTGCCGGATTAAGCTACAAAATTAAGGAATTCTTTATGGGAGGGGTGTTTTGGCAGTCCTAAAAATAGCGCCAAAATAAGAAATTCAAGCACGTGTGACGTATGCCAACCAATTGCAGCATCGACACAATATATAATAATATATACGAGTAAAAAACTATTGATACAGACGATTGATGAAGCAAAGAAATAATTAATACAGAATTAATGGAATGGGCAAGACTGTATTTATTTTACATTTTAACGCAATACACGTTGCCAAAAAATATCAAGTGTGCAACAGGTATTTACACGACACCACAAGCCAAAAGTCAAAGACCTGTGAACCCTATGAACCCTTTGTTACATGAAATATTTAAGAGTAAAACACAGTAAGTACCGCAATTTAATTAGACCATATAAATAAACATGGACATTCAAATAGTACCCATTAGTCTGTGTTTACTTCAGAATGTTTTTACATTAGAAACTTTGAATTCAATACAGTACACAAACCACAGTCAACATTGTATTCATTAATTAATCAGTATTGTTAAAAATATTTTTTTTTCATTAATTTACAGGACTGACTTTATTCACCACAATGTTACAGAATAAACGGCCTGCTTTTGGGCGTGTAATATTTTTTATTTTAAATCTGAAATGATCAGAATAATGAGATGGACACTGCCCGTAACGTTCAGAAATAAGTCCTACGTGTGTGTGCTAATTATCTTCTTCTTCTTCTTCCTAGCGTTATCTCGGTTTAATACCTTTATCTTTAAGTTCTTCTCCATATTTACCAATTTCTCCATTAGAATGTTATATTACACAGTGAAAGCTTTAAGATTCGTCTATAAGAACGGACCTTTAAGAAAATTAATCTTTAAGTTCTTCCCCATTTTCCCCAATTGCTCCGTATGAACGTTCTAACGACTGCCCGTTGGCGCAGTGGTCAGTCACTCTTCCTTCCGTTTCGTGTTTGGGGGTATTATCTATATGTATGTGTTTATATATTTCTACAGAAAAAAATTGTGGCTGTGGGGCGAATTAAGATGACCGACATTCTAAAATAGCGCAACTAATATCATTTAGTGACATTAGTCAGGACCTACAGTTTCGCACGCCTTCCAAAACATGGAGGGGTTTTGATAATTAAAAGCTAATGTTAGACGGGTAAGAACTTCTTAACCTAGTGTCTAACCTTAAAAATATTATATATAATGATCATAATAATTTACTTATTTTTATTTCACACGTGTATTATTATTGCACCAAAGATAAACACGTGTTGGGCCGTGTTACAAAACCGCTCCGTATTTTTCATGCCAGCTTAATGTAAATGCATCCCGTTTCCGCCGGAACACGTTTTTCAAACAACGGATTATGGTACTTTGCGAAAATTGTAGCTCAGATTATTTTTGTGAAGTTGCTTTTATATTTTTTGTTAAACTATATCGTTTACGAAATTAATGAGGGTATAATTTATTACAGATGAATTAATTCAATTCCATATACATATGTGTGTGTGTGTGTGGGCGCGTGCATGCCTGTGTGTGCATGAGTGAGTGTGTGTGTGCGTGAGTGTGTGTGTGTGTTATTATATTCCTTGTATTAGCTTATTCTACTTCCGCGACTAGCGTAATTATTTTCTACACTTTATCTTTACACATCTAACTACATATAACTGATGTATAATTCTGTTACCAGATTTGACCGCCACTAATATAGAGGATTTCTGTTAATAAGATAAAGCACATAAATAAATTAATGTAATAGAAATTAATTAGTCCTCATTGTATTTTAATAAGCAAGGTAATCTCCATTACAAAGTATACCTAAAACAATACTGTTGCTCTGTTACAGTGCATTCAACCCCTGGCACACTTTGTATCCTCAAAGCGAGTAATTAAATCTGTGTAAACCTTCAAAACTTTGTTCAAATTTGCAAACACCGCGACCCATTTAAATATGCTTAAAGGCACGCCATCCTAAACATATTATACCAGCTTTTGCTCATGGTTACGCCCGCACTAGTCTTTAACGACATTGAGCACTTTTACAGATTATTTTCTCTCCTGGACAACGGCACTTTTACTGAATATGAAGTTTTAACTACGAGATAGACATCACGACAGGAACTTTATATTGTAACATAAGTAAAAAAAATTAACGATTTTAATGTGGAAGTTAAGCCTATTTCATAATTTAATAAAATTGTTGTGGACTCGTTAACTCTGCTTTCCTTTTGGGCATACTTATTTCTCAAAGACCGGCAACGCATCTGCCCTCTGGTGTTGCAGTTGTCAGTGGGCGTCGGTAGTCAATTAGGTGAACCGCCTGCCCGTTTGCAGCGGTCGGCACTTGAGTCAATTGTTAGATTAAGCAGTTAACTCAGCTGCCGGGTGATACATGGGTGAATCTAACATTGATTTTCAAATATCCGATCTCCTCTGTTTTTCCGAAAGCACTAAAATAATGGGTCTCGATTAACGTCACTGAGCGATATTATTCGTGTGATCGTAAAGGTTCCGAGAATGACGTCATACAGTAATCAGTCATCTTAAGTCCTTGCATTGTCACATCTTCTGCAATTTAAGCGGAGTCCTGAGTACTAGGCTGGGTTAACGCTAGATGTAAAGTGACATATAATATTACCTACCTAAACTAATATATTATTTGTGATGGTTTTTCTTTAATAATGATATTAATCCATTTCCACTATTTATTTTTAAACCCCTTGGTGGTAAGAGTGGCCCACTCGGATGAAGTCTCGCTACAGTTAGTGCATAATATATCTATTACTTATGTTGAAATTTCAGTCTAGATCCATAAAAAAACTTTATTTTAAAGTCATTTCTTTATATTCGTCATAGTATTATTCTGTATTCGCTCAGATGAACCACCCGGGCTCACGTTTACCCACTTATACATAAAAGAGAAATTAAGAAGTTTAAACATTGGACGACGAAAATATGAATACACTAGAGGACCTGGCAGACGATGTCTTGCCCTAACGTCGGGCTATTTACTACATTCTATTATCCTATAGCATTATTCTCCGTTCCCGTTCCCGATAAACACCTCGGAAATTAAAAAACTTCCACAAGGGCAAAGTTATGAGATCCGCTGTTACTTAATAGACCTTTTTTAACGTTAAAAATCAATAGCGACGAATCATTCATATACAAAGAAATAAAATAGAAATGTATGTTTTTAGATTCGAATCCATCCATCGAGGTTTGTAAATTTAGCAAAAAGTTGTTTTAAAGGTGCATTTTGTCTTTACCTTAGTAAGTAATAATGCATTTGTTAACTAGCGGATCCGGCAGACCTTGAAGTAGGTGCCTACTGATCAGGAGGCTAGAAGATGCGTTGTCGGCCTTTAATGACGAGTTTAGACCACTGGGAAGTCTCACGAACCGAACGAAACGCGACAACAATACCATCACTTGACGTGACAGCATTGCCGCCACTTCACGCCGATTTCACGCCGATCTCATGTGAGAAAGAGGTACTGGTACCCGGACGCGCCGGCCCAATTCGGCTACAAGAATGGCGCTATCTCTAATTAAGATCATCACGCTAAAATTTTTCACCTAATTTTACGCGGACGAAATCAGAGGTAACAACTAGTGTACATATTATGAATAGCTTCTGTCCATACAATTTTTTTTATAAAGCCACCCGCCCCAGCTTAGCACGGGTGAAATTGAAATATATATTTGCCAAAATAACAAGTAGCCTATAGCACTCAGGGATAATGTACCTTTGGTACAACAAAATAATGTTCAAAATGGGACCAGTACATATGAGATAGATAATCGGGGATTATCCGAAACACACTAACTCGCAAACTTGACAGGCCCGTTGGTGCAGTGGGTAGTGACCTTGCTTTCCCTTTATTGAATAAATAGCATTAAACATATTTCGGCAAATTTCGTCCTCTACTTGAATCATTTTCAAATTTTAAAAACTATCTTAATTATAATATATTTCGGTACTGAAAATGAAATTTTCTTTGTGATCATTTTAATTTTGTAGCAGAATGGTGTTTCTGTTTTTATTATAGCTTGAATTTCTACTTGTTTTCGTTACAGGTGAACGTGAATCTTATTCAGAAACTCAGACGTGAAAAATCTAGTGACAGAAATAAAAGTCCACTATGCGAGAAAAATGACAATAAGGAGAATAATGAACCAATAAATATTGTAAAAGGTATCTTTATGCATATGTTTTCTTATTTATTTATTATTAATTATCCTGTAATGTCTCACTGCTGGGCATCCCCTCTCTTAGAACCCTCATCTCGGTCCAGGACACCGCAGGTTTTAGAAGAATTCACAAGCATACATGTACAATTAATAATATGTCGATTCAAATGAAAATATCTATGTCCGTCTTACTCTTTATTAAGTAACCACAATGTGAATTAATTTAGTCGGAAAAGTTTCAAGCTGTATGCTATGTATACTACGTATGTGTACTCCATATTGAAATTTCTACGGAGGCTTCTTGTAAAATAGCTAAAACAGCTCAACTCATCCTAATTTACCTTCACAGTTACTATACAAGATATAAATTAATGTTTATTAAAGTGAAAGGTCACCTGTCACGAAATGTTGAAAATTGCGTGACGTACAAAGATGAAATTTCTGCTAAGAACGGATGTTACGATAAGATCGCATTAAGGAGGTCTATGGCTTGATGATGAAGTCACAGGAGCGAAAATGACTATAAAGCGCTGTTTGCTTTATGTTTGCTCTACGCTTTGATAAATAACAAAGGTAATGTATAGAACTTAATATCATAGCTTTATGTAGCTGTAATTCAGTGAATTTGTTGCAGTTTGAGGCCATTAATAAAAATAAAAAGTATCTTGTCTTTAAGTTGGGCCCAATTACACATAAAGGCCATCTTTCATTAAACATTTTTTGCACATTTTATTATTTCAGTGAGTTATTGATGAAACTTGAAAAATTTATGACTTGCAATATATTTGTGCTTATATTTGAAGTATAAAAAAACCTAGTACGTAACATTTTGGTACAACATAATGTTCCTCTTCTCTGAATGTCAATGTCATATATGGCGACTAAGGGACTTCTAGTAGAGTGGGCAGAAGCCTGTTAATGTGGCAAGTTTCGCAGAAACGTCTTTCTAATGTCAATGGTTTTGACCTCTTTGCGCTCTGCAATTTTATAAATTTCCTGTGTAAAGATTAACGCCTAAGGGAGGACGCTGTCGAGTATAAAAAGCTAAATTGTTAACGTCCATTTACTACAACCGCAAATAAAATTACTGACAGTTTTTATATTTTATTGCTAAAGGCGTTAAGGAGGAATATAAGGTCAAACTTTCTATGAAAATGATGTCCCTTCGGTGTTTCCGAAACGAAAACACATAGAGATCCACAAAAAATCTTCATTTACCAACAGTGACCTTCGCATATTTGAGCTTTGAAACCGACGAAAAAAGGGGAGAGTCAATTCGATTCTATTTTTTTTTTTACCTCAAAAGCCTTACGTATCGGTAGCCCTGCCTTCTATTAACATATTTATCCGTCGTACAAAGAAAACTTTGACTTTAATTTCAAATTTCGTTAATTAATATTCAAATTTCTCGCGCGTCTCTAAAAAGCTGTTAAGTACTCCCTTGTGATTAACTCCCAGCAAAAGCATGACAACTTAAGTGCTTAATGAGCAATTACAATTTGACGTAAGATTCACATCCGTAGAAAATGTCCTTCAGGAAGTTTTTAACGGAAACCACTATTATTACGTATCAGCTTTTGTTCTGGCTTTACACCGGCTTTTAGAGAAACGGTCCATATTTCTAAGAGTCATGCAAAAAGCTCTTTTCCATTTGACCGCATTCAACGAAGAACGGCCCATATCCTCTCAGGTTTTCACTTTGGCTTTTGTGGAGAGAGAGGCTCAGTCTGTATCTCATGCCGCAGTATTTTCCATAAGACGTAAGACTGCCCCAATATTGTATGAAATAATTTTACATAGCACATCAGTCTAAAGGTCGTTTGTCTGAAGTATCATCTATGTGAAGTATTCTAAAGTAGCGATTAATTATCACTTATTTTTGGCTTTTAAAATAACTTTTAGATTATTCTATTCTTTCTTTAAAACCTTCCCTGAAATAATGGAATGAGAGTTACTGACACAGCTTTTGGAAGGTGTGTTTTGCAAGTTACAATTGCGAAGATATAGTAATTTGTGAATAAAAGAACCGTGAATCATGATACGGCCCTACTCTTGTGGTTATTTTTGTAACTAGTAGTACCCTTGTCTAGTACCAGGGTCCGCTTAAATTGCAGAAGATGTGGCTGTGGGGCGAGTTAAGATGAACGACAGCAGTCTTAGGGAGAGCTTTAGGAAGTATTTTTAACCGACGTCAAAAAGGAGGAATTCTCAATTGGATTGCATTTTTTAGTATGGCCTAAAAAAATTGAATTAATAGTTCGGAAAATTCAAAGTTCACGTCTTATATTTTTTCTAAATATTACGAACTATGCAGGGCGCCATTTGAATTAAGCACCATCTGTTAAAAGGAGTTAAATCCTACTAATATGAGTAAATAGTACGGTAATATTCCGCTAGAGAGTATGTACGAAAAATACCAATTGAAATGTAGTTTTTCATTCATTATAAATGAACGATACCGCTTTACAGGTCCATTTTTAAGAGGAAACATCGGGCCGTAAGTCTGAAGCTTATAAAAAAAAATTATGCGATATAGATAGATGAATGTTGACTTCTCAGACCGTTATCGTGCCATCCACACACTGAGACGTCCGATCGTCCAAGAAACTTACTTTGTAATAATTTTTTCTTGCACTAAATAAAACAAAATATATTTCCAAAGTATCAAAAGTGTTAAAACACGTATTTATATTTCAATAAGTGCCCTACCAAAGGAATAGATAGAGCCAATTTTAGTTCAGGGATTTGCTCGATTTTGTTTAAGTGAGAGTAGAGCACTCCCCAAATGCTTGGTTTTCTTTTTTTTTTCTTTATAAGACTTGTTATTATAATGCTTTCCTAAGTTCTTTCAACAACTTATTTCCCGCCAAAAGGCAAAGAGTAGATGGTATATACCATGAACAAGAACATAGACAACGAAATTTTTTTGAATTCTAATACTGATTGGACATGTTACAAGTTGTTCCATATCGATTACGACCTTGCAGCTCATTTATTAAGTGCTGGTTAATGAACAGTTGCAAGGCATTTGTTGATAATTATCGTACAATTATTATGTTACTTGTGTAGTATTCTTTTATTAGTCTTAATATATTTTTTTTATAAATGAATAATCCTTGAAAAATACTGTCAATTTTGTTTTTTTTAGAATTAGACGTTACTTTATTTTTATACGAAAAAACTTATTATGCTAAGAAAATTAAATTATTAAAAGTTCATTAAAACCCATTGTGAATAAATACATTTTGACTTTTACATACTGGTTCCAACCATGGCTCTAGAGTCGATTACCCAAGTGGATCTTTGATCGCACATGGTCCTACTAAAACAGGCACAAGGTTATGCTACCTTAAAATATGATATATATATATATAGTTTATACATATGTTTATACATATTTGATATATTTATGTATGTTATTTTTCGCTAATACATTTATTGATATTTGTAAATAAAAATCGTAATTTTAATGTGTCGGTTTTCCTTGATAAAGTTGAACACCTTACAAACCGAATATAATAAAGAATATCAAACGGTATTTTGTTTCAATACAAATTGATAATACATTTGCACATAAATAACGCTCGTTAATTCTTATTCAAAATATATTATTTACTGTATGATTAAGTAATTATTGACCGAGTCGGTGTTCTCTAATATCCGCGTCACGACTCTAGCGGAAAGAATTTGGCGATTGGTATGCGCATGCGCATAAATGATGCATTTAACTTGTTTGTGAAAAAAAAGCAGTATTTAGATAAACATCTGATAGATTATGCTCTTGTAAAATCTGCTAGATTATATATAATAACATAAGTGTAGGAATTATTTTAAAATAAATGAATATTGTACTCGTATATATGTATGTATATGTATTTTTTATAATTACAAATAAATCTCGGAAACAATATATTTAACTACTTGTTACCCGCGGCTTCGGCCGTGTAAAATTAATTAAAAAAATTTAGGGTGATGGTAGTCGATAGCCTTCCTCGATAAGTGGGATATCTAACACTGAAAGATTTTTTAAAATCGGGTCAATAGTTTCTGAGTTTAGTGCGTTCTAGCAAAGAAACAAACTCTTCAGCTTTATATATTCGTATAGATTATAGAAATTAATCACGAATTTAAATGCAATACACTATGGATCACATTTAATAATGAAAATATATAAAAGTGTTATTCATTAAAATAGACTCACTAAAAAAATTATTAATATCAACGAGTCCAAAATATAATCTTTCTAAAAAAAGAACTGACTCCAAAATGTTAGACCTGGACCAAATTAAAATGAGAAAATACGGGAAGCTACAATTTTGAAATAAAGTCGGTTCATACAGTCGCAAGTTCTAAAGTAACGAATACAAAATATTTCCTTTTTTGAGTCGGTTGTAGATATCCACAGATAATCTTATTATTTGTTTCCATAAGGCGGTATTCAATACACCAGCATGAACAGATGTGGCGACACCTTACAAATTACATCAACAACACTACAACTGGTTGAATTTAATAAGCAATGTAAATTTGCTCTCCATTTGTAATATTTTCTTTACCTCCCGGGCAAAGGCCAATGTACGAAATTCTTTCTGCTCAAGGTTCCGACTATAGGGTAAGGTCATTACTTGTTTATACTAAGTAGTCGTTGTTATGAGTAATGTTTATTTATCTAAGGTAGTTTGTAACCATAGACTATATAAACCTTTTTTATTTTATAGGGCAAGGGGCAAACGGGAAGCCAGTTTAAGGACGACCGCAGGCGTTGATATATAACTGCACTATAGTGCGTCCAGTCTAAAAATCCCTTCATCACGCCTTCCCACTAAAATCTATTATTTTAAAGTGTTAAAGTGAATATTAATTGCAACGCTTCCTTGTGTGAGTGCAAGTTCTATTGTGAACTCAAACTCAGCACTGCAAGGTCAACTAATCGTGCGATCGGTATAGCGGTTTGGAGGGGCGTGCATTTTTACACTGACAGAAGTCGGGCAGATGCGCTGCTGGTGTTTACCTGTTTCTGATTAAAAATAAATGTTTACGTATGCATTGACAAAACTTTGCAACCAAAGGGTTGTATGTTTAAATTATATTAAATAAGTAGTATTTTTATAAAAGAAGTTGTTTACCTTTCTATTCTTAGCCTATATAAATGACATTGCAATGGCAACAAACCACCAACTGATAATATTTGCAGACGATACAACTGTCCTAATTAAATGTAAGAATGTTAATACTTATGAAGAAGATATAATTAATGCTTTAAAAAATATAAGAAACTGGCTAAATGAAAATGACTTGCAAATAAATTTAAATAAAACTAAACTAATGCAGTTCAACTGTCACAACATCAAACCCTTCCCAATAAACATTAAATATAATCAAATTAAAATAGATGAAGTTGACGAAATAAAATTTTTAGGTATAGTTTATGACAAGTATTGTAAGTGGAAAGCACATATTGAATATGTATGTACAAAATTAGATAAATTTGTCTACGCACTAAAGCGCTTAGCAGAAACGGTGTCTATAGATGCAGCTTTAAGTGCATACCATGGCTACATATCATCTGTTTTATCATATGGTTTAATATTTTGGGGAAATTCTGTAAATATCATAAGAGCTTTTAGACTTCAAAAAAAGTGTATTACAGCCATTTGTAATCTAGGTCGATTAGATAGCTGTAAACCATATTTAAAAAAATTGGGCATTCTTCCATTGCCATGTATGTATATTAGAGATATCTGTGTTTTTGTAAAACAACATTCAAAATATTATCTGATACGTTATAAAAGCTATTGTCGGATTACGCTCAAAGGAATTTGCCTAATGATGTGTTAGCATGTATTAATTATGATATAATTATATGCATATAACCTAATATATTAGTGTCACGATAAAAATAATACCTTTATATGTTTATCTATATATTATATCAGTACTCTCATATTTTATTTATCTAATATTCAGAATTTGTTAGTCACTGTCAATCTTCATACGGGACATACTGAAAATCAGGTAATTTACTGAGTAGGTTCCCCTTTTAGATTTAATGCCCTCCTTAATATTTTGTATGTTTTGTATTAGTTTTAAGTCTATAGGTTAATTAAGTAAGTTAGTTTTTTCTTTTTTATCTATTCTGTAACACTGCGGTGCTTTAAATCTTATAAAGTTTTTCTTATTCTTGGGGTGAATTATTGAACCGAATGGAATAGAATTTATTTGGTACTCCAATGTTTTCGTACCGATGCGACTTTAGGGTCAAAATTTCAAAGTTACTAAAGATTTTTTTTTTCTTGCCCATAAAATAGCACCTGCACAAATAAAGTTTTTTTTTCATGAAATAAACTAATCCATTTGTTGAAAATAAATAATTTATGATGGTATAATTAAGTCAGTTATTAAATTCGAATGACAATGTATTGTATAACATAATTAATGCGTTAAAGATTGTCAGCTGTCAAGTCAATGTTTTGACTACGGAGATTATTCATTTATTCAATCATATTGAACCACCCTGGAAGGGGTATTACATCAATGATAATTAATTTATAATTCTAGTCACGCAGGGAGACCGATGCTTCTACATAGTTAAATTATAAAGTTGAAGGTATAGAAGGTGTGACAATCTATGATAAGGATGGATGGAAGGGGTTAAGAATCGTAAAATTCGTATAACGTATTTATGGAGGACCCCTTATCATAGAGTGAAGACGCGAACTATTAGACATTTATCAATGGGTCACGAAAAATACCCTGATTACCGTGTCAAACTATTTCCACTACACATGAACAGGAAAAATTATAATTATTTAAAAGTTATATTACAAAAGTCTCTAAAAATATGACAGCGGCCATATAATAATGGTACTGCGCATGCCCGGCGCCTGTCAGCGTGATTTTGTTGCGGTATTGCGCATGCCCGGCGCCATTAGTCGACAGGAAATAATTTGGTGAAAACTTAATAATAACATTTTAAAAATTATTTCAAATAGACGGTGCATTATTTTGCTAGATGTATCGCATTCACGATACCCGTGTTCAGTGGGCGTAGCACGAACATTATCATCCTAAGGAAATCGAAGAGCCGACTTTACGTAGGATAAAAATGTTCGTGCTAGGTAAAGTCAATTCGTTGATCTACTTCGGATGATAGTATTCGTGCTAGGTAAAGTCGACTCGTCTACTTATTTAGGACGAAAATGTTCGTACAAGGTAAAGTCGACTCGTCTACTTGCTTAAGATGAAAATGTTCGTGCTAGGTAAAGTCAACTTGTCGATTTACGTAGGATGAAAATGTTCGTGATAGGTAAAATCGACTCGTCGACTTGTTCGTGCTTGGCCCCCACTATTTTCCTTACCACTTGCCACTTTCTTCAACTACACATAAAGAGGACGCCTCTATAAATGTTTCTTTGTATGGGAGCAAAAGGCAGGGTAACTGCCCACTGCGCCAATGGGCCAGCCAAGTTGTGATATATCAAATATTAGTGTGTTACTTGACGGCATTCACCATGCGACAATAGTTTATCTGCCTAAGCGAATGTAAGAATAGAAGAAAAAAGAAAAATAGAAGCAAGTATACAGGAGATCGTGGCCTAATCAGTGCTCGGCATTTGAGTCAATCATTAGGTTAAGTTACTCTTGCTGCGACCGGGTGATACATGGGTGACCCATTCTAGCACTGGTTTATATTTGATATCCGACCTCCTCCTTGTTTCGGAAGGCACGCAATACAGTGGAACCTGATTAATGTCACTTTGTGATATTAGTCGTAAGGTTTTAGAAATCGTGGGGGTTCCGAGGATGACGTCAGACGACAATCAGTTATCTTAGGCAAAGGTTTTCTATATTCAGCTTGCATATTCTGTGACTACGGTTCAGATGTCGGTGTCGGTTTTTTTTTTAAATTCATAATTATAAGAAAAGTGACGCGGTTGATGATTTAGCGCGCGCTGGATGTATAGTTTTCTTTTTCAAATTACCTGTTAATTAAATGTTTTTTATTTATTTTGTATTTTCAGGTTCGAAATTCGAAATCTAGGTTCGACATTGTAAAGCGTCATGTTTTAAACTTTATGCCGATTAGGAGACAAATTGTTGTTTACTAAGAATAGACATTTGAGGTGAAATTAATATTTATGTTATGCCGGAGCCAGTCGTAGCTCAAAGTGTACATTTTTACATGTTTGTACATTTTTGCTCTCGAAGACGAGAAAGTTCTACAAAACTATGCACACAAATTCTAACTTAGTGCTTTGTCCAGTGTTGCCATATCGAATAATTACGCTTTCTCCTCGATAAATATCGACTTCCTCGATTCAATTTGCAGTTCAGTTTATTTTTTCACGACGGCAATTTAGTAGACCTATAAATTTATTTAGTATATTTTTAATTGTAACATATTAAAGCGAGCTCTCGAAAACCACGGAACATATAAAGATGCAATAGGAAGAAATTGGAAGAAATAGTTTAAAGTTAGTAGACTTCCAACCAGACAACGAGTTTCTCGATAGGGCCAGGTTAAAGAAGTCTGAGGGCTTACGCAATTCTAATGTTACACGGACAAAGTCGCGGAGCAAGTATGTATACAGGGTGTAAAAGACATCGTACCGGGTAGGCATCCCATGGGTTCGATTGGGTAGATGAAATTTTTTGTAGCTCAACGGTATAAGGTATGGAATGAAATCCGCAAGGTACCCGGTTCAAACCCCACCGCCGTTGGGGTATTGTCGCATCCACTCCTAATACAAGTTTTTAATTTAAATTTAGTAGGAGGGGAAAAGGGAATATTAGAAATACCCAAAAATTATTCCTAATATTCTTAAAAAAAAAAACTGTTGCAGTTACTAACCTCTACCTCTAGTTCTACGATAATTTTGAGTACTTTCATTAAACAATTCATTTTAGCTTCCGTATTTTCCAACGGATACGACTTAGGGACCTTCAAGAAAAGAGCATTCTCAAAGGCCGGCCACGCATCTGCGGCCCTCCGGTGTTGCAGTTGTCCATGGGCGTCGGTAGGCATTGTTCTGTATCTATACAGAACATATAAATATATATATTACATTTTAATACTTATGTATGTATGTATGTATATATGTATGTATGTGTGTGTGTATGTATACATATGTATTTATTTATATATTTTATATATATGTATATTTAGATTTACCATTTATGTAAGTTTTCCTTATATTATCATGCACTATCCATTTAGTATATTACAAAAATTCCTTTCGCCAAAGGTTGTCTGTTAAGAGATTGTTTTAGCCATAAGACCGCCTTTGCACTCGTATTTATAGTTTTAAGGTTAAGATAGTTATTTATATTTTAAAATTCATTTACTGTGTGCAATAAATATTTTATCTATCTATCTATCTATTTTGGCGCTAATGACTTAAAGATATAAGATAGATATTTGCTGTCGCGGGCGCTTTTGTCGAACTATTTAAGATAAACATTCCGTTCATACACTATATAGGTACTACATACTTGGCATTATCCTGAGATAACGAATGTAAGAGATGGTATAACAAAGGTAGAAGGGGGTGCGTAAAAGCATTTCCCAGCGACAAAAAAAAAATGAAATAACTCTTCCGAATCAGTGGTAGCTTCTAAAATAAATTGACAATTCAAAAGAGCTTGTAAAAGTCTACTTGAATAAAATATAATTTGAATATGTAAAAGGGTCACATGGGAAAAGATTATTAAAATGAGAACAGTCCAAAAACTATAATATGTATACAGAATTAATTTTTTATCGTTGAGTGTTATAATGTCACTATCTGTACCCCGTGTAATTTCAGTGAGTTTGTAAAATTTTTAGGACTATTAGTTTTTTTGAGCGGAACCCTAATTAATTTTCAAAAACTGAAGTTCCTTATGTTACTTGGTTAACGTTTTATTACTTAAAGCCATAGATATGTCCTAAGGATTTAAACATTTGTATATAAAAAAAATACTATAAGGCACGGCACGCGGAAGGGCAGCCGCAGCGGGCTTTGCTGGTGCGCCCAAATTATCACCAAACCTGTCGTATGTAAAAATCACATAGTACATTACACCAGAGGGCACGAGGATGGTAAAAATTTGGTCACAAGTCTTAAGATTGGCTTACCATATGTCTTTAAAACTTTAAACAAAAAGTACAATGACACTCTTCGGTACTCATATATTTGACAATTGATATACATTCGACCGTCTTTACTACTCTTTGATACCATCTTATAGTAAAATGTATAAATGAGTGTGTAAATCGTTTGGCATTCGTGTGCGAGTGGTTTTAATAATTTAATATTCGCACACTTACCTACATATATACTTTAATTTTGTCTTCTCAACCGCTTGCCCTCCAGCCATGCTAGAGAGCTTGACGTCAATAAGGCTTGCCAGCTAGAGGTTATCACCGACCTGCGACACCAACAGATGCCACAGGGCATGCCATTTGGCTCACTCCACCACAGTGTGATGCATATTACCCACGCGCGTCACACACTCGTGACAAACCGGCAACGTTATATACCACTTACAAGCGATTATAATGAAGGTGAGGATGAAGTCCGGCAGCAGCGCCCACAGGCCCGCCGGTCCCGCCAGGAAGTGGTTGTGCGCGCACAGCGCCGCCGCGCTCGCCGTGAGCACGTACACGCACGTGCTCACGGCGGCGCCGGGCGCGCGCCCTCCCGCCAGCGGCTCCAGCCACGCGTACTGGGCGCGCAGCCTGCCCACCGTGAGCGCCTCGAACATCTGCGACGTCCGAAGTAGTTGTAAATAAATTAAAACGGCAAGACAGGTAACTTAATGCCTGTGTAACAGCCGACCGATACACAAGTATTTTTTAGTATATACGTATATACACCTAGATTCGAGGCAGAAATCCCACTCATCAAAACCCACAGCCCCGGAATAGAAGACAGGGTGTGACCAACTGCTCGAACGAGCCAGTCGAATTATAGTTTATTTTTTTTTTATAAAAGGCCTTACGCTGTACTCGGATATTTTACTATTTTATAACTTTTAATTTAATATTTTCATACTGATTTTTTTTAAGACTTTGAAATAGAATGAGAGAAGAAAAACCTTCCTTTTTTCTATTTTAAATATATTAGGCTAATTTAGTAAAAACAATCTCGGCACAGGGGAGAGGAACCTTTGTAAACTTAGGTTTTAAGTCGTAAATGTTATCATAATAATGATATTATACATATGACGTTCATAAGTGCTTATAAAACAGTCTATATGAATAAACGATTTTGACTTTGACAATTACCTCCGATGAAGAAGATCCACCATCAGTGGCCGGGGTGCCAGTCGCAGAGCTGTCTTCTCTGTCCAAAGGTGAATCCAACTGAGGCGGGCCGAAACCTTTGTCTTCAGGTGGTGCAGGTCGATATCGCAGAATAATTACCGCAGCACTAACAATCGTATAAGCCAACAACGTTCCGATCGACATAAATTCTACCAGCTTTTCCAAGTCAAACAACAGAGCTATCAAAGCTGATGAAAAACCGGATATAATGAGGTTGGATATTGGTATATGGGACTTGTTGTTCACATCGCTAAGAAAACCAAAAAGTAGCCCATCTGCGGACATGGCGTACAGACAACGAGGTAAAGAGAAGAGAGATCCGAGCAAAGTGGTAGTCATTCCACATACAGCACCGACTGCCACAGCATATTTGGCCCAGTCCGCGTGCACCGCCCCTAAAGCGTTTGGCAACGCAGCTTCAGGAGTTATACTTTGATAGGGCACCATCAAAGTCAAAGCTATTGCCACCAAAATGTACCCAAACGCTACCATCGCCATCGACAGCATCGTTGCGATGGGAATTGAGCGCGATGGGTCTTTCGCTTCTTCGCTGGACGCTGAAATACTATCAAAACCAACAAAAGCATAGAAACAAGTCGCCGCACCAGCTAATACTCCGCTGAAACCGAACGGCATAAAACCACCGTTCTTTTCGGACCAGTTGCTAATATCTGCGTAGTAAAAGCCCAAAAATATTACCAGAGAAATGACAATAAGATTTAATATCGTGAGGCCGTTGTTGATGTAAGCGGAAGTTTTGACGCCCACGGCCAAGATTAGGGATGCCACAATGCAAATGAGGAATGCCAAGACGTCGGGATATTTGCTGAGAAGGGTCTCGTGCAATTCACCCGTTACAGATATAGTGGCGTTGCTGATTGCGCCATGTAACATCGCATCGAGATATCCCGACCAAGCTCTTGCCACTGACGCTGCACCTAAAATCATAATGGCATGTTAGTCTTGGAACAAAAGCAGTCAGAAAACTGTCCGACGTACCAACGATATAAGAAAGAATAGTGTTTCTTCATATTGAGGTTGGAAACTTATTGTTTATCGTTATTGTATACTCCACAGGCTGCAGGCCCGTGCCATGTTATTCTTTTATCTTCTTTATTTTATATTATTGTCATCTTCGATTTCATTATTATTGGTTGGAAACTTTTCAAACGGCCTATGTATTTCAGACTAGCTTTATACATTAAGGTTGGCTTACCTATCATATATTCGAGTACAATATTCCAGCCAATTATGAACGCCCAAAATTCTCCGATACTGACGTAGGTGTAGACATAAGCGCTACCGGCTCTTGGTATTCTTGTACCGAACTCAGCATAGCACAGCGCAGCAAGTGTAGAAGTAATACCGGCTAGTAAGAAGCTCAGCGCAGTTGCTGGTCCTGCCATACAGTGCGCTACGGTACCTGTTAGGACATAGATGCCCGCTCCAACCATATGACCTACGCCTGAAATTTTATTTACTATTAGACCAAAAGCAAAACAAGATCTATTTGACAAAAAGTGGAAATCCATAACCACGGACAGAGGCTGATGGAAAGAGGTTAGGGGGCCTTTACACTGCAGCGGGACATAATTTATACTACTATATAAAGCTGAAGAGATTGTTTGTTTGTTTGCTTGAATGCGCTAATATTAGGAACTACTAGTCCTATTGGAAAAATTATTTTAGTATTAGATAGCCCATTTATCGAGGAAGGCTATACGCTATGTATCATCACGCTAAAATTGAATCTATTTTGTTTACCTCATTTTACACACACGAAGACGCGAGCACAGCTAGTAATAAATAATCAAAAAGAGTAAAAGACCTTGCATTTATTTACGATTACAAAAAACTAGCTACCTCCGTATAAGTTACTTATACGTTACAAGAGGACACTCATGTTACTTATATGTGGAGGTAACTCAATAAACAAACGACATTTTAAAAAAAAACTGTTGATTTCCTATTTCCATTTTCATTTTTATACATAAAGCTACACTCAGGAAAATACAAAAGTGACCGCGTTAAAAGGGATCATATAATGCAAATTTAAATTTACATATCTAAGTCCTGAGTTTATCCAAAGCGAGAAAAGTTTCGGGCCTCAGCTCGTTAAAGAAGGACAAAAATAAAAACTTACCAAGTAAGGTTATATCCAAAGTTGTTAGACAGCGGTTTAGTGGGGTATCCAAGGTAAATACATTATAGAGTTATTACTAAAGATTAATATAACACATCAGGTCAACATACATAGAACCCTGCTCGTCTGCCCCCTTGTAACATAAAAAAAAAAAAATCAAGTTACAAATCAAGAAATTACAAATCTCCGTTCAATAACCCACTGTTTCAAGTAATATTGCCTTAAGTATTCAGCCTTTGACCAAACAGTCTAGCAAGAACTTCTTTCGATGTTCATGAAGCCAATCAGCTATAGTCTTATAAACAAAAGACATTGATAGATTGCTTAAAACTTATATTTAAGAATCCAGTGACTTTTTCTTTGATATTAACTTAAAATAAATAAATGTCTACGGTGTAACAGATGGTAACAGCTCACCGAGATCATAAAACTAACAGTAATGTTTTACCTATTAATGCACCAACGGTCTTTAGCAACAATATCTATTAATCAGTGTGAGAAGAATCTTGTCGGCTAACCCGCAAATGTTGTTTTTTTTTCATATTAGGAATACTTTTTAGGTATTTCTAATATTACCTTTGCCTCTCGTACTAAGCTTAAATTAAAAGCAGGTGTTAGAAGTGGGTGCGATAATACCCCAGCGGCGTCTGGATTTGAACCGGGGACCTAGTGGATTTCAGTCTTTCCCTGCTACCGCAAATGAGCAGGCGGCTCATGACCTATGTGACTACCGACACCTATGGACATTTGCACCGCCAGAAAGCTCGCAGATGCATTGCCGGCCTTTAAAAAGGGTTTTTGGGGACAAATCTAACTTTTTCGCCAATCTAACACATCTTTTTTCACTACTTCTTGGTTTTAGTTTTAATTGTTTTTACCGGTACCCGCAGAGGTTATAGGATTGGCCAATTGTTTCACCCCCATGGCAAACACTACACCGTTGAGCGACGAGACTTTGATATTCGACCTATGACTGTATTATGACATCAATTGCAATTGTATGTATCACACGAACACACCCGGCCACGCGTTGCTGTTGACTGAGTGGTTTGAGAAGGGTTTTTTTAAAGGTCCTTCGAGGAGCATTTGCGCCGATCGCCCGGTTAAGTAACTCTTTCCGCCGCCGGGTCCGGATCAAGTCTAAAACTGGTTTTCAAATACCCGACCTCCACCGTGTATGGAAGGCAGGTAAAGCAATGGGTCGCGATTAATGTAAAGTGATATTAGTCGTGAGATTTTAGAGATTGTGGGGGTTCCGAGGAAGACGTCAGATGGCAATCGAACAATTTAGCTCCCCGCTGCTCACGCAACTCTCTAATGGGGTAAGGCACCATGGGCATTTCCACCACCTATCTATTGAGATTATGATATGCAATACCTTTGCTAATGAAGAATACATTAAAATTTTTATTCCTTTGTAGGAATGCACTATATCGATCATAAGAGAGTAAGCTGACAGGCATTTGGCCAAAAAATTTCCCCAAAAATTGAATACCTGTGCCCAGTGGCAGATTTTAGAGGCGGCAAATTTCGATCACGATTTTTTTTTTTGTCTCAAAAAGAAATACATAATATACACGTTAAAAGAAGTCTTCAATATTTAAAAAAAATTACGATATCGCGTTATCGCTCGCTTCTACCGGCGCATTGGCGTCTTACCAAGCGTCGCACTACTTCAGACTATCAGAGTCATCCAGGAATTTGTAGTTTTAAAAGTTTTTTATAGTGATCACTACCACTCACCTTCACTGTCAGTGTTCCCACCCCTGCCTAGCCAAATCCGGTATGACCCTACTAGTGCGGCTTTAGATATCCTTTCTAATAGTGAACTTATGATAGTTCTTGACAAGCCAAGATCTTTTAGTAGGTTGTACAGAGATTTTGCTGGTATACCCCTTGCTCCTACCTCTACCGCGTATAAGTTGGTTTTATATGCTGTTAATAAACACGTACATTATGAAACTTAATTGAAACATTTATAATTGCAGGACTATTATGAAATTACTTTGTTACAGTTCCATTGTTAAGCCACAAAGTCAAACTCTAGTCTTACTCGCTTACTGGAGGCCTTCACACTAGAAAAAACCAGTTTCGTGGAGGCATCGAGAAACTAGGTACCGACAAATCTCGAACCAAAGTGGTTTACGAAGGATATGCAAAGATAGAGACCTACCCCTGGCTTGGGGTTTTATGCTATACAAGTAGTAAGTTCTTTAACTATATATTAATACGTGATGCGAAAACTACCGGTACCATTTTTCCAAAATCGCGCTCACGGAGAAGTTTGAAATTTGACACTATAATTAAATACTATCCTAATAGTGTGCGAATACTAATATTTTTATAAAATATGCATTATCAATACATTAAATTTATTATAATAAATGGTCACGCACACCAATGCCAAACGATTTACACACCCATGTGTACATTCTATATATAAGATTCTCGTATCACAATGTTAGTTACCGTACTCCTCCGAAACGGCTTGGCCGATTTTTGTGATATTTTATATGCACATTCAGTCCCCCTTAGATTTCCAGACTAGTACATGTAGACTTGAAGTTTTCCATGTTGATGGTACAAGCTAAAATCTCACTAGGAAAATGGTTTTGTGCGAAGTCGGATACTAACTTTTGAAGTTATTTAACAACTACCTGTAACGCGTATTCAGATACGGAACACTTCTATATAAGCAGGTCTTGGCATGCTTCTAGCCACTCCATTTTTTTTAATTTGTCATATTAGTCCAAGATCTTTGGGAAAACGTTACCTCGTCTAAACACACAATTATCTTATCCGCTAACATAAGCATTATTGGTGTAACGATCGCATTCATTCTGCTGGAAATGGAGGTGAACTCGCCGTGGCTATAAGCGTAAAGCAAGACCGTCTCGAAGGCAATTTACGAGCTCCTGAGTAACGCTGCATCAATCTTGGACTCTCTCAAAAAGGGGGGAAAAGCACCGATTTTGAAACATTTTTCATTGGTGCTCCGCTCCTATTAGTCTTAACGTGATATTATATAGCTTATAGCCTTTCTCGATAAACGGTCTAAAGCTGAAAGAATTTTACAAATCTGACCACTTCCGGAGATTAGCGCGTTCAAGCAAACAAACTGTTCAGCTTTATTTATTAGTATATATCTAATATATAAAATTCTCGTGTCACGGGATGCGTTGCCAACGGCTGTCCTCCGACGGCTCGACCGAATTTCATGATTCTTGATCATTTTTCGTGCATATTGGCTAGGATTGAGAATCATTCATCATCTATTTTTCATACTGCTAAGTGATACGGAGTCGCGGGACTCAGCTAGTATTTATATATATATATATATTCTTTCATTTCTGGCAGTGAACACTCACCTTCACTGCCAGTGTTCCCTCCCCTGCCTAGTCAAATCTGGTATGATAGTGCTTGTCAAGCCTAGGTCTTTTAGTAAGTTGTATAGGGAATTTGCTGGTGAACCCCTTGCTCCTACCTCTACCGCGTATAGGCTGGTTTTATAACCGTTTTTAGTAAGCTCATTGGTAAGGTCAAAGAACTTTCGTTTTTATCAGATGGTCTTTAAGGATGTTGGTCTCTCATGGAACTGTAAGCTCTACAAGTACTACTCGCTTTAATGTCTTTGAGTAAAGGAATATGTCCGGCTTGGATGACGAGACAACAACATCCTCTGGGATTTGTAATGTTTTTTTATACGTATCCATCAAAAGAGCCCAATCGGGAGCAGTATCTAAGATGGAAACCGGCTTGACTAAATATGCCTACCTAAAATAATAGTTGTCCCTAATTAATTATGTAGATATGAATGTATGTTTGTCTGTAATGCTTCCGATGATGATGGGCTACTGAAATGAATGTAGCCTAAATCCAATCAGAACAAAAGAAGCCATTATGAAAAATTTCTGCGCAATACACGAGTATACTTACTTCCACTTGCGTCATTTGTTAAAGGTACCAATATTATTTAGTAATCCATGTCTCGACCTTAATCTCAAATTCAGTGAAATTTTAATTTACAAAAATGTGAATAACCTAAAGTTATTAGGTTATTCGCATTTTAGGATAACCTAATAATTTTAGGTGCACCTGATATTCGTACATCCTCAAGCAGTTGTGCTATGAGCGGGGTTTGTTTATTTCCCCCCTAATAATATAATTAAATCATTAATATTTATAACCCCAATTTGTTTAAAACTGTATACATATGTACTATATGACTGTCAATTGAATACTAATAACTGGCCTATAAACCAGTGCTAGAATGGATCACCTATCTATCACCCGGTCGTAGAAAGAGCAACTTAACCTAGCGATCGACTCAAAATTCCGACCACTGATTAGACCACAGCCTCCTCAAGTATTAATAAATTGTAGAAGTAAAATAAATATGGAGACTTAAGGATCCAAAGGAATCTCCATTCACCCAGACGATCAAATTACAGGGATGCCTCACAAGTCGCACGCAACAATTTATAACTGGTTCTTGAAGATCTGCCCCTGTCCTTCGGACGGACCATTTTTTAGCACTCACTCGTTGAAGGACAAATTGCCATTTCAATTCTTAAAGGATAAAATCACTAATTGGACATTTATTTTCTACTAGTTGTTCCCCATGACTTCGTCCGTGTAAAATTAGGTAAAAAAGTTTAGCGAGATATTATATATAGTCTGTAGCTTTTCTCGATGAATGGGCTATCTAACACTGAAAGAATTGTTCAAATCGGACCAGTGGTTCATGAGATCAGCGCGTTCAAACAAACTCTTGAGGTTTATATATTAATATAAGATGTATACTATCTACACTAATATAAAAAGCTGAAGAGTTTGTTTGTTCGCTTAAATGCGCTAATCTCAGGAACTACTGGAGCAATTTGAAAAATTCTATCACTGTTAGAGAGGCCATTCATCGAGGAAGGCTATTGACTATATATCATCACGCTAAAATGGAATCTAACTTTTTTTTCCTAATTTTAAACGAAGGCATGGGCACAGCTAGTAACCTTATAGAAAGATAGATTTTGATTGCTTGCAATTGTATTCAATTTGCTTTTAAAGTACTGCACTGACATCAAAAGTTCTTTCAGCATTAGAATCTTTTATGAATATAGGCCATGGAATATTATCAAAGTCTTTAAGGATCTGTATGAAAACTCCAATAATATAAATACCAGTACGAAGCCTGGATGGAGGGGAGCGGAGGCTGTTGTCTAACAAAATGTTACAGTTCCACCACCAAAAACCATGTCAGATAACAAAATTTGGTCACAAAGTTTTCAAGGTCGATTTTCTGACCTGAAACCCAATCTTCTCTGTGGAATCAGTTCAAATAGCTTCCAGTGTTATCTGAACCGATATGACTAAAGGACCTTCGAGATAAGAGCAAACACATGCCTCAAAGGCCGGCAACGCATCTGCGAGACCTCTGGTATTGCATTTGTCCAAAGGCTTTGGCAGTCATTCAAGTGAACCATCTGCCCGTTTGTTCCTTATTATATAAAAAACCTTGAAGAAATGAGCATACTCAAAGGCCAGCAACGCATTTGTTTGTTATGTAAAAAAAAAACATTATCAGCGTCCTTGCAATGTCGTCGCGGTCCGCGATACGGAACACCGGAACCCGTGTATGGAAATTTACGATAGTGCCGATGAATCATACTGTTTTTAATTAACATTAATTGCGTACAAAACAAAAGACTTGGTAACTCTTTATTTATAACAATACTAGCTTTTACTCGCGATTTCTAACAAGTTTTATTCAATAACTTTCTTATAAGTTGATGATTTCAATTTTCTGTGCGGTACTCTTATCTATTCATTGAATAAGAAATATTTTTAAATAAGAAGAAGAAAGAAAACTCTGTCTCCCTCTCACCCTTAATATAACAAGGTTTTGGCCTTTGATCACTTTTAGAATTCCACATCTCGTAAGGCTGTTAAGAAAATTCTTCTTTTTAAATAAGAAGAAGAAGGAAATCTCTGTCTCCCTCTCACCTTTAATATGAGAGGTTTTTGTCCTTTGATCACGTATAGAATTCCACATCTCGTAAGGCTGTTAAGAAAATTCTTCTATCTAAATTAGAAGAAGAAAGAAAATTCTTTATCAATCTCACCTAAACGATAAGAAGTATCTGCCAAGTCGTGGGGTTTACTTGAAGGATTTCTTTTTTCTCTTAAAGCTGTGAAGAAGAAGAATAAGGAAAAGAAGTTTAGTCTTCTCAGTCGATCAGACTTTTTCGCCTAATAGTGGGATATTAATAACCATTCAATTAATTACATTGCTTTTCACAAAACAAAGAGTCTTTATATTGAATAGGTATTATGACGTCACATGTCACCTTCAACGAAATAGGTAATGGTAGAAGTTACGACTACCGCACCTAATTATTCTGTAATGCGATCAATGGAATGTGAACTTTGTCCTTTGGTAAATAGTGTTCAACTCCCATTGTATTTAGGTTTAGGTGTTTTGCTGAGAGTACTCGCTTGTTTGACATCGTTTTTAGAGCTCGAAGGTTGGTCTGTTTTAGTCGGGCTTAACGTTGCGAAAGTCTCTTTGACAAGAGTTCCGAGTTTGATTTCGTGCTGGTTAAATAAAGAAGGAAATAAGAAGAAGAAAAGGAAAAAGAAGACTTCTTTTTTCTAAACAACTGTTTGCTATCTTTATAAATGATTATAATCAAGTGTAGTAACACAAGTTTGTTATTTTAAAGTGTTTTATATTCCGCATTAGAGGAGCTCGTTACTTAATCAATGGCCGGCATATGATCGTTATGTTAAGACGTTCTAACCGCGGCCGAGTGATAGATGACAGATTCATTATATTACTAGTTTTCAAAAAACTTTTGACCCCTCCGTATTTCGGGAGGCACGTAAAACAGTGGTTCCCGGTTAGTGTCACTGAATGATATTCGTCATGAGATTGAAGAGATTGTGGGGGTTCGGGGGAATGACGTCAGAGGGCACTCTTTCATCTTCCCCACAGCCTCATCCTATGCAATTTATGCGGACCCTGGTACTAGATTAAGATAACGCTAGGAAAGAGCACTTTTATATTCCACATTAATTAAAATCGTCGTTTAAACAGCATTATATTTATCTCGCCGACACCGAGCAACAATGGGCGACGACGCTATGCGGGTTTCATAGAATTTACTTCTCCATTCATGCATATTGTGGCTTAATGCAATAAATTCCTCAGTCGCATTAAAAGCAACGTCGTGTCGACTCGACAACGTCCCTAAGGGTAGGCGCACACGGGCCACACGCCACAGCCACAAAATGCCGCCACTGGCATGTTTCCTTACGTTTTAGCGTGCAGTGTGTGGCGGCCACCGGCATCACGCGTATGCGGCGAGTCCGTATAAAATGTATGAAAATTACAGGAAATATACCAGTGGCGGCGTTATGTGGCTGTGGCGTGTGGCCCGTGTTCAGCTACCCTAATGTGATAATGATAAATAATGTGATAATGATAAATAATGGCTGCGTTATGAATAACCTTCCTCTCCATCATCCCTGCGTATCAGGACGGCGGCACGCGTGTGCTTATCGCGACAACAGATATTTACGTACGACGTATAAAGAAATAATTTACGTGACGGATCTCGTTTGTGTGGGGTAAGTTATGAGGAGTAGCGTTTTATGATATCCCCTTAGGGACCCATAAATTAAGTCACATCAAGTTTATGGTTTATAAGACCCCCACGTACCACAACGACTCCAAAATTACCGCCTTCGTTAGAAGCTGATATCAAACAATTTGAAGAAGACACTAAACTACACACAGGTTAAGTTGAAAGTGGTTTTTTAACACTTTTGATTCTTCGGAAAGATAATTATTTTATTTAGTTTAAGAGAAACTGATTAAAAACATTTTCTTGGATGTATGGATGACTGTGTGTGTGGATTTGGCACGATCATGTTCGAACTAGTCAACGTATCACGTCAATTTTTTTTTATTAGCTTCAGAATTACGGCTCGCAGATTCTTATTGAAAATGGGTGTGTAATTCAGTATCGCATATTTTATTTTTTTATTCTTTATTTAAAATTAATTTTTAAAACAAGTAATATGCACACAACTTCATATCCAAAAACCTCATAAGTTTGTGGGGATATGAATATTCTTAATAATGAAAAACTAAATTTCATAGATGACGTTATGAAGCGTGTAGTTTCAAAATCACAAGCAGTACATTTTGACCTTGATGTCCACAAAGTAGTACAAAACTTTGTACAGTTACACAAAGTCCCCGACCATGCTACATGATTATTGAAATGATCATTCTAAACAAGCTATATATGGCTCCGCATAACACAATTGAGTGGATAGTTAACAAACTCCAATATGTCTACCATGGACAAAAAAAAACTTTTTAATACAAACGGGTGTAGACAATAGAAAACTAAAACATTTGAAATTTTACAATTTTAATATGTCCAGTTATTTGCTGAGAAAACGGTAAAAACTTCGTTTCCTTTCAAAAATCATTGAATAACTCTGTCTACCTTCATTTCACCTATAATGCCAGAGCCAGATATAGCGCAAAGTATTTGTACATTTTTGTCCTTGAAGACTACAAAGTATTACAAAACTTTATGAAAGTAAGGTATATCTACACTTATGTAGCAAGGTTTCGTATCTAATACGCGATAAAAGTATTTGTTAAATAGCTTCAAAAGGTGTTTTCTGATTTTGGTCAACATAATTTTCCTAATGACTTTTTAGAATGTCCTATCAACACGGTATATTTTAAGTCTCTACATGGTAGAGGGGGGGGGGGACCTTACGGCCGGACAGACAGACAGAGCGAAACTATAAGCGTTCCTTATAGGACTAAAGAATCCTAAAAAAAAGCAGATTCTTAGAGTAGGGACGGATAGGAGAGACAAGAAAAATCTACTTTTTTATATGATAGGGTTTTGATGATAGACGATGGAATTAACGAATTTGCAATGAACGATGATCAGAAAAAAATTATTAACAAAAGGTAAAAGGTGTCAGCAAGGAGCTTTTTATATTAGTTTAAAATGTTTTTGTCAAGTTGATATAAAGTCATTAATTGCTTATTCTTCAGTATGTCATATAAGAACGTTCCTAAGGTAAACAACTTACTGCCTGTGTTATAGGTAACAGCGCCTTGTTATAGACAAATATATTTCTTTGTATAAATAAAGATTAAAACACCAAGACTCGAAGCGGGAATCGAACTTACAACCCCCGGAGTGAAAGGCAGAGTCACTGCCAACTGCGTCAACGGGTCTGTCTTCTTTGCACATCTTTTTCACACGTCATCTTGTTAAGAAATGTGAATTTGCGTCATCAAATGAGATGACGCCCCCAGGAATTGTCGCACCCACTTCTAGCACAAGTTTTTAAGCTTAGTTGGAGGGCCACCGGCAATGCAAGGCATACCTAAAAAGTATCCACAGATGCACTGCAGGCCTTTAAGAATAGGCTATATCGTCTTTCCCTGAAGGTCCCGAAGTCGTCCAGCTTACTTAAACTAAAGAATAACTATTCTTTAGCTTAGGGCAGTAGGTACATCACTATAATCACTTTTTTATTTTTGTTAATAAATTTAAGCACCACAGGCATGAGGCCCGTGCCTATTTATACTAATAAAAATACTATACTTATCTTTTAATTTTTTATCTTTACTCTCTTATCGTTTCATTAACTCTCTTTATAGTTCCACTTTTTTTTACATTTATAGGGGGACAAAGATGAGAGGATGACCAAAAATTTACTAAGAATATGAGCTATGTTGGGACTCTGGTATAATCAATTTACACCAGGTAAGATATACCAGAGATAGAGCAGATAATTTCATCTCAAAAAATCTTCATAGGAAATATGACACCGTTTACTATGGAGGTGAATAGCCGATAGATAAGTGGGCATAGATAAATAAATGTCTATAAACAATGAACCCATGTAACATTTTAGCGACAGTGGAGAGGAAAAATATTGTATTCTAATGCTCTAACTGTTTATCAAATTATCATTACGAACCGATTTGTCATCGGGCACTTTTTCCATTGTCACGAAACGAATATGACACTTTATTCAATACAAGCTTTTACTCACGACTTCATCTGCTTTAGTTTCGTGACATGGTACGAATTCGAGGATTCTTTTTGTGAGGAATCCTGATTAAAGTTAAAATTCAATTAGCCTACTTATTTCTTATAAAATCAGCTACATGCCAGTGAAGGTCTCGTCTAAACTGATCTATCTATTTCAATGTTAAGATTTAATCGTATCTACACTAACGGACCCGCCAGATGTTGGCTTATATTATATAACTTTTTATTTGAAAGAAAATGTAACTGTAATAATATAACGAATAACGACAAAGTCTTAAAAAATATAAGAGTTACAATATTTATAGTATGGATACGGACTACTAGCGGACCCAAAACCAAACGAAGGACTGACTCTAACACACAACAGATTTGAGATTGGTTGTCTTTTTTAACTATTGCTTTTTAAAGAGTAGGTAATATTAATACTGCTGGATTTAAAGTACATGCCAATCATTCTCGTAACCCCTTAGTTAAGCTTGTTTTCGAAATCTGATGCTAGGAGTATCGAAGACCACACAATCCGACTTTTGATCCAACCATCAAGCGAGAGCCTCTTAAGATGACGGTCGAGGCTTTTAGAACTCTAATTACACAATTATTACTACTAATATTATCAATATCATAATATAATATTTCAAATTCAGAGCAAAAGTTAAGAGCTTATAATTTTCGAGACTTAACGTGCCCCCGAAAAAGAAGTGACAAAAAAAAGTAATAAGTATTTCTCTTCTTTATTGTGATATTATTAAAGCTTGAGGATTGACTAAATTCTGTCCCCATTCCAACTATTACAATAGATTAAATCCAAACTAAATCATTTTTGTTTAATAAAATTACTATCGTGTCTCCTCCATCTTAAGTGACACTTGCAAAATGAGTAGCGCAAAATTTTTCACAGCAAAAAAAAAAAAAATCAACAAATTCATTTATTACCAATAGCATGTGTTACATGCAATTGAATAAAATAAAAAGTTAAAAGCAATTGATTTGTCCGCGATGGACTCCTAAACTACTGAACCGATTTTAATCAAATATGCACACCGTGTGCAGTTTGATCCAATTTGAAAGATAGGATTGCTTATATCGCAAATAAAAATGAGTCGCTGAAATGTATGCACGTACATAACTTCCGAACTGCACCATATTGGATAATTTCTTTATTGTTAGGACAAGATTTGTATAATAAAAAATGAATGGCAAAGAGAAAGCAAAAAGGAAACGGAACGGAAACGTAACGGGAACGGGAATAATGTTATAGGATAACAGGACATAGTAAATAGTAAGAAGCCCAACGTTCGGGCAGGACAACGTCTATCGGGTCTGCTAGTATAAATAATCATCAAAGGTCTAATGTAGCATTTACTTCTTCTAATTCGGTAACTATTATTAACTCCGATGCTAGTGATGGTGTTGTTGTCGCGTTTCGTTCGGTTTGTGAGACTTCCCGGTGCCCTAAACTCGTCATTAAGGGCTGGTAGCGCATCTGCTGGCCTTCTGGTCGTGCAGATGTCTATGGGCGCCGGTGGACACTTCGGTGCCTGCTGCCTGCTCGTCTGCCCCCTTGTAACATAAAAAAAAACAATTAAATCAACCACTTGTAGGTGCGTTTTTAATTATGTATGTAGCTTTCAACTCCTGGTGCTTGGACGTTGAATTACGTTTTACATTGTATTCTGAAGACGTTACTTCCATTATAGTATTACAATTACAAGTATTACAAATCTGTGTATTAATACTAATGACGTTACGACTTATGAAATGATTGTTTTTCTAGAAGACAGGTATACCATTATAGATAAAGTAGTGGCATTAGAATTAAATATTTTTCTCAGATCATCTTATATTGAATAACGATCTGTAGTCCCTTGTTCCCCATCTAACGCAAACAATCCTTTTATAATACATACAGCCAATTTCCTTTTACATTTTTATACAATCCTGGAAAACTATTAAATTTTTTATCCGCACAATTTTAATAGTCCTAAAATGGCAGCTCGGTAAATATTTTTCCAACCATATTTCTCTTCTCTTTTACACTTTATATATCTTTATAAAGGTTTAAACAAAACTCCTACAGAGAATCAGTGGCACAATTTGAAAAGATAAAATGAAGCTCACGAAGTAAACATCAGTATGTGTAAAATGTTGATACATTACTCAGATTATCTGTTTAAACTGCACGTTCATACAATATCATGTAATCTCGTCTTAAAATTGCAATTATTGTAGTGTAAGTAGATGGTTTTTAGGGTTCCTTAGTACTACAAGGAACCCTAATAGTTTCGCTATGTCCGTCCGTCTATCTGCCCACTAGGTCCCCTAACAAACTATTAGACGTAGACTTGAAATTTTCCATATTGATAGAACATGCTAAAAACTCAATGTCCCACTGCTAGGCAAAGGCCTCCCCACTCTTACCACTCTCCTCTATTCAAGACTAAACCAACCTAAAACTCAATAGGTCAATTATTTTGAACAAAATCGGACAATAGCTTTTGAAGTTATTTAACAAATACGTTTATCGCGTATCAGATACGGAACCCTTCTATATAAGCGGTCTTGACACGCTCTTCGCCATTTTTGATTCTGTATTTCGTATTACCTTTGTTCATTTCTGTAATCCACATTATCTATGTTAGCTCGCAGATGGCCGTAGGTGCGATAAGCGTTGACTAGCTGTTGCGCCCGGCAGTTCTCGTATCTTCTCGCCACTAATTCTTCCGGTACATCTAAAGAAATTATTAAAACTAATAAAAGACTACTAAAATTGTCGAAGTAATTGGTAACAAGTAAAAAATTTTGACTAAAATTCCATTTATTTTAGTTTTGTAATCTTAGGGTATATTCCGATATACACTCCGAGCACTGTGATAAAATCGTTCCGTTATACACTACTGCCAGTATTTAAAAATTTAATAGTATTATATTATTAAAAAATCATGGTTTTGTAAAAGGGAAAAATTGAATGGTGATGTCAGTATACTGAACCGCGTTCCGTTTTAAACTGTAACCATTATAGCAAACCAAAAAGGAACACATTTACAGTATACGAAATTGACGACACAGCTTACAGTGCTCGCAGTGTATATCGGAACATACGCTTAATCTTTTAGTAAAACTGGCCAATTGTACGTAAAACGATTTATTTGTATCCCGCCATATGTTTTATCTTCGTTTAGAAATCTCAAAATCGTAATTTATATATAAATTTTACAAAATTATTTTAATATTTTAATTGATGATGTATTCAATTGTAATCTGAAATAAATCCAACAAATGTCTCAGTAAAATTAAGTCTTAAATCCAAAAAAATTAAAAAGCAATACTGCATAACTCTCTGACGAGTTTCAAATATTGGAATATTGTTTCCGAACTTTAAAATTTGAATTTCGAATCATCGTCAGTGTAATTTTAAATTCTCGTCGTTCTTAATTCAAAATTCTTTTCGTTGTAAGATTCTATGATTATGCATTTTTTATACATTCATTATACATAGTAACCTTGACAATGGGATGGTCCTTATTAGAACGGCCTTGTAAACATTGTAACACGTGTCACTCTAGTATTAGGATATAACGTTTATCAATTCGATATTACTATAAGCTTCTTTAAGAATATGTGCATAATCCAATCGAAATATTTATGAAGTACTAGCGCACCCGGTAGCTTTTTTCTGTCAGAATTATTAGCGCCACCTACCGGGTTCAATTGCAAATGTAAACCATTCAGAAATCCTCTCAGACGTACACAAAAAACGCCGGTCTAGATGTTTAAGAGTTTAACGTATGTCAATTACGTATGGAAGAGTTACATGTATAAAGATGTACATATAATTTATGCCAGACTCAATTAGTTAATATTGCTTAATTAGTGTAAATATTAATAAATCACGTTTACCATTGTCAACATACCAAAGTCGTTAGCCTCTCGTGGTCGATGTCCGAACACACCCGCTCCCGAATGATATTTCACCCGATTGTAACCTTTCCATCTCATCACCTGTCTCACTTGCACATTACTAACCCCGATCATGTTTCTCATTCACTCAACAAATAACATAATTTAAAGTCAACTATGGGACTCAAGGTTTTCTATATTTAAAAAAATTCTGCGCGGGAGTGGCCAGCAACGCGCATCGGCGCGTACTGTCGTTTCGCGTACTAATAAGAGAGATAGCATTTAAATGATAATACGTCGTTAAGTAAAAGGAACAGTTGCAAATTTAAAGAAATAAACATATTATTATGATAAGCGATACAGTTTTGATAGTACATATTTGCGTAAGAGATGGAAAACGAAAGTCAAGGTTAACAGTTTTGTTACTAATTAGTACATTTCTGTCCTTGTCTCTCGTATGTCATGCTTATTAATAATTGTATCAATCTATATTATGTTATCTCTTTTTAATGTTGTAATTATTAAGTAGGACGGCGAACGATGACGAAATATTTTGATGTATTCAAAATATATACATAGTGAAATATTTACTGTTTTTACTAGATTCCTTCCGTGCATGATGTTTATAATAGTTGACAAATATAAATAAATATATTAGAATATATAACGTAGTACGTTTCGTAACAACGTTCTAATATGCAATAATTGTTTATCGAAATATGTATTTGATAAGATAATAACTATATGATTTTAGATAAATGTATCAAGCGGTATTGTCTTATTTTAACAATGATAAAGTATCAAAGGTGTACATAGTAACAAAACTGAAAGTAAATATATCGTAAACAATTGATAAAGGTTATGTTCCGATATACACTGCGATCACTGCTCAGTGCTAGCGGTGGTGATAAATTCGTTCAGGTATACACTGCCAGTATACTGCCACAGTACCCTAAGGAAATATGCGACGCCATTTTTGTACTGTGACCACTGGCGCTCTCCAACTACATTGCTCTCAGACAATCGTGGGTTTGTAAAATTGAAAAAGTGAAAATGAAAGAATTCAATGGGGATGTTAGTATACTGGACCGCGTTCCGTTTTAAACTGTAACCAGTATAGCAAACTAAAAGGGTACACTTCCGCTTCTAACCTATCCGTAACAGAGTTACGTTTTGCGCGGAATGTCAAACTTCCCCGACGGAATATCAATTATTAGACTACAAACAGCATCTTCGAGAAGAAAAAAATACATGTTTGAGAAAAATAACCAAACTGCATAACTACAATTTTTTCAAGAATATTGCCTTTTAGGTATATCTAATTTTACCATCCAAATAAGCTTAAAAGCTTATGCTAGGAGTGGGTGCGACAGTACCTCAGTGGCGTCCAAGTTTCAGCAGGCTACCTTACGAATTTCCGTCTATCCCTTCTACGGCGAGACGAATTTCTTAGCATTCCATGGATTCACCGTGCGGGTGCCGGGTCCATCACGTTGCAGAGGAAGGAACCATAGCAGTGCCCGGGAATAATACGATTAAAGAAAGTCTTAATTATCTGTTGAAAAGATCATCTAACTTTTATTCTCAATGGAGTACGCAAAGATATTTCCGCTCTATATACCATATGAAGAGTAACATTTGTTATAACAGTATTTTTGGAGAATAGTAAGCGCTCTCTTATAAAGATTCTATAGACAAACAAGGAAGTAGAGGAGATATTAAACATGCATATATGTATATCTCCCAATCGTAGTGGCTATTGAACGATACTCTCTATATAATAATGAGGTCATTTACCTCAAGTGAATCATACTTATTTCAATACAATAGCATATTAATATCAATGCGTTTTATAAAGCGGTGCTATTTTAGCATAGTTTGATGGAACTAATCAGACTTTCTTCATAAATACTAGACGTAGTTTATAAATATTTGTCTAATCACACATTGCATAAAATGACTTACGAATGCTATGGATATTTTAGATGGACATGCATTTTCAGATGGCAGCCGAGTTTCACCACCGGACATCACATTGAAACTCTAAATACCCCACTACCCCACTGTCCAAAAGGCCATATCCTTGCATTTTTTATTTAGCATTAGATCTTGTCTTCGGTGAACAAAATAAGGCACCTTTGTTCAGGGTTTTAGAAACTTTTTAAATTGACCTGTTTGGTCCCATTGCTGGCCAAAGGTTCCTCAAGTTTGCTCCATTTATCTCCCAAGTATTTAGGTTATTAAAAAAAGAACTATTCTGTTATGTTAGTAAGTATATATGCAGGTGCCTGCGCGTACCGCGGGGCTTGTAAAAACGTCAAATAATAAATCAGTGCAAGTATAGCATCGGCCCAGAATTTCCAAACTATTAGACGTAGACACTTGAAATTTTCCATGTTGATAGAACATGCTAAAAACTCATTAGGACAATAATTCTGAACGAAATCGGACTACTTTTGAAGTTATTACGATTTTTAATTAGGTCAATAATTTTAAGTCCATATTATGTTGTGCATTACAGTTCTTAAGCTCCTTTTTTTTATTAGTCGCCCGTCAGGTTGGCTGACTTTATGCTTGTCTTAAGTAATCTTTGAAACAGCTTACTCAAACTTAATGGGAAATTTCAATAAGATAGTAGATGTGGTAGGACTGCGCTCTTTCCAATTACTTAATAATTTAATAAAAGTATTTAGGTAATAAAATTTAAATTGTAGGTATACCGATAAACACAAACTATCTGAAATATTAAATAGTATAATTTTGGTCACGTTAATTCGCCTTCGGTCTCCTTATTTCGGCCGAAAATAGCATCGACCTTTAAATAACACGTAACACGGGGTCTCACCTTACCCAAATCATATATAAATTCATCCAAAGGTAAGCTTTGTAACAAAGGATCTTTATGATTAATTGACATAACAAATTTGATATTATAAACGATTCGCCGAAAAATATACCGAAATTTAACCCGTCAATCAAAATGGGGACAACTTACCTTTTCTCAACCGGCTTCAAGAAAGGAGGTTTTCAATTCGGCTTTTTGCTTGTGTTATAGGTAACAGACGCCTGTTATAGACAAATATATAAATACATACATATATATAATACACCAAGTCTCGAGGCGGAAATCGAACCCACGACCTTTGGAGCGGAAGGCCGGTTCACTGGCCACTGTATATATGCAACATTCCAGAGAGATCTTACAGACTGAAACGTCATGTACCCAAAGTAAATTGTAATTTTTTATAGTGTCAGTGATTATTCATAAAAATGTTATACAATATATATTTACTGTTAAACGTTACGTTTAATAGTAATGCGTTAAATACGGGTGAGTTATAATTTCACAGCAATAAAAATAATACATTGCGATAGCTCCCACGAAAATTTTCGTAACTCCGACTTCACAGAAAAGCGTTACAAATATGCTAATTAGAATAAAATCATCATTACTTAATATACGTTTGTAAACAAATATCAATAATAAGGATTATATTACAATTTAGTTTTTTGTAAGGATCTACTGTAAATCTGGGAATTTGGGGGATGGGGGGAATTTGGGGTACGTATTTACGTGAGAGTTATCGTTGTCGCGTTTCGTTCGGTTTGTGAGTCTTCCCGGTGGCCTAAACTCGTCATTAAGGGCCGGCAGAGCATCTACAGACCTTCTGGTCGTGCATGGGCGACGATAGGCACTTCGGTACCTACTGCCTGCTCGTCTGCCCCCTTGTAACATAAAACAAAAAAAAAATGAAAAAAAAAAACTTTAGCAAGGAGCTACATCTCGAAATGTAAGTATAGGAAAAATTTCGAATACCGTAATTTTGTAGTTACATCGCAATAAATAACCTATTAAACAATTATGGGACCGTACGGAACCCTGAGAGCGTGAGTGTGACTCACTTACCCGGCTTATTATTTATCAAAAGTAAGTAATAATAATTAAATAACGTCAAGTTCACAAACCAATAATAATAGAAATGAAAAGCCAAGGTTTTTTTTTGTAATATATAACACGAAATATCCAAAACCCCGGGACTATAAGGATGAAATTTGGCAAGTAGGTAGTTTTTAGCTAGTAAACAACGAGCCAGATTAAGGGCTAACTAAGGGCCTTTACAAGTTTAATACACACGAAGTTGCGGGACACAGCTAGTGTTACATATCCCTACATAATAAGTGCGTAACTTTATCAGTATATTAGTATATTTTCCAGCCTGTTTTATAAGATGACTTCTTAGTCATATTGAGCCTTAAGGAAGTAGTAAGATAATTGTGAAAGACATAATAAAAATTCTATCATTTATGAATCGTTCATAAAATTAAATTTATTAAAAATATTAAATTTATTATTTATTAACCGTCAGTAGGTACAAAAAACATCATAAAATACAATTAAGAAAAATGAATTTCTGAATTATTTTTTATTTCGATAAGTTGTGTCTCCTGTTCGAATTTTAAAAACACGACAATAATGAAATTTCATACACCATTGCACGCGCGTTTTAAGTTCGAAATTTGAAAAAGGCGACAATTATGAAATTTCATATAATTTTGAAGGCGCGTTTTTTTTTTCTTTAATTTGAGTATCCGTAAATGGCAAACATCGCTTATTCTTTTTTCGAATGTAATGTCACTATTTCCGTGCATGTTTGAGAAAAATTATTTGTGGTTGCAGTTACTACTTCGATGGGAAGAGCAAAACATGCAAAAAGTTTAGATATGGTGGTTGTAGGGGTAACGAAAATCGGTTCGTGTCTCTGAATGAATGTAAGAAAGTGTGCAACCCCAAATAAGATAATCCTCTAAAATAAAATATACAGTTCATAAATACTCTATTCTTGCATATTCTATTATTATAAAGCAGGATCGGCCTTTCTAATAATATGCTTAATGTGTTGCATTATTTACTACTGCTCTTATATACAATACTCTTTATGTATCTCCTATACAGAAACACAACAATTTAAGGTGTTTAGCATACCTGCTGCAAATTAATATTGTACACAGTGGAATATTGTAATGTTGAATGTAAAAAGTAAATTGAATTTGAAAAATTTACACAACTAGTTAAATAATCTTTATTGTTCATTAGTAATTACTCGCGAAATATTCGCATAAAATTTACTGATTTGTTCCCTATTTGTGAGTTTTAACTTTGTGCGCAGAACTCTATTTCTTCTGCCAAAAATCCGACATACTAATGATGTCCCGTCTAAATACTCATTAATCGTAATTAATCCGTTAAACGTTAGTGCTGCATAATATTTTATTTTAACCCTGCGAAATAGTAGTATCCAGTTTACTATTAACTAGGTGTTTTTTGCGACTTTGCCCGCATAAAATGGCGAGAGCCCTTAGACCTTCTGTAGCTGGGCCCTTTCGATAAATCCTTTCGTAGCGGATGTCTACTAATTATAAATTACTGTAATACCCCCTATAACACGGTAATCTTATAACGCATTAATATTATTCGATAATATAGTAAGTCTCGAAGTCGTTTGACCTTGTAGCCGCTGCTATATAACGAGATGGCAATGATGTCAAGTGGAAAAGGTTACACCGAAACAAACTAGATGGCGCTGTACGGATGACGACGACCGCAGTACAAACACTGAATATCTTCATATAAGCCAACTCACGCTATGCAACTCAAACAATGTGCCATCTTTTGTGCCTAACACCTGCACGCAAAAGGACTTCATGGCTGCCACTGATAAGGCAATTGATGTGGCTAAGTTCTGGGCCAACACAATTTAGTTCTTGCCAACGAAACGCTAAGAAGAAGAAGGTTCCAATATGCACAATAATAAAAGACTAATACCATCAAAGAGTTTATACCGTTATGCGGAAAACACACATAGCTTCATCCATGACAAACAGGGTTATCAAAGTTTGTGTATTAATATTAGTGAAACAGAACAGGTTTCCCAGATTACCATAATTTGCTTCGATGCATTTGAATAATGAGGACGTGTTTCGCCCCCGTCGTCCCTGCTCCAATACATATGTATAACTATAATGAACATCTGTCAACGAATCTGCGCTCACTCGTATGTGAAAAGTACCCATTACCATTCGAACTATAAGCGGATGAAAGGGCTACCCTAATTTGATCACAAATAATTGACGATCCTTTTTGTTGATATAAATGAGAATGCTTGTAGAGGAATGTATCCTTTTAACAAACATTCAAAAATCAATATTACGTTAAATCTTGTCTTCCTAGCGTTATCCCGGTCTAGTAGGGTCAGCTTACATTGCAGAGGATTTGGCCTTGGGACGAGTGCCATGTAACGTCCTCTTCGGAACCCCTACGATCTCTACAACCTTACGACTGATATCACAAAGTGACATTAATCGGGTCCCACTGTTTTGCGTGCCTTCCGAAACACGGAGGACGTCGGATGTCAAATATAAACCAGTTTTAGAATGGCTCACGCATCTATCACCTGGTCACAGCCACAGCAACTTAACCTAGTGATTGACTCAAATGCCAACCACTGATTAGGCCACGACCTCCTCCTCAATAAGACGTTAAATAATTATAGAATTATGTAATTACGTTATAGAATTATGTTCCTCGATTCAAATTATTTATATCAAATAAATTGTTATTTATTGTGACTTTTTAAGGAACCTAGACCAAAAAATAGTTTTTACCAATATTGTTTGTTTGTTTGGAACGGTTAATTTCGAAAACAGCTAGATCGATTTCGTCAATACTTTAAAATAAAACGAAAACCCTTGGTTGCATTTATTTCATTTCATTTATTCATCTATTTATATTTAAAAGGGTACTTAATGACGATGTTAAACGTTTCATGCGGAACTAGTGATGGGTATTAGGTAGTTAAATATAATTGTAGATAAATAAATAGATCTATCTCTACAAAAGCTCGTTCATGTAAGCATTATAATAAATTCCGAGCAAAGTACTGACCACAATAACATTTGAGGGGGGTTATTGTGATGTAGTGGTCTCATATTCTGCAGTGATTTATGAGAACAAACGGCCAAGTTGGTCACGGTCGCTCACAACCCTCTCGACCTTGTTTACTTTTAAAAGTAAACGTGTTTGTATTGAATTAAAATTTATTATTATTTATAAAGTTATTCAGCGTGTCTGCCTCAATAGCTCAACGGTTTCTACCGTTGAGCTATTCATTGCTTATCAGTTGAATATTTCTATCGTCTTTGCTATTCCGTAACAAGTCCTTTTTTAAGCTTAACATCTTTCTTAAAGCAAGCGTATAAATAACCTTATACATTTGGCATACATCAAAGTATTCCAAACATTAAAAAAGAAATATGACAGTCGAGCAGTAATTAGAAAATATATTTTTTTATCTAAGTACGCAGTAGTGTATTAAACATTACATAACCCATCAGAAAGGACGCCTTTTATGCTTAGAACCAAAACAATGCAGTAATGTTGTATGAAATTTACCACAGGGGTTTAATGTCTCCCATTATGTTTCATATAAAATGTAAGCATTGGATCAAAAAATAAAAATGTACTGAATAAATTAAAAAAAAAAGCAAATGGCGCGCATTATATATCGTTGCAACACCTTGATGCTACATATTTACTAAGAAGAGTTTTAAAAATGGTAATAGACGGCGATGTAGTTGAAAGAAAAGTAGACTACGAACTTTTCTTAAGAGAGTATTTAATGCACTTGTATTAATTTAGTGCCTTCGCGTTTGCTCATGTACCAACATAAAGCTCGAGCGGAAAGTGTATGATACACTTTCCGCTCGAGTCGACTCACTTTGCGGTCGGTGCAGTAATCTACTATTGTAATGATTCCATATTACTTAATATTAAAAAAAAAACTTAGCTCCGTTTGTGATAAATCTTCTAAAATTGGGGTTTGTTTTTCAAAAAAGTTCAACACAAACAAAACAGAAATTGTTTTAGATAACATGAAAATTATGTAAACTGCATCGCAAAGTTTCGTATTAAACTCGAAAAATTTTTCGGACGCAAAAATATATGCGATATTTTTGCACAAATGAATTTGGCAATGCGCAAACTTGTTGAGGCGAAACAAAAATTAGTATCGAAATTTGAAACTGGGGCTTCCTAACGCTCTGTTCGGTTGGCAACTCCCGCGAATGTATAATTCCGACTAAAATCTGATTAGAATTCTATGTAAACAAGAGCCCGGATGTATACATTATACATTTCCGTAACAAACGTGAAATCCGTAATACGCTTTGTAACTTCAACAATAAAATCGAAACTATGCAGCAAAATGCAAAATTATTGTATTGAAAAGGAATTAATTAAAACTTCGTACTTTTTTTTTAAAGTTGCTAGCAATAGACTATAATTTTGGTCGTCCAATACAGTTTATTGATCATAAAACCATATAAACTATATTTCGTCTGGACAATAGACAATTTTGTTACCATAGACAAAAATGGTGAATGACAAGATTAAAAAGAAGCAAAATATATTTATCTAATGCTGTAACCAGACATAGCTGCATTTGAATGCTCATTTCAATGATCATGTAGTGGACTTTGTGTAACTTCACAAAGTTTTGTAGCACTTTGTGGACTTTGAGGTCGAAAATGTTCAAAAACTTTGAGTTATGTCTGGCTCCGGTATTACAAGGAGGGTTAGGCGTCTAAGTGTCTATGTCAGTACCAAATTTAACTTGCCGAGAGAAGAAAAATAAACAAAGTAAAGGTAATTTTTCAATTTTCCAGTAATAACTGAATAAATATGCAACTTTTCCTATGCTATAACCTATAGGTATTCATTTAAAATATCCCTTACCTTATTTAATTTAGCAAAATTAGAAAAACCACTAAACATATTAAAAAATCATAAGTTTTGTATTATTTCCATTTAACTTTCATATAGATATATAGATTAAAAAGTAAATAAATTAATCAGATACAGTGCTACATTTTGCAGTCATTAGAAAATTATAGAAGCTGTTTGGTGTTCTAAAATTGCGTCAGATCTAGCAATGAAAGCGCTAAATGGGTGGCAGTGATTGAGAATGACTAATGTCTAGTATCGCGATCTGGATAATCTGAGTAGCGTTAATTCATTTAGGACCCCTAGGCATCCCCTTGTCTCGCATTGCTGTGGGGTGCTCAATGTATTTCGTATATACATATCCCTATAAATAGATTGTTTATTAACTTCTTTATAGTTACAATAACTTTTCTGCTAAAATGAGTTTTGATAGGTATCTCTCGGGTCGCTAACATTTAGACTGGTGTTTGGGTTAATACCTCGATAAAATCGACTCATATTCTACTTTATTGAATGCAAGTCTCTTTTTTGTGTATGTAACACAATACATCTGATGTCTGTGAACATATTGTTTTTTTTTTAATGATGGAACGAGCAGGCATCTTATTATGTCAGAAAGTTCGCTGTTGCGTTGCTAGGTTCTGAGAAATGTTTTAAGATCTGGAGATATATTGAGGAGGTCGTAGCTTAATTTGTGGCCGGCATTTGATTTCAATCGCTAGGTTAAGTTCTTACTGCAGTCACTGTGATTAATGTCACTGATTGATATTAGTCGTGAAATTGTAGAGCTTGTGAGGGTTCCGGAGATAATTTCAGACGGCAGTTGGTCATCTTAACTCGCCCAACAGCCACTCTGCAATTTAAGCACACCATTGTAATAGGCCGGGTAACGATTGCTCCACCGTCACTTCCGAATCTCGATGAAGGCGTGCGTTACTTTCCTTAAATCCATGAAAAGCCGGCAAAGATGATATAGCACTTTTCTTTTGATAGGGATCACGACGCCATGATGGAACTCATACGCGAGGCAGAAATACTCTCTGTCGCCAGAGCACAAAAGGGACTGACTGTAAATAAAAAGCACATCGCTTTAGTTAAAGAAAGTTCGAATATGAAATCAAGAATCAAGCCGGTCTCCATCTTAGATACAGCTTATACGCGGTAGAGGTAGGAGCAAGGGGTATACCAGCAAAATGCCTGTACAACCTACAAAAAACCTTGGCTTGTCAAGAACTATCATAAATTCATTACTAGAAAGGACATCTAAAGCCGCACTAGTAGGATCATACAAGATTTGGCTAGGCATACTTTACAGGGACTTATTACTTACAAGTTGCAATCGAATAGGTTAAGCCAATACAAACTTATGTAAACAATTATAATACGAGCCATAAGGAGAAAAGCAGCTCAGAAATTCAAGCCAACCAAACCAGAGAATAAATGTTGCCAATTTTGAAAAGATTTTTTTCTTAGTTTAATGTCGGGAATGGGAAGAGGACATCGTGGTCTAATCAGTGGTCGGCATTTGAGTTGATCGCTAGGTTGAGTAGCTCTTGCTGCGACCAGGTGATAGATGGGTGACCCATCCCAACACTGGTTTATATTCGATATCCGAGCTCCTCCGTGTTTCGGAAGGTATGTAAAACAGTGGGACCCGATTAATGTTACTTTGTGATATTAATCGTAATTAGAGGTAGCGCCACGCTTGTAGCCGAATTATATAAATAATTAATTACCTCATCAATAAATTGAAATATAAAGAAATAAGGGAAGGTTAGAGATGTCGGTAACGGTGACGTCGAAGTCAAGTCAAAGAATTTGACTTCGAATTCTAACAGGCGCCTATTAACTATAACACAAACATTACCGAAGGTAGCAACATGCATGAAATACTAATAAAAAATATTTAATTTATATTTAGAATCGATATATACACCGATATCCGATATTTTATTAGAAATCATAGCTGGCAATTATGCAAGTTAATGTCACTGAGTTTGTTATTATGTTGATGTTTTGCCCACAGAGTCATTCGTTATATTATAATATATAAAGAAAACTTCTTTAGGCGCGTTAGTCAGTTATGGGGTAGGACACTGTTACCGTACCAACATCTTAGGCTGCGTTCTTTCGAAAACTGATGTTGCCTATGTTATTTCTTGTAACATCAGCTATCTGCCAGTAAAAGTCGCGTTCAAATCGTTATAGACGTTTCGGTTAGCCGGAACAAACTGATAGACAAAAGTGTTTTTAATTTGCGTTTCCGTTATAGGTATCTCTAATATTTCCAACTCGTCGACCCTGCATACGTTGTTTCTACCCAAACGTAAAAATTGTTAAACAGATAACCTACATACCGACTGAGCGACATCTTCCGGGCCGATTTGTGAATCTAAATCATCCAGGGCGCCACCGAAACGCATACAAAAAAGTTCACTTGGACCCATATATTTTGCTAATATGTATAGATTCAAAGCAAAATTAAAAAGAGGGAAAGTACGAAACATTTTTGGTGCAAAGAACTTGCTTCTTCTGCAGATAGGGTGTATTCCTAGTTAATTGGTGACAAAACAGATGACACAGCGACAAGATCACGCCAAGTACACATGTTCTATTGCGCACAGCATAACTATCGTTAAACTCACTCCTAACATAAGCCTTTAAAAAAATGTTAACCAGAGAATGAGGGTGTATTTCTAGTTAATTGGTGACAAAAGAGATGACACAGCGACAAGGTTACGCCAAGTACAAATGTTCTATTGTGTACAGCTTAGCTATCGTTATGCTCACTTCTAGCACAAACCTTTAAAAAAATTTTAACGAGAGAATGTATTCCTAGTTAATTGGTGACAAAAGAGATGACACAGCGACAAGATCACGCCAAGTACACATGTTCTGTTGTGTACAGCTTAGCTATTGTTATGCTCACTCCTAACACAAGCCTTTATAAAATTACTTCACCGCGTAACCAACCATGAAAACTGTAACGGCCATTTTGGATTTCATCGAAAACAAAATTCTCGTATTATCGATATTATATTTCGTATTTCTATGCCGTCGCAGCGCATTCTTTGGCCCTTGAGCACGCGATTACGTTGGAAAGTAGAAAAATTTCTAGGTTATATTAGTCTAAGCATGAAATAGTATACACAAGTATACTGTATTTTTAATAATGGAATCAGGGGTCCAGTATCTGGCCCCTATGTTAGATTACTAATCAGGAACTTTACTTCAAAGGACTTTACAAAAAAATCCTCCTTTACAAAAAGTTAGTTTATGTTAATATTTTTAACATTTTTGCGTCTACATTTTGTGATATCGTTTTTTTAATTAAGTACGAAGGATGTTATTGAATGAAATTAACTTAATCACCGATTGCAATATCACTAATGAAGCGGTCTATACTAACGGTAAACATTCAAAGCCATTACTGTAACTGGACTCCAAACGACATCGTGACGCATCTTTTCAAGGGTTCCGTAGTCATATAAGAAACCCTTATAGTTTCGCTTTGTTTGTCCGTCCGTCTGTTTGCCCGTAAAGTTGTAGGACAACTTCAACCTCTAGAATTTCCAATGTTATTATACTTTCAGACTATCAAAAGTGTAGAAACAGGAGTTTCATCTTAAGCGATGTGTATTTACGTATAAACAATAAGTGTCATATCAAAGAAATAGAGTGATTTTTAGTTCACGAAATGAATCTATTTTGATTTAGTGGCTGACGTCTGAAGTCATCACCGAAACCCCCACAATCTCTACAATCACACGACTAATTTTGGCTTATTTGTAATGTTCTTTTTGGCATTAATCTTTTCCTTACAATATGACAATGGCTTTCGTAAATTAATAAATGGACAATTGGAAAAAGTGTTGCAAGTACATGTAAACTTAATATGCTCTGTAATGGGTAAATTTTTCAAATTTATTTTAACCAAAGCACAATTCTGTATGATGTTGAAAAAAAAAAAGGAAATAATAACTTTTACATATATGACATAGTCTATACTGCTTAAAGCAACCCTATATTAGAAGAAGCATTTCTACTAAAATTGGTTTGTTGAATTCAATTTTCAGCATTTTGTACGTATGATTGGTTAGCGAATTACGGATTATACCATCACTCTCGTCAAAGGAGTCCCTTACGCCGTACCAGTAGACCGTCCAGTACCCTACCCAGTTGAGAAACACAATCATTCCCATTCATTCGACGTCATTTCCAAGTGTATCCGGTTCTTCATTATTAATTTATACAATAATATATTTATCTATGTCCAATAATATCTAACAATATTTTTTATAAAATATGCAATATTAATACATGAAGTGATTAAAATAAAACCTCACGCACACCAGTGCGATTTACACACACTTGTATACATTTTACTATAAGATTGTTTCAAAGGATATCTCTATATATATATATTTTATGTTACTATGGGGCAGACAAGCAGGCAGCAGGCACCGAAGTGCCCACCGGCGCCCATGGACATCTGCACGACCAGAAGGCCAGCAGATGCGCTGCAGCCCTTAATGACGAGTTTAGGCCACCGGGAAGTCTCACAAACCGAACGAAACGCGACAAGAACACCATCACTAGAAGTGCTTTGTACAGTCTGCGAGAAGAATATTGAACAGTTGGTGTTTTATTGATCCCCATCAATATAACCGGAAAAGACTCAAACGTGTCGTTACAGAACCCTAAAAAAAGTGTGAATTCCGAACCGATACAACTTGGTGACATTTAAGAAAAGAACGTACTATTTCCTCAAAGGCTGGCAACGCATATGCGAGCCTTCTGGTCTGAGCGGTTGTCCAAGGCATCAGTAGTTATTTACCGTACATCTACAGCTTATACTAAAAATATACCTATATTTAAGTCAACTAGTAAGCGTCCCTGACCTTTTTTCCGATATAATTTTTGCACGCCCCTTCATCATAAATTAACTTGTACGTCAACTTAATTAGCAGGCTGTCGCCAACACTTAATGATTTCAGCTCCATCTTGTGCTAAAATAATGGCTGTGATAATATTTTATATAACAAGGAGCAAACCACAAACCAGCTATAGATAAATGCTTCCCTTGACCTTTAAGAGACAATGAGTTCTTTTCCTTTAGGTTCCTAAGTCGTATAGATTCAGAAACACTCTTGTAAGTAGCATTATCCCGGTCTTGTACCTGGATACGTTTAAATTGCAGAGTATATGGCTGTGACGCGAGTTAAGATGACAAACAGTCGTCTGACGTCATCCTCGGAACCTCCACAACCTCTAGAACCTCACGACTGCTATCACTCAGTGACATTAATCGGGACTCACTGTTTTCCGTACCCGTTCCGAAACACGTTTCACGACATTTGAAAAACCAACGTTAGAATAGTTCACCAAAAATCAAATCAATCTATCAAAATGCCTGCTTCTGATTAAGCTAGGAATAGATTCATTAAATTGCAGAGGATTTGGCTGTGGGGCAAGTTAATATGACCAAATGCCGTCTGACGTCATCCCCGGAATCCAGACGACTTTAATCGGGATCCAGTGTTGCCTTACGACACACGGTGTTAGAATAGTTCACCTATCACCTGGTTGCGGTAAGAACTGCTTAACCTAGTGAAAGGCCGGCTTCTGATTAAGCTAGGAATAGGTTCAGAAACACTGCACCAGGTAATTTCCCCAATTCGCATCATTTGCAAACCAATTGCAAACTCCGTTCTAGAAAGAATCACTGAACAGACTTACGAATGGTAAACTCCGTTCCTAGAGAGAATCGCTAAGCAAACTTGTTTCTAAATGCATTTTGAAGTAATACGTATAATATCAATGCAATTTGCATTACGTAGCGAAACAAAATCGTCTAATGGATCGGCAAACTTCAGCGCGCTTGAATTAAGTGCCTCTAAAGCGGCGGAACTTTCTAGGTAGATTCTTTTTTAACCGCCTCCAAAACAAGGTTCTCAATTCGACTGTAATTCTTTGTATGTATATTACGCGATTACTCCGCCAATTATGAACCGATTTGGTGATTCTTTTTTGTTTGGTAGACCATACTTCAGAAGTTTAGCGGGAAACGGCGGAAACCTATTTTCCGAACTGAGATCAACACATCAGTTGGAGTCTACTATATCTTTGAGAGTATTAATTACTTTTTGCTTTTCAGTTTCCTGGCGTTTTTTTTTTTTTTTTGAAGGCGGTTTTCTTTTTATTTTAATAAAATTTATCTTTGTTATATATTATTTTAATGAATCTATGTAGTTATGGATCCGTAGTACTACTAGGAACCCTTATAATTTCGGTCTGTCCGTCCGTCCGTCTGCCTGCCCAGAAGCCCCCTCCCCCTTAGCTTTTCTATTAGACGTAGAGATTTGAAATTTTCCATATTGATAGAACATGCTAAAAACTTATTAGGAAAATTATTCTGAACGAAATGGGTCAACAACTTTGGAAGTTATTGAACAAATATATTTATAGCGTATCAGATACGGAATCCTCCTATATAAGCGTGTCTTGACACGCTTTTGGCCATTTTTATTTTTAAGGTAGTTAAACAAACAGAAAAGAGCCAAATTTTTATACTGGGTCCTTCTATACGAGGCACGAGGAATCCTGGTCAAATTAAAACAAAAAGACGCTTTATTCAAATAGACTCTTGCAAACTGCATATTCGGAATTAATATTTTTTTAATCTACGGTTCGGAAAAGTTGTCGCATGGACTAGAACCAGCACGAAACTTTAAAATTTACAATTGTTAACAAGAAAGTACTTCTACACGTATTTATAACAATTATAAAGTTGAAGCGAATTAAATCCATGCAAATTTAATTGTACTAGAGATCGCCGGCTGGTCGAAATTGGCAAAAACCTTTTTGCGTTTAACATGCTTATAGATTAAGAGACCCTGAACAACCAGCTTACGGTATTTTTTAAAGCTGAAAGTTTACCAGCGCATACCCTTAATACAGGTAAGAACAATGGCCCATTATGATGTTTGAATGATCGTGGCTTTGGTAGGTATACGGCACTAAAGGAGTGAAAAATGTAAATTCACACTTTTCATACCCCTAGCGGCATCGACAGACCACCAGCACGATTGCGCGATGACATCGTCGACGACAGCGTCCAAGAGAACACTTGACATACAGCAGAAGTAAATGGCGTGCTCATGAAGAGGCCCTAGTCCAGCAGTGGACTGAATCGGGCTGAGGATGGAGATACCTCTAGCGGCGCATACCTGCCAAAGCCACGATCACTCAAACTTCATAATGAATGGCTCATTATCGGTTCTTACCAGTACCGAGAGGATGCTAGAAAAATGTAAATTTCCATTTCTCACACCTTTAATGCCGTATACCTGCCAAAGCCACGATCACTCAAACTTCATAATGATCCATTGTTCTTACCAGTACCGAGAGGATGCTAGAAAAATGTAAATTTCCATTTCTCACACCTTTAGTGCCGTATACCTGCCAAAGCCACGATCACTCAAACTTCATAATGATCCATTGTTCTTACCAGTACCGAGAGCATGATGAAAAATGTAAATTTCCATTTCTCACACATTTAGTGCCGTATATCTGCCAAAGTCACGATCACTCAAACTTCATAATGGGCCGTTGTTCTTGCTTGTATAGAGTACTTGCGCCGACAATCAATTCAGCTTTTACAAAAAACCATAAGTCTGGCTTTACAGGAGCTCTTACTCTATTAGTATAACATATATGTATATTGTTCTCCTTGACAATTAATATAAGCTATGGTTCTCATGATTACGCTTTGACATCATCATATTATACATGTGTGTATAAAATTGTGTAAATCGTGTGGCATTAGTGTGGGTGTGGTTTATTGTAACAATTTAGAAGAATTTAGTATAGGAATATTACATATTATAAAAATATATTAACATTTGCACACCCTACTCTATATAAACTGTAATTTTGCCAAATTTCACACTCCTTGCTCGCAATTTTCACAAAAATTATACACTAGTAACGTTCAAAAATACTTTTAACACAGCTGTATTGAATAAAGAAATCTGATAGTGTCTTCAACTTCATAAACGCTTTAAATACAGCTAAAAAAGTAGATTTATCTAATTTTCAGTAACTCCCATTGCAGAGAATAATATTGTACATGATGGTTGTAGCGGCTGCTACATAACAAGATGGCAATGATGTCAAGTGGAAAAGGTTACACCAAAGCAAACTAGATGGCGAAGTTTTTTAACAAATACGTTTATAGCGTATCAAATACGGAACCGTTGTCGCGTGTCTTGGCACGCTTTTGGCCATTGAAATATGTCATGTATTGCTTAATTAATTTACTATATTCGATTTCATCATTTTGAAGTACAAAATAGAAACCAACTGTCAAAATTTCCTTTTGGCGGAATGTTTGTTTCTAATCTTATAATACCTGGAAGAGCTTCTGGTCCTTGGAGTACTATATGAAGAGGCAACTTTCCGTCTTTTATTTTTACTTTTTATGTTACAAGGAGCAAACGCGCAGGCAGCAGCCAGCTTAGTACCTACTGACGCCCATGGATATCTGCACGACCAGGAGGCAAGCGAGTTTAGGCCACCGGGAAGTCTCACAAGCCGAACGAAACACGATAACAATACCATCACGAGGCGTGAGATGCGCACTATATATATGTAGGCTAGGTGTTCGTGGCGTAATACTGAAGTTTGCGCCTAAAAAACAGCGCTGCTGTGCTCAAATGAATTCTGCATTCATGCCAAGGCAAAGTCATTTTTGGCCGAATGATCCTTTCAATAAATTGTATTGTTAAAACGTTAAGTTTTCAGTTTTTGTTTTGTTTTAGACTTAGGGTCTGTTTTTGCCGAATAAATACTTTTTGTTTTTTTTTTTTGATAGATATTTTAAAAAAAATGTACTCGCATCTTTTATCGTTTTCCGGATGAATCTATCGCATATGTGCGTATATTTACCTTTTGCCATCAATAAAAAAAAATCTAGATTTCCAAATGACTATATAACGATGAACTGAATTCGCTAATACCTTAGTCACAGTAACAAGTGGAATATAACCACAGAGCGGCCATCTACCACCGTGATACTCATCTCATTGCGGAAATGGCTGCCCCAAAGACGAATCGGAATTTGTATAAGGGACTTGAAGAACGATAGAAATGTAGAGTGAAATCTCAATAAATTTAAACACAGTACTATGAAATGGCACGGGCATTAGCCTGTGGTGCAAATTGATGTTTAAATAAAAAAAAAAAGGCTGACAATCTATCTCCGTATTTTCTAACGGGTTTTCTGCTAGTTGTTCTCGTGGCACGACTTGAATCAGTGGTAGGAATAAATTGTTCGACGAATCAAAATTTGTATAAGCCTGTTTGATTATAACATCTTTTGAGCTTGAGTTTGAGTCCCCTAGCCAAAACTGGTATGATCCTACTAGTGCGACTTTAGATGTCTTTTCTTACTCTAACAGTATTTGAATTTTTATGGAATGATGATTACAAATAAAATATCCAACTCAGTTTATTATTGCACCTCAGATCAAGGTACAGCGGACTTTCGTAAACTAAGCTTATAGACCGAATATCTACACAAACTGAAAAATTCAATACGTATTTTGCAATTTCATTATAGAGACGTAATAATAGAAGTAACATATAACATATACATATATTTTCTCGTACAAATTATTACACACAGAGGACAAAAGGAAGCCGAAGATTTAGACGGACATTAAGAGTAGACAATTAAAGATTTCAAACTTATTTTTTTTTATTACATACCATTATGCAATTCATTTATGCTATTGACGCAGACATTCCTGACACAATCTTTACTCCTATTAGGATTTTTGTATTTATCATTACCTGGAAGTCAGAAGCAGCAAGAAGTAGAGATACCTGGAAATCTCTAGAGGAGGCCTTCACCTTCGAATAGCGAGGGGTTCTTAATGAAAAAATTAGATAAATATTAAGAAAATAAATAAGTACTATAAAAATTGTATAAACAAGTTAGATATTTGTTAAATTTGTCTTGTTATTAGTAAGAAATAAAAGGCTTTTTTATTTTATTTATTTACTAGCTGTTACCCGCGATTTCGTCCGCGTAAAATTAACCCCACGAGAGCTCTCCAGACCTCCTTAATATGGCAACGGATCCGTTCATAGCTGATTTTCACTCATTGCATACCTCCTTGCCAAATCTCGTCTTTGTACGCACCCAACTAAGTCGACGAGTCGACTCTACTTAGGATGAAAATGTTTTCATACAAGGAAGTATGTTTCAAGCGCTAGCCGTTCAACTTAGATTACTTTAAATTATCACTTCTGTCGGGCGTCCTTGACGTAAACGTTGGTTTTTTTAAATAATATAACATGTATATAAAAAAATAACCAGTATCTGTCTACTGTCTTTAGAGATGATTTTTTTCTTGAAGATCTATGTATAGCCGTTAATGATGAACCTATTTGAACATTACCTTGACACACCGAAGTTGGTTGGTTGACTGATCGAAAAGGGTATAAGTCACTAGTCTTGATCGTTACCGCTTAAGTTTAATGTTACTTTACTGAAATGTTATTACTCCACCCTTTTAGCCGCTGATCAACTGATTCAAGAAGCAGTAATTCTTTTTGCTGGTCGAATTAATGCAATAATTACCTCGTAAATCAGCGACGTTTGTATATACTCTACAATACACTAACGAGTGAGTATACTCTAAGAGTCGCTCTTGAAAAGCTCGCTCAAACGACCTTGACTTAAAATATTAGAGGAGGAACATTTCTCTGTTATTTGATGTTATAAAATTGTATTTTTGTTATAAATTTTGTTTATAGGAGACGATAGCAGTAATGAAGCCAGTTTTAGTACTATATCGCGTGGATACTTTGCACTATCACTAAAAGATAAAAAAGAAATTAGTTGTGTCCACCCAACAAAACGAACGGGGAAAGACCAGAAAAAAAGTGAAATAAAGAGGGTTTAAGACAATTCAAATGCTTTTTTTTGTAATATAAGGGGCAAACGAGCAGCCAGCTCATCATCCAAGTGACACCCATGGACATCCGCATCGCCAAAAGGCACGCAAATGCGTTGCCTAAAGAGAGGCCTGATAGTTTACATTTAGCAAGAAAAGTTTTAAAAAGAAGGAAATAAACAGGCTTTATGGAAATCTTCTATGGCCTATATTGACCAAGGATAATATAGGATTCCAAAAGTGACGGAATTTTTCAAATCAGTCCAGTAGTTTCAGAGCTTATTCAATGCAAACAAACAGTCCAATCTTTCTACTTTATAATATTCGTATAGATCATTGTAGGCGGTATTCACCCTTAAATTTCCACGTCTCTTTCTAGTATAGATTAGAGATGGTTTATACCCTTAAATTTCCACGTCTCTTTCTAGTATAGAGTAGAGGTGGTTTGCACCCTTAAATTCCCATGTCTCTTTCTAGTATAGATTAGAGGTGGTTTGTACCCTTAAATTCCCATGTCTCTTTCGAGACGGTCTTTGTCGCCACATGTGGCCGATGAGTGATGGATAAATGGCGAGTACCGACGCTCCTGGACTGACCAGAAGACTCATTTTAAGAAAGCAATTTTCTTTTAAAATAATTTATTTGTATGATACGACATAACAGGAGGTCGTGACCTAATCAGTGGTCAGAATTTGAATCGATCGCTAGGTTAAGTTGCTGTTGCTGCGATCGGGTGATAGATGGGACGACCCATTCTAGCGCTGATTTATATTTGATATCCTTCCTCCTCCGTGTTTCGGAAGGCACGTAAAACAGTGGGAATCGATTAATGTCACTTTGTGTCATTCATACAGTCGCAAGGTTCTAGAAATCGTGGAGGTTCCGAGGTTGACGTCAGATGGCAATCGGTTATCTTAACTCGCCCCACAGCCACATCCTTTACAATGTAAGCGGACCAAATTGGTACTTGTAACAAATATACTTAAAATCTTGTTTAGAATAAAGACTTGTTTAGAAGAAGTTTAATAAAGAAGTGCCCATGAACTTCAACACCGGAGGGCTCGCCGGCATCGGTAGTCACTTAGGTGAGTGCTGGCTGCTCGTTTGCCCCTTATTATATATAAAACAATGTAGCGACTACACACATTCCAATAAATCGTCGCGAAAAAACTATACAGTTTAATCAGTGCGAAAAATTGTATAGTTTATTCGGTGCGAAATTATATACACACGTATCGATAAAACTGTGCAACTTAAACTGTACAGTTTTTTCGCAACGATTTATCGAAACGCTTTTAAAATCTCGTATATTATTCCACTTTGGTCTATACAACCTTGCCCAATCTCTTGATTCACCGTGTAGACATTCTTGTTTAATAAAGGATTAATGATAAAATATGAAAAATAAAATACTGTTAAAAGTTGTCCTGTAATAACATATAAATTCCCCCCGGACAGCGGCACATGTTGGGAGCAATACATGAAACAGGCGAACCGCAGTCTGGTCGGCATATTGCTGAAATATGGATACGGATTTATAATATTAAATAAATAAATAGGACTATAAGCCACACGGTGTCATAGGTTATACACAAATATTATTATTGTAGAAGTATATAACTACGTACCTGGAGATAATACACTCTTACAAGAAAGGAGGGAAGGTATAGTATACACGAGTACTTACGGACTACACACAGCAAGGAGTTTGGTCTTGACGTCCACCCTGGACAGCAATGCGTGCTGTTACGACTTCGACACACGTGGGGGCTGGAAGAGACACAATCAATTAGACAAAGGATAGATCAACAAAAAATAGCAACAATTTTAAGATGTAAGTTTAGAGCCTCAGTAGCTCAACAGTAGAAGGGACGGAGTTCAATCCGCAACGGACTGAGATCCGCAAGGTACTCGATTCACACCCCGACGCTGTTAGGATATTGTCGCACCCTCTCTTAATGCAAGCATTTAATTTAAGCTTAGTAGGAGGGGAATCGGGAATACTAGACATATTTTGAAAAGTATTTATTTATTTTATTTGAGAGAAAAACAGTACAAAGGAATCGAAAACTTTATGATAATTAATATTACTAATCCCTTAACCAAAAATGTTTCCACTTGAAACTATGTTATACAAGAAAGAGCCGAAATATTGAGAAATTGAAACAAGGACAAATTTATAAACATTATTTACATAATAAGTAATCTAGAAGCATTTTTTTGAATACAATAAAGGAACATATAAATAGGTCAATATGAGAGAACTACTTCTAATATTCTTAAAGAAAAGGAAAGAGTAAAACTGTGCTTGTCTTCTTCCTAGAGTCCACTTAATTTGCAGAGGATGTGGCCGTGGGGCGAGTTAAGTTGACCGACTACCGTCTGACGTTATCCCCGTAATCCCCACAATCACCACAATTTCACAACTACGTGCCTTCCGAAATACGAAGAAGATCAGACTTTTTTTGTAAGAATGGATCACCCATCTATCACCCGGCCGTGGCAAGAACTGAACTTAACCTAACGATCGACTTCAAACGGCTACTGATTAAGCTATGACCTCCTCGTAAAGTATAGTATAGCGCAATGTACTTAAAACGTAAACCTACTTAATTACGTAACTGACTTTCAGTAGGTGACTGTAGACAGTAAAAAAAGCTTATTGAAAAATATTACCTTGTTTCCTAAATACCATAAAATTGTTTGAGACGGCACACGAAAATACGATCAAATATAAAGTAGATATTGTAAGAGAACACAAATTAATTATGTAATTTAACACTTGTGTGTGAGTAGGTGTGAACGCGGTTAATGATGGCGGCAGCCTTGGAGCTCCGCAGCAGCTGTCCAAATTAAAGCATCTGAATCGATTCGCTACGGTTTTTGAAACCATTGCAAATGTAGGTCAAACGAACAAACCGACACGCGGATGTGTCATAAGGGATAATGTGGACGATGCCTTTGGCACTCAGTATCCCGAAAGGGAATAGCATTTTACCCATGTATGGGCAAATATCGATAAAATTAATTAAAAATAATTGAATTTATTCAAAATTCTTCTTCATCATTAATAATAACGTATTGTTAAAAATGAAAATACCATAAAAAATTGCATTTTCCATGAACTAATCTATCATATTAGGTTTTATTCTATATATTTATAGCATATTTCATTTATTTATTACAGGAAAATTGAGGATTAAAATAGAAAGCAGAATAAACGGTATATAGACGATATACGATTTACAATCTTATATTTATCTTAATTTTCATCTAAGACAGCAAGAATATAATAAAATTAATAACAATTAAAATAGAAGTTACTGGGGCTTTTTAAAATTATAGCACACAAAGGTACATAATAACATCACAGTACCTATATGTTAAAATATAAGGGACAAAGTTCAAATTATTGTGATAAAATTACAACGAAATCAAGTCCAGGAAAACAAATAATTAAGTTACATGATCGTAAAAAATACTACGCACGCAGATAAGACAGCGTTAAGTAATAAAATAAGTACTTATATTATACTATATTGGGACACTACCAAAAATTCATTAGCTCAATTCAATGAGTTTGATAAGGGAGATAAATTAAGTAGGCCCACATTTGAACTCTGTATCACTGTAACGCTAGTAAGGCGATACGGCGTGGGTGGTCGTCACAGATTGCTGATTTTCACGCTTGGCGCTGCATACTTACAATTTCGGGACCTGACCTGGGGAGCGGAACGGAGAGGTTCAGTTCGCGTTACAGCCAAGGTCGCTTCATCTAATGACCTCTGAGGGTTAATTGTGGAAGAGTTTCGTGTTTCATTATCTTTACTGTTACTAACGTAATGTAATTTATGTGATTAACGTATTGTTACTTTTCAATTACTATCAGCACTCGGGTTCAAAAACATACATGTCAATTTCGTGACAACTGAGACGCTGTTTAAATATTTTCAGTTGCCATCGTTATCTTAGTTTTAAGTATTTAGTTTATATCATATACATACAATAACACAGATCAATACCGTATAAATAATATTGAAGAGTCTCTCTGTAATCACCAATATGTTTTTTTAGTCCATAATGATTTCATATGTATCGTTACCAACACTCCAACAATTTTTTTCGGAATTGAAAAGATTTACTACAATAGTCATAGTATCACATATGGTACTATATACTTTTATCCCAGAAATTTATAAGGTGAAAAATCTCAAAAAGGAAAGTGTCGAAAACTACTAGGAATCTTCTTTCAACTAAGGTTTTCAAATTAAGGTAAACGAAATCAAGCTCTTGTATCCGTTGGATTATCGGTCCTTTTAGTGATTTAAATTCTAGAATGAAATCATGGCATCGTCTGGTAAGTAATATGCATATTATCGTCTTGAATAGTTCGCAGTCCCGTTTGAGTCCATTGTTAGAATAGTCCACGTAGAAATCAGATGAGGCGCGGCTATGGAAACGGTCGCGAATCTGGCGGATCGCGTTTGATCGTGAGTCACGCCCTCGGAGTGCAGTGTAAGGCAGGACAGTGCAGTGCAGTGCAGGGCAGGCTAATCGCGGGTGCATCGATCCCGCCGCACGTGGACGCAACATGAATATTTACAATCTGTGCACGCAGATGTTGCTCGAGTGATATCTGTTAGTGTTTGAAATTCCCCATGCTCTTGGCAAGGAAATCGCCTTTGTACGGAAATGACCGCTACCATCGTGAACATTAATCATTCACATCGTTATTTTCGATTTGCGTTTTATTGGACAATTTGTTATCACGCAAGCTTCTCGCTGGAATCGGCACCCATCTCCAGTGTTCCTCAACCGATACTTCTCTGTAAAATTAGTACCCAACTCATGTGTTTCCGAACCGATTCTTGTCTGTGGATTCAGTACCCTACTCTTGTGTTTCCGAATGGAACATTTGGAAATCGTATTTTTAATATAACCCTGTTGTTTGATCCTGCAAATGGTTATCCACTATTTGGTGGCAGTGTCGATTGGGGTGCGTAAATGCATTTTCCAGGTTAAAAAAAAAAATTAAAGAGTAGCTTATTTTTAATCTTCTTAACCTTTTCCTAGCTTTATTTATTAAAGGACAGCTTATGAAAGAAAATAAATATGTTACACAAAACAAGTACTAACGTGTACTGTAGTAAACAACTAGAACACACATTATAGGTATTCGAGCACAGTGCGAAAAGAGATGGGGATATTGCCGAGCCGAGTGTTTAGAGTCGTAGAGTCGCTTGTGTGTGGCGACGCGTGGCAACAGAGTCTTATCTGCCGTTTTAGATGTTTCCGCTATTTTTAATTAAAAGATTATAGTGTTCAAGCAAACAAACAAACAAACAAACCCATCTCTTATATAATAAGTCGACCAAGAAAGTGCTTTACCATTATACTGTTTGTCTGTAAGCCGGTTTTTTTTTTCAACAGCAATGTGCACCACAGGCTAATGCCCGTGCCATTTCAAGTATGTTTATAAACTTATTTTGAGAATATAAGTGTTAAATTTACTGATGGTCATTCAAAAACCATATAATATGTAATCATGTTAGTGCAGTGATAAATATATATCTATTTAGAACTTGAAGTTGTTTTAATATGGTCCTTCTGTAGTTCGACAGTACCAAGAGAGTTTCTAATACTTTTGGTATCTAAATTAACTATACAGAGGATAGATTTGATTGTTTGATTGCATTGAATATTCTCTGAAACTACTCGAACGATTTGAAATATTCTTTCACCATTAGTATCCTACATTATCCCTTATGAACGTGGGCGATAGCATATTTTCAAAAAAGTTGTGAATTATATATCTAAATTAACTTAATCTTATGGGATATATAATATGGTTGAAACTTAACCTATTGCAATAGGTATTATTTATACTTTTCAGTAGTCGTTGCTCGGGATTAACTTGAATTTCAAGATTTCGTTATCCATTCTTATCCACATAGTTATTTAATTACGCAACAGATTTTAATACGGATTTTTATAATTAAAAGATTGGTTCTTGAGGAGGATTTATACATAAAATACACGTATGTATGTTCATATTGATTCCGTGCGAAGCCGGGGCGGCCACTAGTAAAATCTTAATTGGATTCTCGTGTAACAGTGTTTATTGCCTAACTCTTCCGAGACGGCTTGACCGATTTTTAGGAGAATTTTGTGCATATTTGGTAGGTCCGAGAATCAATCGGTAAATTATTTTTGAAACCCAGTCATCTTAACTCGCCCCACAGCCATATCTTCTTCAATTTAAGCGGACCCTGGTACTGGACCGGGAAATCGCTAGGAAGGACGTATCACTGAATATATCAGCAGTTGAGTCCAACCAAATACAGATAGATAGATTTATTTACCACATATTGCCTCATTTTAAGATATAATTTCCTGCGCCAGCACACATAGCGCACACTTATTATATTTAAAAAAATACATAATTAGTACACTATTGAATTCAAAATGGAACAGCCCTTAAGCTGCTGGGTTCGAAACCAGACTTCACTGATTATAATTATATCAATAATTAATTAAATAAATAAATATATACAGGACTATATGACACACGGACGTCTGTTCCTAAGGTAGACAACTTAATGTCTGTGTTAAAGGTAACAGCCGCCTGTTCTCGGTGGCCCCCGCGACCAACAGATGGCGCTATAATTTGATATTACAAATAAGCTACCGTTCGGACAGGACAACATCTGCCGGGTCCGCTAGTAAATAATAAACACAATATCTAAAAACCATTATAAAAAGATCAATTTAAAATTCGTTACATTGAGAAATTTCTCTACTTTCTTGATTACTTATTAAGTGCCACAATTCTGTTTTAACAAGTATCCAATAACCGCTTAATATATTACATTAATAAATATATCCTACGGTATGTCTTCCTTACATCGTACAAAAAAGTCACTTAACGCTCTTTCATTTAGATCTTTTAAACTACCCAACGGATGTTAATGCGGTTTTCTTCATTTCATCGATATAGGGAGTGCTTCAAGAGATAGGTTTATATGTAAAATGTATGCATACCATAAATGTTTCATTCGTCAACAATTAATGAACCTGAGTAAATATATTTCTAATAATCTTGATGCACTGCAATCTAAAAAATATGTCACAATACAGTCAATATTTGGTTCATTTCGTCATTTATTCCGATGTAGAATATTCATGCGGTAATGTAGAAGGGAATCCGGAACTAAGAATAATTATAGCCAACTTGTCAACGGCCATAATAATTTATTCATTTTAATTACTCAAAATGGTAGATCGCCCTTATTTGACTCGTCGTCCACGAAAGTGACAGGTGTGGTGCTATTCTTATCCATCAATACACAGAACCATAAACCACAAGAATCGTTGTAATACAGGACTCTCAACTTAAATACTGCCTTATACCTCTTTCTCACATAAGATCGGCGTAAAGTGGCGCAAATGCTGTCGCATGTTCTATCAACATGGAAAGTTTCAAGTCTCTACGTCTAATAGTTTGGAAATGCTAGTTGGGGACCCCCTTAAGGGAAGACGTACGGACGGACAGAGTGAAATTATAAAGGTTCCTTGTTGTACTACGGAACCCTAAAAATGTGGTGGGCACACCCACTATATTTTCAGCCAAATGCTAATTAACTTCGATTTCGAGCCAAAACGTTTGTGTATTGCAGTCTTTGTTGTAAGGTTGAACACCCTCTTTTACATGAATTGTGTTAGGGAAGAGTGGCAGAAACAAAGGGAGCCCTATGCCCAGCAGTGGGCGCTTAAAGGCTGATAGATAATTAATTGTACTGACTCAATGTACTACCGATTATTTATAATCAAATTTATTATGCCGGAGCCAGACATAGTTTCGTTTGAGACCCCTAGGTGGCGCTGCTTTCTAGTGGGCCCATTTAACTCCTGTCTGTTATGTTTAATTCACCCTGCCTTCCACTCCGGGGGTCGTGGGTTCGATTCCCGCTGCGTGTCTTGCTGTATTATCTATATGCATGTATTTATATTAAAAAAGTATTTGTGTATATCAGGCGTCTATTACCTATAACACAGGCATTAAGTTCTCTGCCTTAGGAACAGACGCCCATGTATGATAGTAAAAAAATGCTCCATTTTTCTTCTGATTTTATTTTTTCATATTACAAGGAGCAGATGCTTCATCACCTTAGTGACTTCCGATTCCCATCGACATATCTCAGATACGTTGCCGGCCTTTAAAAAGGGGTTTACGCCACCAGAAACTCTTGAAAACCGACCGAAACGCGACAACAATACCTACATCGTTTTTCTCCATCCCTTTCCTCTACTCCTGTCTTTCTAATTAGAGGTAGCGCCACGCCTGTAGCCGAATAGGGCCGGCGCGTCCGGGTACCAGTGCCTCTTTCTCACATGAGATCGGCGTGAAGTGCTTGCAATGCTGTCACGTCAAGTGTTGGTGTTGTTGTCGCGTTTCATTCGGTTTGTGAGACTTCCCAGTGGCCTAAACTCGTCGTTAGGGGTCGGCAGCGCATCTGCTGGCCTTCTTGTCGTGCAGATGTCTATGGGCGTCGGTAGGCACTAAGGTGCCTGCAGCTTGCTCGTTTGCCCCCTTGTAACATAAAAAAAATACAAGAAAATGGATTACTTCCATATATGTCACTTCGGCAGAAATTCTTTCTTAAACAATCGTCGATGACGACTTTACGCGCACGCCCGAGCAGGCCGAGTAGCTGCGCGCCGAGTGGAGCCGGGAGCTGGCACGAGTCGAAGACGAGATCGCCACACTACGCACGGTCCTTCAGAGCAAGGTAGTTCCATACATCTCTATTAAACTGCATAAGGGGAACTTATAACCGGGACTTATATAAGGGCTAAGAAAATTTCGAAAGTATCAAAAATCTGTAAAAATTAAAGAATCGATAATGAATATTATGAAAAATAAACTGGACGCGTAGAACCCTGTCTAGTCGCGAGAAGTTACAATTCTTTTCAAACTTTATTTACAAAATGATCACTTCTAGTACATACCATCATGATCATAATCTTTTTCTTCCTGGCGAAAGCCCGGTTTAATACCAGGTTATTTGTAAGCGTAAAATATTATACAAAATTCGTAGAAATCCTCCCCATCTACCTTTATATTCTTTTACTCCATCCCTTTCCCTTACTTCTGTCTTTCTAATTAGAGGTAGCGCCATGCTTGTAGCCGAATGAGGCGGGCACGTCCGTGTAGCAGTACCTCTTTCTTACATAAGATCGGCGTGAAGTGGCGGCAATGCTGTCACGTCAAGTAATGGTATTGTTGTCGCGTTTCGCTCGGTTTGTGAGATTATCCGGTGGCCTAAACTCGTCATTAAAGGTCGGCAACGCATCTGCTTGCCTCCTGGTCGTGAAGATATCCATGGGCATCAGTAGGCACTTAGCTGCCTGATCGATTGCGAATAGAAAACATTTAAATACATATTTTTTTTTAAAGGACATCCAAAGACGCACTAGTAGGATCATACCAGATTTGGCTAGGCAGGCGAGGCAACACTGGCGTATGGGGTGAGTTTTAGTGGCCACTTTAAAGAGTACTCTTAAACCTACACCTGTGTCTCAGGCACTACAGTGGTCCCTTCCTATACATTACGATGGATTCGGCACCCGCACGTAAGTTTCAATATCTACATTAATAGGTTTTTAATTGTTTAAAAGTGACACTAATGACACATATAGTTGATCGTAAAAAATCTTCACTGTGCGAGTCAAAATAACACAGTCCTATATAATTAATATAATACATACATTTATGAATTTGGACTAAGTGATCTTAAAGATTAATAAATTCATATTAAATTCGATGCCAACATGAATTGTCTGCCGTCATCCACGGAACCCCCACAATCTCTATAATATCACGACTAAAATCACTCAGTGACATTAAACGTCAGCCACTATTTAACGAACTTCCGAAACACGGAGGTCAGAGAATCTGAAACCAGTGTTAGAATATATAATATCAACCATAACGTAGGATATCTCCCATATATCACCCGGACGCGGTAAGAACTGCTTAACCTAGCGATCGACTCAAATGACGGCCGCTCATTAGGCTACGAGCTCCTTAGAATAACCTTCTTAAAAAACTGAATGTTGGCTGAAATATACTATGAGACCATTGTCTAGGACACTAACCTGTAATTGTAGCGACGTGACGAGTTTCGCGAGGAGCTAGCGAGGACGCGCGAGCCGCATCCTGGAGGGCCGCCAGCTTGACGATCTGCCCTACAAGGAGGAACAGAATCACACTCTACGTCTATAAATAATCTACATTGTCATAAACTACATCTATAATCTACAGAACGCCTACTTATTCTACCTTAACACCTACTTCTTCTTTCCCTCATTGCTGAAAATCGTGACCATAAACAAACAGTCTCCATATGTTACGATCATGTGCAGAATGGACGGGCACTGTTGCGGTGAAAGTAACTGTAGACTGTATTTAGATTTGGGATGTCAAAGAATGTTGCTTTAAGAGTAAAAATATGAACGTGTGCGGTCTTCGTCTCGAAGACAACTAGATAACATTGCTGTCGATTCCAGCTTTGTCTTTACTGCGTTGTGAAACTAGTTGTCAGCTCTGTTGTGTTTATGAACTTTTTTCTTTATATCATGTAGGCATGCGCTTGACTGCAATCAAAACTAGTGTCCAGTGCCAGCCTGAGGTAAATTTTAGGATGAAGCCAGATCCAATTATACCCCCCTTACTTGCCCTGTTTATATTTTTTACTATACTATAAAATGTATTTAAAATAGTCGCCCTAAGTCTCGCCTGGAGCGATCACTCCATTCACCCTATGGTAGAGCTGGCCCTGCTAGTATTAAGTGTCGATGAAGTCTAGGTGTTACACGCTTACCTAGAAAGTTCCCATTCATTCTTAAAGATAGCCAAATTATAGTGATCAGGAAACACTGACGCCTAAAGAGCGTTCCATGCCTTAACCCTTTACAAAGGATAAAGTAAGATGTTTCGTCCAATATGCATGAACGTCAGCAATTTTTGGATGGAGAGCCACCTGGTGATACTATGGTGGGGAAATAAGGACATGTAGCTCTTGTGAACACTCTCTGAAGAATAGACCGTAGTAAAGAACTGATACAACTAAGACCAGCCGTATTCCTCAAAGGTTGTAATGCATCTATGAGTCGATCAATAGTCAATGGGTGTCTGAAGTCAGGTGTAACAACTGCCCCTTATTATTTTTGTCACTTGTCGTCTCGTCAACAAAAATCCACCAAAAGCAATAAGGAGAGCAAATTCATTAAAACAAAAATTAGAGACCAATTGAATGATTGACGACACTTCATTGTAGACCTTTGAATTAAGACTGCTTATATATTTGTGTTGTTAAATATAGTGTTACTTGTCTCGTAAATTTCTTATTATTTTTGATATTATAAATTTAAGTTAATTAAAAACGGTTACATTGTAACATATGCCACTATCCCCAATGACAATATTCCCAAACGGTAAACTTTAAATAACTCATACATTACGATTGTCAATAGCCATTTTGTTTGCACAATTTATGGTACTCAATACGTTAATTGTGGTTAGATGTACAAATCCCACTGAATAGCATTTACAATCGTAAACATTAAGTCATCTTAAGTCTATATTTATTTATTCATATAATTGTCCTTAAAAAAAGCTTGAGTAATGATTGCATTTAATAAAAACTGTAGTAAAATTACTGATGACCATGATACAATCATGGTTATATATTTTATTGAGCTAAAAAAATATTCAAGGAAATAGTAATAACTATCTTTAACATTTAAACTTAAGTCATATAGTATGATGTCTCTTCACAGAAACAAATATGATGTCATGGATTTTGTAACTAAATTAATCAATAGTTACTTATAAGGTGAACAACCTGCTTGTTTATTCTTTAACATCACAAACTTAGGCTTAGAGAAAATATCCAAACTTCTTCACACACTCAGCCAACTGCATTAAATAAGATCTTTATCTAGTAAAATTAAAAAAAAAGTACTTACAGTCTTATTTACAGGACTTAGCTCGCCTGGTGTGAAGATTATGAACCTGATAAAAAACAATTCCATCATTATTAATGATATTATTCAAGCCAAATTTTACTAAAACTGATAAAACATTACTATATTTTCTAACAAAGTATTGAGCTAGATAACATATTGTGTATTATTATAAGATTACGGATTTAAATATTTCTTCATCGCTTTAATAACCAGTAAATAATTACATATTAAATGATCCAAATTATCGAAGAGAAGTTATAAAGGTAGCGGAAAACTGTTCTTCTGTTTCAATAGCTATAATTTTTTAATATTAGTGGTAAAAATACCGAATTTTAATACAAAATCAATGTGAACTTACTATCATTTTTACATCATCGCTTCTGCTAGGAACCCTGACCTTTTTTAACATAATTCATTGCACAGTAACTACAATCGAGTTCTTTGTAACTTTTATTGGATATCTGATTAATCACACACTCTAAAGAAATTGTATATTTAAAGACATCCTCTGAGAGTATTGGTAATAATTATTCGCGAGCAAAAAAGTACTGAAAAGGGTCGTTGTCGTACAAAATCCTTATTGCTACTCTGTGAAACTTAGAGACAGATTAAACCACAGATTATTTGGATACTGGATCATACACAGATGAATAATAATAGATACTTATACGTATATATGATGCCATATGTCTTGCGTTATCTTTGTAACTACTTAAACAAAAGCGTTTTCTTACGTTCATTTGTCACCTTCAAAAGAGTTGAACAAAAATATTTTTTGAACAGATATATTACTGATATATTTATGATAATTAACTAGATAATACTAAACAAAGAGTATATTTAATCGCTAAAATATTTAACATCTTTATAAAAATGGAATAAGTCCCAAATAATTGGAATTTTCGCTGTTTTATCTAAAGATATGTTTATTAGATAAATACATTAGAAACCACCACGATTTCTTTGGAGGCGGTATTCGCTTGAGTGACTACCGTCGCCCATGGACAACTACAACACCAGAGGGCTTGCAGAAGTATTGCCCACCTTTTTTGAGGAATGAGTAATTAGCGGGTATTAGTTACTCCTATGGATTTCAAATGTCAGATACACCCCGTATATTGTTCATCAGTCGTTAGTAATAGTTCGCTAGGTTAAGTTGCTCATACCGCGGCCAGGTGTTAGATGGGTGACCAATTGTAACGCTGGTTTAAAGTAGAAAAAAATAGTGGGTCCCGATTAATGTCACAGAGCATACGTGACTAATTTAATTTAATTACTTCAAAAGCTTTGGAGTGCGGCAATAGGGACGCGGTATGAACTGGGTTCCTTAAGGATTTAAAACCATCCTTTTACTGTTCAGCTATCGCGGCTTCGATTAAATGTCGATTAGTGATTCTCCATCTTCCTAGAGTTATCCCGGTTAAATATCAGGATCCGCTTAGATTGCAGAGGATGTGGCTGTGGGGGGAATTAAGATGACCGACTGCCATCTGACGTCATCCTCGGAACTAGTAGACAGATCGTGTAGATAACATTCATTTCTTGAAGCTTTATAGTATAGAGTTTACGAGGGTTACGTTCCATCTATATATACCCAGTTGGCTATTCGAGTGGATGACTGAGAATCTACACATGTTTACATTTTTATGCAAGGAGCAAACGAAGGCGGCATTAACATAAGTGACTACCGACGCCCATGGACAACTGCATCACCAGAGGGCTCGAAGATGCGTTGCCGTCTTTTGAGAAATGAGCGATTAATCGTTAAGTATCCGTTTCGAAATACCAAAACTGGCAACTATGCCAACGGGCCTTGTTTATTATTTAAGTTATTATTACATATGACAGTCAAACAGCCACAACCACCCATCTGGTTCTCTCGAAGTGTACATCTGCTCTGGGTGTGGCCGCTCGTGTCAATGTGGGACCCGAATAATTTCACTCAGTGATATTAGTCGTGAGGTTGCAGAGTTCGTGGGGGTTCCGAAGATGACGACTGATGGCAATCAGTCATCTTAACTCGCCCCACAGCCACATCCTCTGCAATCTAAGCGAACTCTAGTACTAGATCGGGATAATGCTAGGAAGAAGAAGGCTCTGACGAATAGTTATTCGCAAAATCATTTAATTATAAACATTGTAGCATCTGTTCCTGATTATGGTTCGGATTATGAAAACGTGAGTTGGGGTGTGATAGAAATTCTGCTGGAGTTTGGTGGTTGTGGAACTCTGGGAGAATTCTAGCTGGCCGAAATGAATCTCTTCCTTTATGACAGATGGTCGAAATCTCACTCTCTCACCTACCCTAGCCTGGCTGAAGATCTTCGTCAATTTAGAGCTATCTTACAACCAGAATCATGAAAAAAAATCTAAGGCCATCTACCATACCATGAATATGTTTAGCTTGGACATAACAAGGAAATGTCTCATTGGACAGTGTTGGGTGCCAGACACAGATTTGCCTATGATTGAAGACATGCTAGCGCAAGTTACGGTAAAACAGTTGTATAATTTTTAATTTATTGCACGACGACCCATCATGCGAAGCAATTATGGTATTTTTCAAACTCCTGAATACACAGGCTATTTAACTTATATTAGGTTTTAACTTAGGTATATATTAAACGATAGGTGCTTTCTCAGGATGCTTTAGAGGTTTAATATGGCACTAGGGTAGGATAAATGCGTCATGAAAACAATTACATGAACACAAAGAAAAACAATGAAAGCGTGTTTCGAAATAAAGTCCTGGCTATTAGGGTAATGAAGTCTCTTCTGTATTGTTTCGTTAAAATTGCGTAAAGGAATGGATTTGCGCACGCATTTAATGGATAAAAGAATACTAAAAGCACTTTTCCGTGGCTTACGTCTACTAGAGGAACTCCAGCCAGTGCGGTTACTCCAAAGAATGCCACGGGCGCCCAACATAGCAAGTCTGTCCCGATAAGAAGTGCCATCTTGTTAGCTATGCGTCTTTCCGCCGCCGCCGCTGCACCTCTTCCGCCGTACTTTTCCCTCCCCCTCCCAAAGATCTGTATATCTGCACGTAACACACAACTATAGTCACCCAGGCGATCACAAATGAATCATAGCATATTAATAATTATTGTTTGTCTAAAACTCACAAATGGTTTTTTAGATATATCTATACTCTATAATATTTAATAATTAATGATTATAATTTATTAGTAATTTATAATTTATATGAGGAGGGCCCCCTTGTAACATAAAAAAAAGCAGCCATTAGAATGTCCATGTACACGATTAAGGCCGGGAAAGTTTTTCTGGAACATGATGTTGGGTACAATTTTAATGTTGGGAAATATGCGCTATTATTGTCGAGCCCAGCTCACAATGCAGTGAGCGCCATGCCACTTAGCAAAATGAGTGCAAATAACAAGAGACAGATATACGCAGATGCACTGCGCGGAACATCCACGGCTGCTGTTATTTACAATGACGTTGTGTGTTTTGGCTACAGTTGGGCTATTTAGACATAGAAAGATAAAATATCTTAGTACGTACCCTTAATAATAATTCATTTATTTGGACCAGACTGAGGTTACATAAGGTTGGAACTTTGCTGCGGTTAGATCTTATGCGTTTTTGTGCTAATCTGTGGAACTAGGCATTGTCGTGAATACTGCCACCATCGGAAATAACTCCTCGCCACTCGCTACGGTTTAATGCGAGGGTCTATAAGAATGATAGACAATATAATCACCATCAAAACCCAAATTTCGACTTCAAAATGTCAGAAGTGGACCAGACTGAAATGAGACCATGCGTAAAGCATCAGCGATAAAGTAAAGAAAAAAAAGTCATTAAAATCCGTTCACTCAGACGCAAGTTTTGTGGTAACCAACGTAAAAAGGGTCTACCTGGAAACCTTGCCCTTTTTTGAAGTCGGTTGAAAATAGGTACAGAAATAACAATTACGTCACACGTTAAGGGGAGAGGTGGGGGTCACCAGAATGAGACAGCAGTATTACGAAAATTTGCATTCTATACATAATAAAGCGCAAGTCTGCATTTAAAATCTCGTTTTGGTTACAAACCGCTCTGAGGTCATCGTACGTAATTTTTGCGAGCTCGTGTCATTTTCCTCTGATTATAACGTTTAAACCGACGTCAAGAAAGAGGAATGATTATGTTTAATACGTTAGCTTAAATGTAATGACAAATCCAATGTAAGTGGACACCTCACGGGTAATATATCTTACACAGGCCTTCTTCTACCTAGCGTTATCCTGGTCTAGTATTAGGTTCCGCTTAGATTGTAGAGAAATTGGCTGTGGGGCGAGTAAGAGGACCGATTGCTATCTTACGTCATCTCCAATTTCAAGGAAATAGAGGACTTGCAGGAGTCATTAGGAACTCTGGGAGCACATCCACTGGTTTATATTTGATATCCGACCTCCTCCGTGTTTCGGATGGCACGTAAAGCAGTGGGACCCGGTTAATGTCATTTTGTGATATTAATTGTAAGGTTGAAGAGACCGTGGGGGTTCCGAGGATGACGTCAGATGGCAATCGGTCATCTTAACTCGCCCCACAGCCAAATCCTTTGTAATCTAAGCGGACCCTGGTACTTATACGGGATAACGCTAGGAAGAAGAAGAAGCATTTATGTAAAAGATTATTTTAAAAAGCTTTTTTTATTTAATTTCTTGTATATTCATTTTTCTTACTAACGAGTAAACCACGCAATATTTATTTCATCAAATGTTTGCAAGGCATTTGAGAGTTTTCTGCTAGTTGCCCATGAGTCACTGAAATATCTTATAAATAAATAAATATATAGGCTTGTTCCTTGGAGGGCAAATCATCATGGGTTACCCATCTATCGCCCGGTCGCAACAAGAGCAACTTAATCTAGTGATCGACTCAAATGCCGACCACTGATTAGGCCACGACCTCCTCTATGTTGGGTTACTTACTATTTAAAATATTCTATTCCCGTTTCCGTTCATTTTCCTTTCCAATCCCTTTCCTAATATTTTCGAAAATTACGTAACAAACAGACAGACATTTTTGAGTATTTAAACCTTGACCTAACAACAAGGAATATAACAAAAAAATAAATATAAATTTTGGTGTAGTCGTTCGGAAGTGGTAAATAGTGGTAAATAAATAACTTCGACCGAATTTAAACGATATTTAATTTTTTCACATCCTGTTTGACGATATATTCAGCACGCATTCTGTCAATGTTATGCCATCGCCATAAGGTTACAATAAAAAAGCTTCTTTTGTCAAAAGCGCTAAGGTTACATTAGAAATAATTTAATATGGTGATTAAGTATTCTTAACTTGTCTAATTTTCTTGTTTTTCCCAATTTCTTCTTTCATAAGAATTTTGTCCCGACAATAACAAACACATCACAATAGAATTAGTGAAATCCGTCCAACCGTTCACGCGTGATGCCGTAACTAAGGGAAATAGGGATTAATTCTTATGTATATAAGTGATAGATGATTTGGTATTAAGATGAAAGTTTAATTTTCCAAATTATGATCAGATGGCTGACTCCAAAATTTCTTATACCTTAAGCTGGCTTCATGTGTATTCCTTGCCAATTCGTGTTTTGACAATGTGGAACTATACAAGATTAAAATAAATATATCACTCACAATGTTAGTGTCTTCTTCATAATGCAGCCATCTTATTTCAGGAGCAGGAAATCCGTCGACATCACAACTAAGGGTTACTTGTTTGCCCACCTCCGCTTCCACGTCCTTAGGAAGATTGCGGAAGGATGGAGGATCTAGTGAAACAAAATTATGTATCTATTAAACTTAAACTTTCGTGAGTGGAATTCATAGTTAATATAATAGCGATTCACTCACGACTCACGTGTCGATATATTGGAATTCCCCGAATACTTTCGAACCCATCCGGGGTCCTTCCTGGGGAAGCGGTATAGCGGCGGGAACTGAGCTGATAAGGAAAGATCCCGGACGGGTTTGAAACTAATGGGGCAATCCCGATATATATCCACGTGAGTCTCTAAACCGTTATTATATTAACTAAAAATTATGTTTTATTAAGTACACCAAAAGTCTTTGATAGTTAGCACAAAACGTCGTTTGCTTCCTAGTTTGCATTTATAATTACTCTCTTATATACTGTAGTAAGGGTGCTTTTGCTATGGCAGATATTATATTGACTATATCATTTAAGAAACTTGGGTGGTGGTAGCTAACTCCAAAGAGATGTTGCGTCAAGAAAATACTTTTTTAAAATTAGATTGCAGAGGGCTCTTTAAGATATTCATAGGTTAAACAACATAGGGACCTTCGAGAATATAACATAATAATTCCTCAAAGATCTTCAACGTATTTGCGAGCTTTCTGAGAATGCAGTGGTTGTTGGTAATTGCTCAGGTCGAGCGCCTACCCCTTTGCTCCTTGATCTTTATAAAAAAATGAGATCCGAACTCACAGGTAATCTCCAGGGTCTCGGTTTCCTCACTCTTCCCGACCTCGTTGAAGACCATGCACTTCAGAACTGCTCCGTTATATGTTCTCGAGATGTTCATTAATTTCTAGAACAAAGGATAATGTTATTACACGAGCAGCTTCATTAATAACCAATGATAAAAGAATAGTTTTTAATATCTTTTCAATGCCTCTTTTCCCATTTAAAAGTTCAATTTTATTATATAAAAAGCAGACCCGGCAGGCGTTATCCTGTCCGAACGTTGGGTTACTTACTATTTACTACATTCTCTTTCCCTCTAACATTATTCCCCGTTCCCGTTCTGTTTCCGTTCCGTTGTTTCCGTTCCATTTCTTTTTCGCTTTAACTTTGCCGTTCTTTTTTTATTAAACAAATCTTGTCCTGACAATAACGCACACAACAAGAAAGAAATTATCCCATATATTAAGAAGAAAGGTTGCAAACAAAACCTACATGACCAAATAATTGTGATAAACTCTTTTACTAATGTGAAACAGAAATAAAATGTACTAAAATTTAACGTAACAGGCACGTAACTGATACAAAACGTTCTGTTGAACTTAAACAGACGATTTACGTAATACAAAATAGTGAAAAATCTTGCATAACTTATTTGAAACCAAAACTGAACTGGTGAAATTATGAAATTTAATTAAATAAGCGTATAATTGCTTAATGAAGTTCTCGGGGCGAAATTTTGAAGTTTAAATCTTTTAATAGCGACAACTCGACAAGTTCTGCAGGGAAGGCTTAGTTGGAGACGTGAATTTGAGAACTGGTCTGTTTGAACTGTGGAAATCTTTTGTTTTAAATGGAAAATATTCGCAAATTTGCTGGCGGTAAATCCGTTCTACGACCGCAGAAACCTTCGAAAGCCGATTTACTTATTTCGCCAATTAAATGCGAAATAATAATTACTGAAAGTAGGTATGTCTGTGGCTTCGTGTACTTTGTTATATTTTTAACCGGCTTAAAGATGTCGCGTATTGTCAATTAAATGGGAAATATGTAAGTCAGAATCTCTCTTTGGCTTTTCATGTTAGTTTCGTATTATTAATTGGCTTTTACATTTTATTATTTTGGCCGTGTTTTATAGGGGGAATCCCCTATAAAACACGGCATTTTTATAATGCGTTAATATTATTTTAAATTATTATAACATGTATAATATTATACTATACGCATTAGGGGTCGTACAAGCGCATTGTATGACAATAATTCTGCAAGGCGTTTTCCTATAACGCGGAATAAGTCTATCGTATTATGGGAGAATTACAGTATTGTAGATAAGTATTTTCCTAGCAGGAAAGTATATACTTGATAGCCCCCCATACAGGCCAAAAAAATTTACCGTAAGTTTGGGAGGTTACTGGTCGGAATGACATCTAAAGTCAACCAAGTGGTATTTTAATGTATTTTTTTAAATTTTGTAACAAAACAAATTGTAAAACATCAATAAAATGCACATTATAAACCACAGAGTTTGTCTTATATGCAAAAGTTAGTTCCACTTTATTTAAGGGTCCAATATCTATTTAAGATTATGAAAGACCCATCTAAAAAAACATATACTTCTATAAAGACTATATCTATATTGATTTACAAATGTGATAAATGAAAAAAGCTACATATCATTTTTCACACGTGTAAATCAATTCAAAGAAAGTTATAGCTACTTCGGATGTCAGCTTGGACAAAATAGATTGCATCATGCCAACATCTTTTACATTATAGTTATATTTCTGAATTAAAAAACTTCGCACCACTAGTATGTAGTACCTTATTCGTCTTTTGTAACATCTGTTTTTAGAATGAAAGACATTATTAATAACGGGATATTACAATACCAATGGAAGTGGCTTTGTAACGGACACGTTAGTGTCTTTTCCGGGGCTATATTGATAGGGATCAATAATACACCAACTTGTCATTAACTTCTCGCAGACTGTATATTTCACGTTTGCAGTCCTTTTGGTTTGCAGCCGAATTGGATTGGTTTGTTCCTGTACCAGTACCTCTTACTTACGCAAGATCGGCGTGAAGTGGCGGCATTGCTGTCCCTTCAAGTGATGGTGTTGTTGTAGCGTTTCGTTCGGTTTGTGAGAGTTCCCGGTGGCCTAAGTCCTTCTTTAAAGGCTGGCAACGCATCTGACATGACATGACATAGACATTTATTCACTACAAGTTTACAAACTTAATTTAAATTAACATCTGCGAGCCTTTTGATGTTGCAGATGTCCATGAGCGTGGGTAGTCACTTAGGTGAATAATTGCCTGCTCGTCATCTCAAGACAGTGCTAGGGGTGGTCTTCAAGAGATTCTAGGAAATGTAAACGCATTATGTTCCATTAAATCTATTTATAAAAAGGCAATATCTGCAACCTCTCATATCCGAGATGAATGATTTTTGTGATTTTATTTAAGACATTAAATGTAGCCTTATCACAAAGTTTGGGGTACGATGTCTTTTATACGCTGTAAATGCAAGGAATATAAAATTACTTACTACTTCTTCTTAGCGTTTCGTTGGAAAACACTTTATTGCCACAGCCTAGAAGTTAGTCACATCAACTGCCTTATCGGAGGCGGCCATTAAGGCCACCTTCTTGCAGGTGTTAGGGCACGCAGGGCACGACAATCGTTTGCATTGCATCACTAAACCGCACTATTTCTACCTAGCTTCCGGTCTATTACCAGGGTCTGCAAATTTTGCAAAGGATGTGGGGGATATTTACCGGTTTCTTTAAATTATTTATTATTTTTTATTGGTTTAAAAATAAGGCAGGTGAAGTCTCAAGTAAATAAAGTCATGTACAATGGACACAGATTTAATCACAAGTAACTTTAACCAACAATTATAAATATTTGCTCTTTATTCATTCAAGAACTTGGTCAGTACTAGTCAACACTTTTCTTGTCATTTGTGAATGGGTCTATATGAATTTTATATTGAAAAGTTTGGTCGGTACTTTAAAGTCAATTTTTTGACTTGTCTATTCCATGGATCCCTAAGTTGACTAGAAAGAGTTCCACCTCAAACCAAATGGTCTCCTTGGTTGTTATTAGTAAAGATGGAATATTAATTATTATAATAAACAGTGTTCAAATGATATTTAGATGGCGTTCACACTAGCGAATCGTCCCAAAGGGCCTCATCGTACGTACGTGTGAACGGCACTGATGCGTGTCCGAATTAACTATACGACGACATACTTATGGCTGGTTTTACATGCTATAAATATGAAAAACATTAAATTGGAATGTGTTCATATCGATACAGAAATGTATTAATACTTCATACCTGTACATTATAAGCTTAATGTAAAAATAAATATTGCAATGAAAAAAGTTTTTAATTTTCTATTACTGATACCCTTATTCTTTTCTTACCCTGATTATACATATGTTGATATAGTCGTATATAAGTCTATACTCTATCTCCCTCTCTCTCTAACTCCTATATAATAAACACCAAGTCAATGAATGCCACAGAATAATTGCAGTGTCAATATGCAGTATCCTATACATTGTACTTTTGATAGATGTACTATTTTGGGTTATTTTGGGTTAGGCGAGTGAAATGAAATTACTCCAATATCCTAAGCCGCGGCTTAATGCTACGTATAAAGTTGTGACTCCTCCGCCAGTATATTAAACACCATCGGCCTGGAACTGTACGTCTACATGCAGACTACAGCTAAACCAGGTATTGATTCGGTTGCGAAGCAAAACTTGCCTTGAGGGTCAGCAGGAAATCAGTGCAGTGCGCCACTGGGAGGTGTCCGTGCAATATTTAGGTTACAACATTACATTCATTTTCTTTCATTTTTATACGCGAATTATATCTTAATTTTCTGCTCGTCAAGGATTTCTGCAAAGAAACGCTTGATCCTATAAACTAAGTTTGGGTTTGTTCTTAAATCAATCACAATAAGAAAAACTCGCTTCTACAAAATATATGATCCCTTGTTCGTCGTGACGCAGAATCACCGACCTTCTGAATTTGTCCATTATTACTGTTAAATGTACAGAGGGCTTAGCACGGACATTTTCGATAGTTTTACTTACTTTTATGTTCGAAATGAAACGTCAAATGAAGGTTCATGCTTCCATTTTAGACGACTTACATGGCATTAACGTCGAAGATTCGATACATGCGAGCTCTGATTTCTTTCGTACTGGCAATATTCAGCAACTAAGTTGTGTTAAACAGCAGCATTAATGTTTCAGCATTTGACGTTCGGTTTCGAACGTAAAAGTGAGTAAGACTATCGAGATATTTCGTGCTGGGCCCTCAAATATTTGTAAGCCTTGCTAGCTCAATAGAAGAACTGACTGTAGTCCATTTCAACACCCACAAATAAAAAATAGATTCTTATGCCAGATCCAGACATAGCTTCATTTGAATGACCATTTCAATGATCATGACCCGTGCGTAGTCAGGCAAGTCCCTAGTTTGTTATTTAAGCGGTGATTATTTATTTCAAGTGAGTCCAATTTCGTGTCCGTGGTGTGAAAATTTCGTTTCTTCCGTCCGCAGTGTGAAAGTTTTCACTTCACGTATTAATATATAAATTATACATGCATATCTACATATATTGCACCCGTGCGTAGTCAGGCAAGTCCCTAGTTTGTTATTTAAGCGGTGATTATTTATTTCAAGTGAGTCCAGTCGGTTCAGGTCATTTGGTGTTTCCTGTTGTATTGATGCCTACATTAATTATGCAAAGATCCAAAAATAAGCAGCTTAACAGCGCTGCAGGCGAATGCACAATTCGAAACACCACTGAACATAAAAAATCACCTATCACATATCTCGAAAACTGCGGATAAAGATGAAGTCCACAGTCTCTGGAAACTGTGAAAAATACCCTCTTCCTCGGCTTACCTGGTCTACGGTGGCCATTGGTGGGAGAATATTATTTGTAGTAAAAGTGAAAACTGAAGACCATGATAAGCACTGAATAGGTATAACTACATAATGGAAACACGTGTGACAATCGGACTCTTAACAGATTGTTATCTATAAGATACTATAACAATTAATAAATAATCCTATAATAACATTGATACATGACAGGTATTACATATGTGACCCCGTTTATACTGTTACATGATTAATTACGTTATAGGTACGCATACGATAGGCGCATAGATTCGTACGTATAGGCATGGCACCTATATACATATATATACTAGATCTACTAAGATCAATAGATTTGCGTTCTATATGCTTATTTTAAGCAATATACCGACTGCGATTGACTTTTTTAATATTAAAATATTTTTGTAATGAAAACTTTCTGATGGGGAAAAAATATTGAAGTTGCGACACTGTTACCATACCGACACAACTGACGATTCGTTAACCACGTTTTTCAATGCTCCTTGAGAGTTGAGTTGAGCAGAGCTGAGTGTTTTTTTTAAATAAATTTTCGCAATAAATTTGTAGTTTAACAGTGAAAAAGGTTGGGCTAAACTCCTCATTGTCGGGTGGGGACTGGATGGAAAGGCTCGGCCGGATTTCCAGTCCCCCTCCATGAAGGCGAAGCGGGAGTGCCCAGGGGTTTAGTCGGTCGGGGCATCCCCTTCTGGGACGCTCCAACCCGACATAACCCGGGTCCACTATCTATCAAACTTCATCTGTGGACTTTGAAACATGAGTTGAGCTATTGAACCTCAACGGGACTGATTGGCATACGTCGCAGGTGAATGACCCAGGTCCTTTTGGATTTAAGAGTGTCCACCCTTCTAACTGTTGATCTACGAGAATCTAATTATTGCCTCATTGATTTAATTACTACTATCTTATTGATTTTCGACTATTTTCTCTAATCAAATGACATTGCAGATGGAAGCACTCTCTACTGTTGTCCAGAATGCCACATGGCGTATCCAGAACGAGGTCTACTAGATCAGCACCTCGTAGGTCACACTATGGAGAGAAGGTGAGTTGTTTTTTTATATTACAAGGGGCAAACGACCAGGCGGCATTCACGTAAGTAACTACCGACGCTCATGGTCACCCGCAACACCAGAGGGCCGCAGATGCGTTGGCGGCCTCTGAGAAATGATTCATGTGAGAAAGAGGTACTGGTACCCGGACGCGCCGGCCCAATTCGGCTACAAGCATGGCGCTACCTCTAATCAAACTCTTGTTAACCACATTGAAACACTGTCAAACTATCAAATGGTAGCTTTTCCGTGGTCCAATCTATCTCTATACCGGAATTCATTTAAACTGATTCAGATATTTACGCGTGAAAACGTTACAGAGGTACTTTCCTCTACCTACCTAATATTAGATTTTCAGCTTTTTCACCAAGTTTACTTCGCTCAGTCTGACATGTTATAGTACCTAAGCTGCATACATAAAATTAGATACTCAAGTTGCACGCAAAGTTACGTAGTCAAAACTTTTTGAAGACGCTAACTTACAAGTTTCCGCTGCTAAGCCGTATAAAGCGTGCACTTTAGCTGGTAAACGTTTGCTCCGTATTGGAGTTATCGCTTGGGACTTCAGTTTGTAAATCTATAGTAACTAAATTAGTCTACGAATATGTATTTATTATACAAACACTCTGAGATGGTCCATAGAGACTATGGAGAAATCAATACGCTGTTTGAGTTCTGCCTTGCTCTTCCCTATCTTAAATCCCGAATTTAAACAGGGTCCGTTTTCCGACACATACTCTTCCACATTGCTCGGTTGGAGGCATCCAGTTTGTAAAGATTATTGGCTCTCATGTCATTGTGCAGGACATTCAACCAGCGCCTTCTGGGATAACCGCGGTTCCTCCCTCCAAACATGTTGAGGCATATATTGCTTCAATTTCTCTCCGAAGGAGAAGAACGGGTACAGAAAGGCGCAGATATGCCCACCGCCTTCCCCTGCATAAAATTTAGTTTGTGATAGGCAGGAAAAGCAGTGCTGGCTACATCCAGAACACCGTGGTAGAATGCGCGAGCGAGCCTGTGGTGTTCAATCATAGATGGCGAGGACTCCGATGGGTTTTAGTGCGTATTCTGACTGAAGCCAGTGAGTCCCACACTCCCGGTTACAACACCGGTTGCGTAAATGCGTTTCCGAGCGTAAAAAAAACTCTTGCCTACATAATTCGCAAGTGGTATTGCCGTACCATCTTAGCCGTGAATCTTCAAGTCACTGTAGTCAAGTATCTGTTTTGTCACGGATCTTCAAGTTGCCGCAGATGTCTCCATTACTTATGTGATCGAATCGCGTAATGCTACACATCCACCGCAGCATTTTCGTTTTTGTGACACGCATTTCTTGTGTATGGTGTGCTAAGATAGGCCATGTTTCACTTCTATAAAGAAGTGGGCTATTTAAAGGACAGTAACGCATCTGCGAGTCTCTTGGTTATGCACATAGACGTTGGGAGTCTGTTAGGTGAACCACTTGGGGTTTGCCCTTGCATAAATAGAAAAAAAAAACTAGCGTTTGAGCAAAAATCTGCCAAAAATGGAGTGGCTGTGCCCATCATGTTTTTTGAAAGCAGGACCCGCGCCTGATTAAAACGAAGTCGACTGCTTTGCGAAATTCGAAATACGTTTATCTTTTGGATAGATTGAAAGAGTTACTAGCATTTTTAAAAGTTAAATTAATTTAAGATCATTTTCAACCGTCAATAATATTCAATGGACTGAAAAGAGTACACTTCTCTCGAAAAGCTCAAAATGCAAACAGTTTTTTTTTTGTTGACATGATGGAAGCAAAGGTTTTATTCTAATGCCGGCGCCAGACATAGCTTCATTTGAATGATCATGTAGTGTGGCCGGGGTCTTTCTGTAGCTGCGCAGTTTTGTAGAACTTTGTAGCCTTGAAGGACAAAAATGTACAAACATT